>CM075858.1:22414913-22689913 GCA_037975125.1 Latrodectus hesperus | reverse complement strand
TCGGTAATTTTCGAAGAATCCCGAGGAAAACCCAGATTCGTTTTTCAAGTAATTGAATGACAGAGATAAATTCAAAACAAAATACAATAAAACTTAATAATTTATTTTAGTAACTTATTTACAAGAGAAATTTACATTTACAATCAAAACATTCTTGATTAAATAATAGAGATTCTAAAATTACTATTTGTTTTAAGACAATTACACATTAATATCATCATAACTGAGTGTGACCAGACGGACGAGGAACGAGAGATCAGACTCACCCCTTTTTGAAGTAACCGTTGTTCTCCCAATGTCAATGGCATTACTGGCTCAGGATCGCGCTTGGCTTGCTCCTTGCTCATGGGCTTTCCCTCTTTTCTCTCTTTCTCTGCATCTCTTTTCAGACTCTGTCGTTTCTATTCTGTTCGTCTATTTGGCGGACATCTGCAGTTCCATTCTGGAAATTCGAGGCAGGGTTCCTTCTGGAATGTGGGTTTATATTTTGTATACAAAATAAAATCGTTTTAGCATCTTCTTATGCTCAATGAGGACCTAGTCCTCAATTGTGGACTCCTTTTCTATGTCGGGCTTCTCTGGGGCTTCTGTGTGTCTTCTCTGTGTTTTGATGCAGTTTTTAACTCTTCATAATTTTCGGCTTAGCTCCTCCTCTTTACACCATTGGTTTTCCAAAGTTCTGTAGTTCCTCCTATACTTCTCTGGGATAGGTCAGAAATCTCTCCCCCTCATTCCCGACTGGTCAGATTTACAAATAATACATATCATAAAACAATATACTTTGCCTGCAATTTCCTCCAGATCACTCATCCCTTCCGAAAGGGAAAATTTATTCTTTTATTGCACTTGTTTCATTGTCCCAATTTTTATTACATCCTTTCCTTTATATTATTCCCGCTTAGGTTGAAAGGAAAAGAGGAAACTCTTAAATTTAAAGTGCAATAAAAATACACACACACATTTTCTCAGGGTTTGGTTATGTCGTATTACACTACGACACATGAGAGACATATGATGTATTAAGAATTATCATTATTATTACCAACAACATACTGTTCAGTTTTTCCCTGGTATCAAACATACAGTATAGCTTCCCTTCTTTCTCATTTGCTTATTATATGAGCTTTTTAACAAATGAAGTTTTTTTTTGTTTCTAATGCTTCTTGCTTTCTGCCAAATCTAGAACTTTTTTGTACAAAACTTTAGATATTTGATAGTTTTTCAAATAAAATATTTTATTGATTTTAAAATTAATTATGACAGACTAGATTTCATTTGGAATATGCTGCTACAATAAATGCCGAATTATTACTTTCTAAAGCTTTAATATAAAATGTATGAATAAATTTATATATTCTCAAAATTCAAACAATTTAAGTAAATGAAACTGAATCCTGCAACACAATAATAATATTAATGATGTAAGTAATAATATGCAAAACATAATCTGAAAAAAATTGCAAATGAAATTTGATAGGTTTATTATATGCTTTTGTTTTAATATTTTTTTAAAAAATAGTCATTGGCTTAAGCTAGCATATCTTTACCAGTTGTTTTTGCATTAAAATATTTTTCGATTAAGATTTCTCTTTAAACGCAAAGAGAATTTTTATTTAATTTAAAACTCTGTTAATGATTAGGAAGCTTCCAAATGATCAGCTTGAAAGAGAATGATTTGATGAAAATTAAAATATTCCATGAGATTTTTTTCTTTTTGTGCGATTTGAGATTGTATATTCAACCACATACTTTTATATTTAATATTCATATTAAGATTTATGCTTGAGTTTTTACTTGTATTTGGTGTGATACTATTAAAATATTCAATTCAATTTTATTAAATGGATATAATATACCTAACTGAATTTATTTTGGGATTGGTTTTGAAAAACATATATACCTTATGAACAATGTTTCTTCTATTTAAGCCATTTGATATCTTAGAAATATAAAAAAGTAAATTGAAAATAAAATGGTGCATCATAAAAATATATTACTTGAATTTCTGAAGAGCCCAAGAGGTATGAATAAGACAAATGGCAAAAGATCTATAACCCCAGAGCGATAAAATATAGAATACCGAGAGAAGAGGAAGATATATGATACAAAATGCTCAACAGACAGTGGGGAACTCAAAGTAAATCTCAGAAACTGCAAAAAGGAATAAAGTGCAAAATGTGCCGAAAGCAGTGAGTTTTCAGAATATGTTTGAAATCTTATTTTGGAAATGTGCTTCATTTCTTTTATAATTCAAGAAGAAAAGCATTTAAATCTCAATATTTTTGAATTCATATTTGCATGGTTATGTTTACGTAAAAAAAGAAAATTACATCTCCTATATATATATATATATATATATATATATATATATATATATATATATATATATATATATATATATATATATATATTCTGATTAATGTATAATAAATTTAATTTTTTCACTATTCATTGTTGTCTCCTATAATACTTACAAAATGTGTGAGTAAAATTTTATATATCTCATTGTATTCATTATCTAACAAGAGGCTGTATTTTTCAAATTTATATACTAATTCAAATATATATATTTTTCAAATATATAATACGGATGTTACAAAAGTGAAAAGAGTACAGTAGAATATATATATATATATATATATATATATATATATATATATATATATATATATATATATATATATATATATGTGTGTGTGTGTGTGTGTGTGTGTGTGTGTGTGTGTTTGTGTGTGTGTGTGTTTTGGGAAATATAAGTATAGTAATAATTCCGTTTTACTATTCAAATTATTTGAATCTGCCTAACACTTCACAACATCGATAATTTATCTATTCTGACACAAGCTAATCAGTAGCATTAATCTTATTTGAAATATGATCTAAGTCATTTCAAGATATCCCTTGTTGAAATGAATAGAGTTTGAGATATTCTGACAGTCAATTTTGAGAAATATTTATATATACATATTAAAAGGTTTGCATTTCATACTATTTATTTCTTATAATGTATTCACTGAATATCAAAATTTTATTTACTTGAATGCTTGGTTATAACTTTTTATATAAGGTGCATCATATTAGTTTTAATTATAATTACTATTTAAATAAAAGTGTTGATATACAAATTAGCTTAAATTACATAATTTCAGACAAGACTTTTATTATTATAATTTTATCACAATTGCTTTATATTCAAACGATTATAATATTAAACCTTATAAGTGTGAGTATTATTTTTTTCGTATTTGATTGGAGATAAGTTTTTTTTTTCCATTTTAAAATGTATAGCTGATAATTTTGAGATATTAGAAATATCATTGCATTAACATTCCTCCATAATTAAAAAAGGGCTGTCTGCGTATCAGAGATGCATATAGCATTTTAAACAGCAAATAAGTTATCACTGACTTTTAAATTTTAAAATGATAAAATCTTGTTTGTCTAGAGATGTTTCATCCTCTTGCCTAATATAACTGCTTTTAAACTTAATAAAGAATTTACTACACCTGGAAAAACAGTTATGTGTATCCATCAGCATTTGCTGCAGAAGTGCTTGGATGTTTAACTTATGTCCAAAATTCTCCACTGACTTTTTTAAAAACTAAACTGATTTAATGGTGTTCCTTGCTGGAACACCATTTTAAATATATAGATATAACATGTCAAGGATTTGTTTTAAAGAAAACAAGCAGTTGTCACATTTCCTTACACTTAAATTAATGAATTATGTTTTCCATTCAAAATTATGTATAGGCTGAAAGATTTAAAACAATTCTTAATTATTTTAAGAAATAACTTTATCTTAAAACAATTTTAAGATTGCGGATATTTTCAAGCATAATGTTACTCTGAAAAAAGTTATTTTTCTATTTTTTATGAAGATTATTATGAAGAAAGTTTTATAACAATGTAGCAGAAATATTTCAATAAAGTTTAAGTAAAAGATAATTAACAGGAAGGATAGAAATTTCCTTTTTATGCAAATAATAAAGCGTTGATGATGAAATAAGAAATCCCGTATTATTTACGAAATCATTATGCAATATCCTTGCTAGATTAATTTGAGACTATATAAAAAGAAGTTGCGTTAGAGAAAATGATTTATAAGTCAAACAAGAAAGCAGAAAAAAAAACTAATTTACAGAAAATCGATTTCGCTAAAGATAAACAATGGGGAATAGAATGATAAAAATTTCTCGACATCATACAAACAAAGTTCTCGAAACTGATTAAGGGAATTTCAATACCTTCAAAAACATTTTTTGTACATAAGTGTTAGAAAAATTGAAATGCGTATTTTTTATATTTTTCATTGAAGATATCGAAATCAAGCAATTTTGTTTTTACAAAAGACAGGCTATTTTTGTCTTTAAATATATTTTTTATTTATTTATTTGGGGGAAGAATATAAAAGTAAGAATTATAACTTCTGAAAGATAATTAAAAAATACTCAATGAATAACATTTTGCTTTTTGCTTCTGCTCAGTGTGATAAATCTATATAATTTCTAAGAAAAATAACTCTGAACAATTGTAAGAAATTTTCACATGGAGAATTAGCATAAATAATCTTATTTAAAATAAGATATAATAAAGAGGCAGTGAGAAATATTTAAACAGTAATTCACAAATAACTCGTTTTGTTGAATTTTTTAATGACTGGTACAAATTTTTATATTACAGAAGAAATATATTTTGTTAAAGTATTTACTACAACGTATTCCTCATTAAACAACATTTGTTTTTAGAAAAATTTCAAAAAGTTTCATAGAATTGAAATTATTTTCACTGAATATTTAAAGAATAAAAATAATTAAGATTTTTCTTTTCTGATGTGTATTAAATAAATTTAAATTCAATTTCATTTATATCACGTCAATTAGATTTTATTGATTATACTTAAGCATTTCATTTGTCAGGAGATATTTTGCAAGATTAATATTGATATTGAATCATATAAAATTGGAAATTACCATTGAAATTGGATTATGCTTAAAATTTTTTTTGTCTGAAAAAATACTGAGGAAAAACTTAAATTTTAAAAAAGAAAGAAATTAAAAAAATAAATTACTAATTGCTAATAAAATAACTCTTATTTTGAAATTCAAAAAACTTCATCTCCAAAAATTCAATTATCCATAAAATAATGTAGCTCAAAAATACATATGTATATTTCAATTTGAATATTTATATATGATATGAATTAATGTCATTGTTTCTCAAAATATTGTAAAATTTAAAAATTGTTCCTATCATAAAAATGTTTGAATTTCTTTTGATTTTTAAAATAGAATAAAAAAGAAATTTAGAGAATACCTGCAATTAATAATACAATATTCTGTATATTTGTTAAAAGCGATTATAAGTAATATCATTTTTCAATGTACTTAAATGAAAAGCAAAAATAATATATATATATATATATATACATATATATATATATATATATATATATATATATATATATATATATATATATATATATATATATATATATATATATATATATATATATATATATATATATATATATATATATATATATATATATATATATATATATATATATATTATATAATATATATATATATATATATATATATATATATATATATATATATATATATATATTCAAAGCAATTCCTACTTATTGTATTATTTATTCGTATGTTGCATTAACTATTCTGTCGTTTCTGAGGAAAACGTTCCTGTATATTGAAGAAAAAATGTAATTATAATAGCAAAATCTTATCCTGTCAAAGTTAAAAATATCACGTTTTGATAACAAGACGATATTTTATATTTTTGTATAAAAATGAAAAGAATTTGCTGCAATGTATTCCTCATTAAACAATATTGTTGTGAAAATTTTAAAGAAAATTATCAAAACTCAAATTTTAATTTATTAATAAATTTGTGGTAACGACAGTTTTAAAAGAAACATTGTTTCTTTTCTAAAATATATCTAAAATTGATGAATTTAATAATACACTTCTATTAAGAAAGTTTAAGAAACTTCAGTCATTAAATTATGGCGAAGATATTGTTCTTGTAGTTATTGATACAATATTTAAAGAATTTAAACATGAGACTATATAAGAAATACATAAAATATCTATATATATATATATATATATATATATATATATATATATATATATATATATATATATATATATATATATATATATATAATATATATATATATATATGAATGACTACTCTTGAATGGGCTACTCTTGAATGAGATCAAAGTTCCTAAGTAACTAAACTGTTTTACCGAATCAAAATTGTAACCAATTTCACAAAGGTGTTGGGTCAAAAGTTTTATTTGTTGCCATCAGAAATTTTGTTTTGTGTGCATTAATAATAAGTCCCATTTCCATTGCCGCATTCTCAAGCGCTACAAAAGCCTCAATGATAGATCTCTTTGATCTTCTTATGATATCAATGTCATCACCAAAGGCAAGAAGTTGAATTGTTCTATGTAGGATAGTACCACTGGTCTTTATAACAGAGTCTCTGATAGCCTTCTCCAAAGCAATATTAAACAATAGACAGGACAGGGAATCTCCATGTTTAAGGCCTTTTTCAGTAAAGAAAGGCTCCGAGAGACTTGACACAAGATTTTTACTCTAACGGAGACTCTTATATATATATATATATATATATATATATATATATATATATATATATATATATATATATATATATATATATATATATATATATATATATATATATATATATATATATATATACATATATACTACTGGCCATTACAATTGCTACACCAGGAAAGCGGCACACCACACACGTGAAATTTGCATGACAGGTAGAACTAGCTGTTATATGCAAATGATTAGATTTTCAGGGCAATCATACTAAGCAAACTACAGTTGCGACATCTACAATGTGTATAAAACCAGGGATTTGACAGCAGTTTTCTCATACTCAATTTCCGTTTCAACGTTGTTTTCGGCAAAGAAAATTATTGTAATGCCTCGTGTAAGAAGAAGAATTGCCTATCAGCACGTGTCTGACTTCGATCGAGGAAGGATTATAGCCTACTGGGATTGCGGTTTTTCGTACCGCAATATTGCTGCTCGCGTCGGTCGAGACCATATGACTTTTAGCAGGGTTCAGGGCAATCATACGGATCGTCATGGAGGATCTCAGCGACCCCCCTTCACTAACAGCAGAGAAGAGAGACATCCGCATGGTCACAAATGATCGTACAGCTACGTCACGAACTCAGAGTCGAGAAATGGAGTCATTCGCAAGGCAACAAGTTTCTGCTCGAACAGTTTGACGACGTTTGAAGCAGCATGAGTTGTGTGCATGACGAATATGGCTTCGGCTACCATTGACGCTGCGTCACAGACAGGAGCACCTTCATTGGTATGATCAGCGACGAACCTGGATGCGGGAATGGCATCACGTCATCTTTACAGATGAATCTCGGTTCTGTATACAGGAACATGAGGGCCGCATCCGTGTTTGGAGGCATCGTGGAGAACGCGCATTGCCAGCTTGCATTGGACATCGCCATACTGGCCCATCTGCTGGAGTGATGGTATGGGGTGCCATTGGATACACGTCTCGATCACCTCTTGTTCGCATTACCGGCACTTTGAACAGCAGTCGTTACATTTCCGATGTGTTAATGCCCGTGAATCTGCCCTATCTTCGAGGCCTTCCTAATGCTTTGTTTCAACAGGATAATACACGACCACATGTTTCCCTTACTGTTCTGAACTTCCTTGATACAGAAAATGGTTTGACTGTCTCCCTGGCCAGCTCGTTCTCCTGATCTGTCACCAATTGAGAACGTGTGGTCAATAGTTACCGAGCGATTGGCACGCCATCACTCAACATCCGCTACTGTCGATGAACTGTGGCATAGTGTTGAAGCTGCTTGGACTGAGATCCCCTTACATGCCATACAATCTCTGTTTGACTCCATGCCTAGGCGGATAAATGCTGTTATTGCAGCCAGAGGCGGCTGCTCTGGGTACTGATTTCTCAAGATCTATACATCCTATCCTGTTAATCTAATCACTTGTTCTTTCCAGCTATAATGTAAGAGTCCAATAAATATCATTCTGTTATTTGCATTCCTTCTTGGTGTTGCAATTTTAATGTTTAATAAGGTATATATATATATATCTTTGTGGATATAATATATATATATATATATATATATATATATATATATATATATATATATATATATATATATATATATATATATATATATATATATATATATATATATATATATATATATATATATATATATATATATATATATATATATATATATATATATATATATATATATATATATATATATATATATATATCCACAAAGAATGTAGCTAACATTATGCTCTAATATTCTACTTTTGAAAATTCCAATGAAAAATTTAAAATATATTTAGAAATAAATTCAATACTTTACACGATATAAGTTGAAAAAAGAAATCAAAGTCATAAATAAAATTGAAATTATTTTATAAAATCCGGAAGCAAATTGAAGAGAAGACAGTACTTAACGCGCGCGCGAAAGGTAGATACTTTTATAGTGGGAGATTGATTAAATAATTGGATTCATTGTGGATTTCTAAAAAGATAATGTAACTGAATGCAGAAAATAAAAATAGATATGCAATTTTGTTCCATATTCATGAAACGTTAGGAAAATAAGAAATTATACTGTTAAGTAAGACCTTCTTTGAAAATAAATTTTAAATGAACTTTAGACTTTTTGCAAATTCTAAATGGTTTTTGAAAGGCACAAATAGAATATTTTAATTTGGAAAGAAGGAATCTGCAGCAAAAATTTAGTGAAATTCTTAAAGAATTTAAATTAAACAATTAATGATGCTTCAATAATCATCTATTGGTTATTGTTCTGAATTAATGATCATAATTTTTACCAAAACAGTGTACTTTTCTACATTAAAAAAATCGCTTTTTCAGTTTTTTCTTTTAGTTTTACAGATGAGATCCCGTGTTTTTTATTTTTACAACTGCTAATCATTGTTAATTTTAGATTGTGCAAAAAGAAAGAAAATATATAAGCATTGTTAAATTCTTTGAATTTTTACTTACAAAATTATAATAATATATCATAAAATAACTTAAACATTTGAAATTATTAAAACGTTTTAACTTAGAATTCTATTAATTAATGACAGTTTTAAAAATTTTAATCGGTCTTGATCTTTAAACTACCTATAAATTTGATGTTTTGTCTGTTAAAAATGTAGAAAATCTTCTGATTATTATAAAATGTTTTGTAAAATGTTCATTAATTTTTCTTGATATTAAATAAAAGCACTAGTTAAGGCGATGGCATTTTTTATATAAGTAAAATTATGTAAATTTAATTATCTATAAGAAAGTTTATTGAATATTTCCCTAGAACTTCATTGTATACGGTTATTACTTATAACTTATCAGGACATTTTTGAGTCTTTATAGGAGATACTAAATAAATATTTTATCATACAAATCAAGTATTTAAAAATAATTTCGAATAAAATGTTTACAGTTCTCTTTTCTAAATCAGATTCTTTATTTACACCATAAATTGGATCATATAATGTTGCCATTAAATTTTATAAAGTTTTGCTTTATAAAGTATAATTTTATTAACACTACAAATCTACTACTAACAATCTAACAATATCTTATTATTTTATTTTAGCACACAATGCAAATCAAATTAATATATATATATATATATATATATATATATATATATATATATATATATATATGACATTATATATATATATATATATATATATATATATATACATATATATATACATATCACTATGTATCATATGTGTCATGTAATAAATGCCCTGAAATTGAAAAACTTATGAATCTTCTGCCAGATAGCAAAATAAGACATTGTATTAACGATATAAATTTATTACATTTCATTCATGTTGATCTCTTTCGGTGAACTGCAAATATACAAATATGAGAATCAATTCCAGAATTACAAATTACACTTATAGGTAAATATAAAAATATTAGTTTCGTAATTATTTAGCAAGAATGCTGTTTTATAAATTTTGTAGAAAAAAAAACATTTAAAGTATATCAGAAAAGTATTTAAGTTAGTATTTAATTTTTTTGCACCTGATTTCAAATTTTCGTGAGTACCACAACATCACATCAAGACTTGGTGCAACTGATAGTTTTATTAGAATAATCAGTATTTGATTTAAATTAAAAGTTACACAATTAAAACTAAAAATATTTATCAGAAGTACAATAAATCTTATAGTATTTTAAAAACTAGACCATATTAAAATACACAAAATTCGATTAACCATATGCCAAAGATAATTTTAATTATTTTAACATATTCACAAATCTAATAATCCTGCTTGATAATAATTCCTTGTTTCAAGAAAACTCTTTGATATAATTTTCTACATATCATTTATATTACTAAATTTTTGGTGCCCAATTTATTAACTGATAAGCAAAATTTATTGGATATATTTAAATGTTTGCAGCATATGTCTTTCAAAGTCTCGCTTCATTTTATTGGACTAATTTTCTAACTTTTATAATATGATAGCTTCATCCATGAAATTCAATTTTAAAATGACAATTGAAGAAAAGTGTCATTTTAATTAATGTACTTTTAAATTAACATTAAATAAGCTTCCGAATAAAATTATCAACAAATGACTAAGAATACCAAAAACATAACATACTTATGGGGATGGCACACAATTACCTTGTTGTTTAATTTTACACATGCCTAATTATTTTAAATAAAATAGTTATCACAGAATTTATTTTATCCAAGCCAATTTAGGAATCTGTTACTTTTTAATTTCAGTTTTGTGACAATCTTTTTAATTACTTTCAGAAAGTATTTCAGCTTTAGTTTTTTATTACTTTTTGTTTTTCTACATGTATTTGGTCATTTGTTTTTGTCAATGATTGCTATAATTTTTGTCTGCATATAAATTTTTCAACCTTCTTGATATTCTTAAAATTCTTGAGTAATTTATTGTTTATGGAGTAAATACAAATTTTAAATATAAAATTTAGCGAAGAAGCTTGTATTTTATAACTTATTTAGTAAGAATATGTTTCATCGCTTCTCATTTGTCATCAATGAAACTTTTAAATCTACCAAAATATGATTAATGGTATGAGGAAGAAGAGCAGGTGAATTAATGCATTAGTTTTTGCACAAAATATGTGCTCCCATTCATAACAAATTTCAAACATCTATTATTTAAATATTGATCAAAATGTTTGTAATGGAATTTAAATTGTTAGCCTTTATAATTCATTTTCTTGGAATTCCTTAGTTTCTGCATGCAACGCTTTATTCATATAAAATATAATTTGCTTAGGGAAAAAATTTAGTATTTTTATAAGAGATATTTAGTGATATAGTATTAAATTTGCAACTAAAATATTTAACATTGCAAATACTATATATGCTAAACTGAATTTACAATGTCTTGAAACTGTAAATAAAAATTGATTAAATTTTTTTAAAAGAAAGTTCGTTGTTGTTGTTGTCGTGTGCCAGCTAAGTTGGCATTATGGAGTGCGCTGCTTCAATTTTCCAACTGAACCGTATTTTGGTGTGGAGTACGACTTCCTCAGTACGCGCATGCCATAGGCACCCGTTTATAGGGTAAGCAACCATTTACAACCCATTCCTACAATCAAAAGACAAATGAATGATTGATAGAGAGAGAAAGTACATATATGCCCTATACGGGATTCAAACCCAGGATTTCCCTATTCGTAATCAGGAACGCTGACCACTACATAAGTTAGGTAGCAGAAAGTTCATTGGTGGAGGTTAAAAATTAACTGTTATGTCTCAAGTAGGAAATAAAAATATATTATCAACATAAATAGAATCATATTTCAATAAAATAATAGTTTGAGATAAATGGGAATTATGTTACTGAAAATAAGAAAATAATGCATAAGTTGATATGCATAAGAATTATATATAGAGAGGGCTTTGAAACTTTATTTATTTGCTCAATATCCATGTATTTAACATACTATTTACAAACGCCATTAAATTGTGTGCCGTTACCAATTTCCTGGAGATTAACTTAGAATTTAACGTAATTTCTTCAACGAAAACATTTTCCAGAATAATCTGAAATAACACAATGCAAACACACGTACAATATATTTATCTAAGGCATAACTTTTGTAAACTTCATGATATTCATTCATTAGAAGGTGAAATATTCATTCCGCATATTGCTTCGAATAAGTAAAGAAGAATTGCAAAAGCACAAAGTGAAATCACTTTCTCAGATAATTTACTTCAAGTCTAAGAAAACTCAGAGGATTTTCTGTTGTATGTTTCGTAGCGAAGAATGTGGACTCGGGAGATTACACATACATGAGCCCATAATTCAGAGTAAACGTGACAAGCAACACGCAAGAATTTGCTGGAATAGAAAGAAAAATGCACTTGACAGATATTTTTTGTACCATGTCAGATCCCTTTATGCTATTGTTTTTAATTAAAAAATACAAATTAAAGATATACAATAATAAAAAGATATTTTAATACGTAATATTAGACACATATTTTGGTTAATAATGAGTTCTGTTTTTTTCGAAATTTATTTATTTTAATGTTTCTAAATGAAAATGAAAATTAAATTTTTAAATTTAGGCATGTGAACAACTTAACAAATTCAATAAACATAGAATATGTAAATTTATTAGATTTATATACAATAATTTCTGGTTAATTAAATGAGTTTTAAATTCCTTACGACTAAAAATTCTTTTAATGTTCTTATGAAATGAGACTGAATATATTTTTCACATCATATATACAAATATTCATTCAAATATTGATAAATATTGAAACAGTATAAAGAACCATTTTGTTAAAAAAACAAATGTTAATCTTTTCACTGAAATAAATTGAATCAATTTATAAGATAATTTATTTTCGGAACTATAATATGGAATGTAAAAAGAAACGTAGTTCACTTCAATATTAAATAATTAAGTGTATAGAAACATTTTTCAAAATTTATTTAAATGAAATATTTATGAATATCTTAGATTTTATTTTTAAGATATTCATAAATATTTCATTTATTATAATCCTTTGATAGTCTTCTTTGAAGTTAAAGGAAAAATTTTCCTATAGACCTTTAATAGCATTCCGAGGAAAAAAAATGTGATTATGTTGGAAAGCATATTAAAGTAAAACTCAAAAAAGTAGAAAGGAATTCCCCATTAAATCAGTAATTATAGTTTAAAAATAAAGAAAAAATATATAAATGACAAAGTGATTATAGGTAGATTTTTAGTAACAAAAACTAGTTATTTTGTCTCCTTATTTCTTAAATTCAATTTTTTAGCTCTTATTTTGGAAAATTGAATCCTCAAAATGTTACTGCAATGGGATGAACAATAACTCATGTCTTAGCATATCTCTGAACTTTTGGAATTGCTCTACATTTCTTAATACTTTACATAAAATTAATTAAAATAATTTTTTCTTTTGGGAGTTGTATTTACCTAACTTTGCATATATGTCAAAAATATTTTTATAATTTAAATTTAGTCTACAAATGACTAAAGTGTGACGTAAAATGCGATTATTTTTTTCCTACTTAATATCTTTTAAATTTTGAATTATAATTATACTTGATACTCTGATTTATTGCTTGATATTCTTATAAAATGATACTTTTACCGGTAAAATATAAAGTAATTGCGCGAAAGCATGTCAAATAAGAGATTTTAAACAATCATTACTATTTTATTTTTAAATACTTAGTAAAACTAGCTCTATGATATCATTACATTTCTCAGAATGTTTTTGTTTACCTCAAGAAAAATTGAATAATAATATGCAATTTTCATATAATATAGTAGTATAATTTAGACTATAACAAGCTGATCTTATAGAGACAAAATAGTTTGATATTTGGAGACATGTAATGTATTTGTATAAACTAATAGGGAAACATAACCCTTCTTAATATTACAACACCATAAAAGTAATACTTGTATACGCTATTTATTATCATTATGACAATTTTCAGAAAAAATATATTTCCTCTAACATTGGGATTTATCGCCAACATGAACATAAAATATATTAAAGTAAAGATTGGAATTTAAATGGTATATTTAACCTTCCACTGATTAGTTATGTTTTTGTTTAATATTTCTGTAAGTTAATTATAGAAATATATATTAGCACATATGTTTAGCATAAGATTATAATAAGTTACAAATTCTATAAATTAATATATTAAATTTTATTAACATTTGAAATTATTTCACTGAAGTTATGTTCCAAGTGTTTCTTCTTATTATTTTTTTAATAATTTATTTTCAATCGTCGTATACTACTAAAAGTTGCAAATATTATATATTTAAAATATGTTTGAGCCAGTGATATAAATATACTATTTTACTTTACAAAAAACAATATTCCAACTTATTTTGGTATCTTTTTATCTATTTACAGAATTTTATTTTTAACTATGTCTAACATTGAATTTATCACAATGTATAAAGTTTAATAAGTTAATATTTTTAGGACTAAAATCATCACTGTTTAGAATTTTTTTATACTAATCACTTTATTTATTGCATTTTTAATTTAGCGAAAATTCATGTCAAATTTTCATCTTTTAAAGTAAAAGCTTAAATGAATATCTTACAAGACATTAATTTTTATATTTAGAAAAAATTTTAAAATTAATGACCACAATTTCATGTATATTAAATCTAACAAGATTGTTTCTTAAATTAAACTTACTTTAACTACAACTATGACCTGAACTATATTGTACATAAAATTAATGTTCCTAAAAGTTCATGGTAGTTTATTTTAATATAAACTTCAGTTTCTTCCTACCATAGACTTAAATGATAGAATAAAATTTTAATTTGAATTGAAATATTCATACACAGGGAGAATATATGTGAATTGTGTTTCATTTTAAAATATTTTGCTTTTAAGTATTTTACTATGAATATTACTACTAAAACAGCTGATGGATTTCTTTTCCACAGTAAAAATATTAATGTTCTAAGAATTTAAGAAGATGGCAATATTTAATTTGAGATGATAATTTGATCAGAACTGTCAAAATATGTAATAAATACAATTCTCTTGACTAATAAAAAATTATGCATTTTCTATACATTAAATTCTGTTTAGGTTATGAAAATATAAGCGTTTAATAATAAGCAATAGGTAGAAGAAATCTTACAACTTTTGAATCATTTGTTGTTGATAGCTTAATTTTGAAAATTTAAACAGAAAATTTAATTCAGGTTTGTGACGAAATACTCTTTTCATTAGATTTATTTTGGTAAATTTCCACTACATAATTTCAAAATACAAATTCTACAAATAAATTTCATTAAAATAATTTTTGTTTCTTAACATTGGCATGCATGGAGATACACATCCTTGATTATTTAAAATAATTTCTAAATTTTTAAAATTATATATGATCTGAAAATTGAAACAAAATTTAACGAAATTTATATTTATCAAATATAAAAACCAAAGAGGTGTTGTATATTTTTCAAACCAAGTTATTTTAAACTAAAATCTTTCTTTCCTTGAACTCTATCGAATATTTTTCTTTTTCATGATTAATCAAATGTTTAATATTTTTCTTATTTATATTTAATGTTATATTTCAGTAATTGACGGCAAAATATGACAAAAGTAGCTATGTACCTCTTAGAAATCAGATAATATTTAAGATATTATATTAATTATTTAAATTTAACTTTTTGTTTTACTGTTTGAAAATTCTTCACTTCTTTCTTGTAATATTTGTTTAAAATACCAAGATTTGCCAATAAGCGAATGTTATACTTGATAGATTCTAAACTTTATAGGTTAATAAGTAATGAAAATATATTTGCAATTTAAATCTCTGTACATTTTGCAATATAAATATAGTAATGGACAAATTGTCTTTTACGACATATATTACTTTAAATGACACATAATATTCATCAACAAATTATTTAATTTTAAATCCAGAATTTATGTATTTATCATTTGTAGCAAGTTTCCTATTACTAAAACTAAGATTTTTTTCAGAAATGCTTTTAAGTTACAAATCTGTATTTAAAATGCATGAAACTTTAATTCATGATAAGCAAGTGCGCTATGAAAACCCGTAATAGGCAAGTAGTAAAATAATTTTAAAAATGTGTTAAATAAAATATTTGAAATTTATCTGAATTTGAATGAAAACTTGTACAGATAAAACCTGATTCTTTAAAAGCATTATAGCATTTGAGCTAATTATTTTGAAGCGCTACTTATTTACAAACAAAATTTAAATTTGTTTTTAATTGTACAGTACTTAGTGAGTAGATTAAAATTATTTAATAATAATTACAAAAACGATAAGACGTTAAATCTCTTCGAAATCTTCCCTAAATTAAATATCGAAATATCTCAAATAATATGTAACTTAATCTTATCAAAAGATAATATAGTCTCCAAAATATTACTTTATAAACTTTGTAAAGATCAACAACGCAACTGACACATACGTACATTAAAATTTAATTAATCATCAATGACATAAGTATTCAATCTTTTAGGTAAATTAATCATTAAACTTGACATAAATTTTAGCTTTATAATAATATGGAATAATGAATAGTAAAACGAATAAATTATGCGCATAATATTTTCCATAATGAACTGAATTCAATTTTTGCACATATTTTATATACTAACAAGATAATGTATTTAAATATCTACTTAATATGTAATATATTTAGGATACGGAAAAAGTATACATAATTTAAAATTATCTATTATAAAATAAAAATACATATAAGGATATTTGTTTATATAATATAAGGATAAATATACATATAAGGATATTTATTTTGAGTAAAATGACATTTACCATTTTTTAAAAAATAGTTCACTGCATAAATAAAAATATATCTTTAAATTTCTGTAAGATTGAGCAATTTTCCCAAAGTATAATTACAAAAGTATACTTTGAAACTTTCCTCTTTATTTTGCTATTTATATTAAATTATTAAATAATAAAATAGTATTTGTATTCCATATATATTTTCACTACTATGAAATTCAAGATTAGAAAGATATTCTGTATTAATTATGAGACATTTTTTATTTGATTTCTTTCCTACTTAAGTAATTATACTTTCTAATTGAAATTTGTCATTAAACTTTATTTAAAATTGAAATTTTGTTGATAGGATGTGATAAGCACTCTTTTTATTGCAATGGACATTAAATATTATTCAATATTATACTATTAAATTTGTATATGTTTTCTTATAAATTGAATCATTAAACTATTCTATATATTATTAACACAGCTTAATAAAAGGAGAATTGCTATACATAAAATATTTTAATTGCATGTCTCAAAACGTTTATCATTGCAATGTATTGCTGATTAATCTTAATATGTATACATACATAAATGTAATACAATGATTTTCTTTTAACTGTTTTACTTTATTACAAATAGTGTTATGTTGTCATAAAATAATTTTTAAAGTTTGGTGGTATTTGTACCAATTAATGATAATGTGGCAATAATATATTGATAAAATTTTTATAATCACTAAAATAAAAATAAAAATAATAGCTCTTTGTGTATTGTCATAAATGCTTAACTGGAGAAGACTTCAATAAAATGTAAAAGTTATACATCCTATGATCATTTAAATATTTTCTCTCTCTCTCTCTCTACACATACACACACGTATATATATATATATATATATATATATATATATATATATATATATATATATATATATATATATATATATATATATATTGATTCAATTTAATTAAACTGTTTTAGCCGTTTCTTTCATTTCTCTAAAATTTATTCATCAGAAATATTTTGAAATAAATTATCTACACTACGTTGAATTCTTTATACGTTGAATTTCAGTTAAACTTAATAAATATCAGAAGCAGTTCAAATCCGTATTTTAAATAATATTCATAGAGAGTGTTTTAAAATTCATGTATCATATATCGACATAATGAAATCAATTTAGCATCATGATTAGCAATTTTGTAATGAAAATCCACATGTCTCTATTTTAATTTAAATTGCATAAATATATTGAGTGAGCATTAATTGTGTCACTGTGAAAAAAATCCCAAGTGAAACAAAAATGTAACAATTCCTACAAATTTTTTGTAAATGTTGTTGCTATGTAAGAATATTAAAATATTTCTTGTACTTCCTGTCTAGTAAAAGTTTTAGAGAGAAAATTCTCAAAATATATTTGTTTTTTAATTTTTATAGTAAAATGAAAATGAATTCATTGAACGTCTAAAAATTATATAATTAATCATAATATTCTCACTTTCTATTATTTATATGCAAATTAAATTGAAACAAATACATTTTTGTTTTTAGGAAGTACGAAAAAATGTGATGATCAGCTTTTGGAAAAATATACAATCGAACTATGCAAAAATGTATATATAAAGTTTCATGTATTTTACTTTGCTTTAAAAATTCTTAAATGTTAATGCGTAGCAGAAAGAAACACACGAATGCTTATAAAATCAAATAAAAAATATTATATTACCAGATATATCACTTTTTATTTAGATGAATTTTAACCCACAAGAGTTTATTATTTTTACTACAGTAATTTGAAAATTTTGTGCATTAAATTTAAAATATGTTTCTTTTATATATTTATATTAAGAGCTTGGAGAAAAATTTATTTCAAATTTAATTTACATATCAAACAAAAAATATCTCGTAAATTTTTTTTAATTTTGTAAACATACACCAATAGATTGCTGGGTATTCAATTTAAAACAGTTATTATGGAATTCTATATGCAAAACACTTAATTTTCATGTTTAATGAAAGTTTCTTTTGTATGTAATATTTTCTTATGTAATGAAAGTATTTAAGCAATGAATAAAAACCTGGAAAATTGTCGACTGTTTCTATGATTCTTACAATATATTAGATTTCTCATATAGAAATTTACAAAAAAAATTATTTTAAGATTTTTTAATTATTTTCTTTTACAAAAGTATCTATTTATAACTAACTACCTATGTATTCGTAAGATAATTTTGATACTCAAATTATTCTAATTTCATATGTATTTAAGTGAACTTAGATTTTTTTTTAATTTTAAAAAATCACATAAAATACGATAAAATTTTAAGATAAAACTGAATAAATTAAATATTTTAAGCTGTAATCATATAATTCCTTTTGAATTACAGTTTGAAATGTTTTGTATGTGACTTATTGGTTTGCTTAGGTTTCCAGAAATTATGCGGATGAATTACTCGAAATTAAGTTTACAGATTTTTTCACAAATAAAATTTTCCTTAGCTAAAGAGTTTGCCATCAAAATTCCTGAAATCCATTTAATATTCAATAGATTTTTCCATATTCACTGAAAAAGCTGCTTATCTTTTATTTTGAAAAAAATAACATTCATCAGCAACTTTTCAAAACGGATATAAAATGTTTATTCTAAAATGAAGCTTTACAGTGCAATTTCTCTCTACACCTGTATTTTAAGATATATAAAATAATTCATTCTTTTGTTCACCCTATTTTTCTCAAAGCATTTCCTTAGATTTCTATATTCAAAATCGAACAGAACAAGCAAATGTGGAATGCTGAATATATGAATACTTATGTGGAATTCTTTATATTTTAACACAGAAATCTTTAACATAAGGCATTCTTGTAAACCTAAATAAAATTATGTCCAATACTTGTTTAAGAAAATACATAGCTTTTGTTCTTCGAAACGTAAAATTTAACAATGATAGTATCAAAGTTGGAAGTATATGTGAACATAAATAATTTTCTTTGCTTAGATATGAATGGGTTTAATTTTTTGAGAAAATGTTAATGAAAAAAGTTTTTTCATTCTTTTTTTATTGACATGCATTTTAATAATTTATGAGATTCAAATTTATGAGTTTAATTAAAAAGTATATAAAAATATATATCTGAAAGCGTTAATCATAAATTAGAATACTTAAACTTGATAAAGTTATTCAATAACTGTATTCATTCTTAGAAATAAGTTCTCATAAAACTAAGAAAATGTGCAAGTGATTTGTATACAAAAACACATCTTATTTAGATAGGATTCTAGCACATTTTTTTAATCATCTTAGTTACTATGTGTTATTTTTAATACACTTGAATAAATCTTTTCTTATCTTCATTGTTTGTGGAAATTAAGTTACGTTAAAAAGAGTAACATATTTCCTTTTATTTCCTCTAAAATTAATATATTCGATAATGAAACGATTTTACTCAAAAGAGTATCTATTACAAAATAATGTAATTTTAATGAATATTTTTAATTTAATTTTGAATAGAGTATTTATTATTATGGTTGATTGAATTTCAAAAAAAGATTTGCAACGCGCTTAAATAAAATATAAATTTTCGGTAGATTTATTCCAATATAATGAAAAATCTATTTCGCGCTTTATTATACAACAGAATAATATTTCACTATCATCTTTTCAAAAATAATTCAGAAAATTCCAAAAATCATATATACATTCAAATGAGAAATGCTGAATTTTTTCAATAACTCCAAGAATTCTTTGCCATTGTCAAATGAATAAATGGCTAAAATTGAAAGTCTTGAACAAGTAAATAAATATTTGATGCATCTCATTCTAAAATATACTTTTTTTATTTGCAGTGGGAAAATCCGAAAAGGGAATAAATTGTATCTATCTAGCTTAAAATAGTTTCACATCATTTCGAAAACTATAAGTTTTTATTTAACGAATTGATACTATTCTTGGAAATTCAGGGTTTTATATATGTTCAAAATCAATGGCAAAATGTTGTAAGCAATGTGAATTGAAATTAAGTATTGAGTTGTCTTTAAGTTGAAAACAAAAATATAAAAATATTTACATGTCATTTAAAACATATTTTTCTTGTGCAATTTTTATGCTTTATAGAAAATAAATTTTATTTTAAGTATTTCAAAGTATCTCTTGTTAGTTAATTTTGGATAATTTTTGTAGCAAAGTTTTATAAAAATTAATAGTAAACAAAATCTATGTAAAATAGTTTTATTATCCTCAATGACAAAATTAAAGTCATCAACTTTGTGATATTTTGCAATTTTGAAATTCCAGCTTGAAATAAAAAAAATACAGAAGAAAACTTTTTAAACTTTGAGGTTTACTTATGTTAAAAAACAGTTTTGGCAGCTTTAAATTTAAAAAAATGCGTTTAATTTTATCATACTGTAAATGATTCAAGATAATTGTTTGTTTTATACAATGTTTAAGCTAAACTACGCTTCCACCCACAAAAACACACCACACTAAAAAAGAAAAGAGATAAAACAATTTATTTGGCAAATAAAACTTTATGGGAAGATCAGCTTTTTTAAATTACATAGCTACTTGTAAAATGTAGATAAAGACAAAATCAATAGTTAATTTAGCTGGAATTGTTGGCTATAACAACTGCCACAAGCCTCGACTTGATTGATACCAAAGATATTTAGTCGCATCATACATCATTGGAATATGACTTTAATCGATTGACAAAGTTGATCTGGTGTAGCAGCGGGTGATGTACTCCAGGCCAGATAATGTGTTAATATGACTATATGTTTTGATAAGTGATATATCCGAATACTAATAATCATTTCCAGTTTGTTCGGTAAGAATTGAACATAAGGTTGTGTATTTCCCTATCTTAAAAACAAATGATGACAATTGTTGTACTTATCGGAGAAAAATGGGTTCCAAAGCTTCTGAGATTTAGGGCTGTTTTTCAGTGTAACATCAATGCTTAATAGAGTGATGGAATAGTGAAATTCAATACAGCCCCAAATGCTCATCCAGGTTAGAAGGCCAGTATGGTGATGCATAAAGAAACATATCAGAAGTTTCTTACCATTTTGTTGCTAGACTGGAATTCGACACTTGTTGTGTTGCAGGAATAATAGGATTTGTTTTTTCATTCCTTTGTCCATGCACACAGTTTGTTAGTGATGCAAACAGCTATTGTTTTGGGTCGATCGAAAATCAAGAAAAATACGCTTATTGATATTCTTATCAAATGCAAACAATATTAAGTAGTAAGAGTGGGCACCGAATGATGAATACAGACTAGATATTTTGTGTAATGTGACTGAATGATAAATCATTGCGATGCATACAATATGCCTATCATCATATGAGGTTGTACAGCGAATTGGGTGTGATTTGTCCCGCCTCGTTCATCTATTTCCTCAGCAATTTCAAATTCGCATCACGCTTGTTTTCCCTAATCTATCGTAATAAAGCATTTTCGAAGAATAATATTTGTCTATATCGATTATATCCGTATAAGCTTCCGTTCTTCCTCTGTCCAACTAAGAAACCTCTTGAGAAGTGATTGATATGCTCTATGAATTACCGCAAGTTACTTAAAACAAAATAAGAAAATAAGATGCACTGAAAAAATTAATTGTTTTATTTCAAACTGATAATTTCTCTTTCTCTCCCTTTTCTCCTTTTCTACATCCCGTGAAATACAGCCCTCTAAGATATATATTTACAATAATGCTAATAATTTGTAAACCTTATCTGCGCAGGCAAATGATTTCGCATACACACTTTAATTCGTATATCTTTGGCATACTCTCTTAAGAACACTGCATTTTGAGTTCAGTGTGTTTTTCAGCTTTCTTTTATTAAAATTAAATCTTCCAATGATACAATATTTCCTGATTTTCTTATTACTTTTCAGTAATTTATTCTTATGTGTTTGGATCTTAAAAGTATTAATCAACTTCATAAACTCATTGAGCATAAGTAACTTTTAAATTTGAGTAATGAACGTTGCTTTTGACATTATAATTTTATGAATAATGAATATAAATTGCATATAATTTATATAGAATACTTTACATATTTCAAAATAACTGTGGTATCTGCTCAGATACTTTACAATGAGTATTCCTTTCCAATGTTTAGTAAATTTCCTGGTATATGGTAGTGAAAAATACACTAATATATATATATATATATATATATATTGTCTTGTTTTTTCAATTTTTTAAGTTATTTTATAAATACATTCTTTTGATACACCTTTTATTACATTAGAATACAGAATATTGCTCACACTTCAAGAATTTAAATTTTTTCTCATAATATATTTATTTTATTCACTCGTCAAATTTAAAAAGTAATTTAACACATAATTTGATTTAAATTTGCAACAATGTATTTTAAGTATGCAAACAAATGAGAATAATAATTGCTTGCTGTCGATTTTTGATTGTGATTAGATTTAATTGCTTTTTGATTGTGAAATTTATTCATTAAGCTTGCAATGTTAGAAGTTTTGAATAAATATCACCAAAAATTATTAATTAAATTTAATCACAAGTGATTGATGATTATCTTTTCTAACAATATTAGTGAATTGTTATTTCAAACTTGAACATACGAAAATTTATATCACGCATGAAAATTAGCATTACATAGTAACATCTTTATATACCTTGAAAAATTTTACGTGCAAGGCATTGTAACTAAAATTTCAAGATATGAGCATTCCTAACAAAAATGTAATTGTAATATTTTAAGCGGCACTGTTTTATCAAATTAATATGAATGAATTTTATAGAAAAAGAAAAAAATATGTTGATACAGTAGTTTAAAACATCCAAAGACATTATTTTTCGATTTACGGCGAAACCTAAATTAAACTGAAAAAAAATTATCACTGAGGTAAAAAATATGGTAATTGCTTCATTATATGCATCAGAAGATTTTTGTTTAAGAATAAATTGTGAATAAATGAGAAACTAATTAAAAGTAAACATGAATACAACAGCAATCTGCATTTCCATTTCTCCGCAATGTCAGAATAAAGAATTTGGGAAATAATTTTTAATTTAGAATATAACGTTTATGATATTTCATTTCAAAAATATATTAGATTTCATTTATATTTCATATTAAATTGAACTTCAGAATGCATATACAAATTTAATGTGAGTTTTCTAAGATAAAGCTTAAAAAATATTGAAATTTAAAACTTAAAACCAAAACTTATATTGTTTAAAAATAATAATATAAAATTTAAAATGTGGCACAAAATGTTGGAAAATATATCTGTGAAATCTGATTTCCCAGCCTATTTGCCAGTGTCTATATGTGTGTTATTAAAAAAAAAATATAAATATGACATTTTTTCTCAACATGCATAGCATTAATATTCTACATATCTAACGCTGATTCTCGATTTTTCTAGTTTATATTTGATTTTGATTCATGATTTGCATAAGCAAAAGTTTTTGAATAAATTGTTCTAATCAATAAAATAAGCATGCTTTTAATAATTACAATATATTTATTATTGGTATTTATATTTAAGTAATTTCAAACAATACAGGGTGACAATTTTATCCCGTTGACAAAAAAATATTGTATCAAACTAAAAACATGGAATTTATTTTCAAAAAACTAACTTTACTTAAGTCATTTGTTACTTAGATACAATATATTTAAGTATTTTCAAAATGGCCCCCTTGGGCTTCGATACAGAGCCTTAAACATCGCGTAAAATTTTCTGCAATAGGCCGCAGTTCAACAGATGTTAATTTAGTCCATTCCTTCTTAAGAGTAACCTTTAGGCATTCCAAACTTCGATGAGGCTTAGAGCATACTCTTGATTGCAGAATAGACCAAGCACTATACTCCATTGGTTTTAAGTAAGGTGAATAGGGGGCCATATTACCACAAGTATGAAATATGGAAGATTTACTTCACAAAAAAACTTGCGTTGCTTTTACTCTATGAAAAGGGCAGAATCTTGTTGAAGTGTCCAGATGTTGTTTTTAAAAATGTTTTGGGCCCAAGGAAGTAAAACCGACAGTAAAATCTCATTGCAATACATGTCTTGTTCATTTTCACGCATTGATCTATGAAAACCAAAGGAGTTTTTCCAGATTCAAAAATGTCTCCCTAAACAATTACTGACTTTCGTCTATCATCGTCATGGCCAAGCTCCAAGAATCGTTTTATAGTACTTGATACCGTTTGTCTCAGGATATTCAGCTTTCTGCTAATCTAAATTTGCTTTAACCCAGCCTCAAATAAAGCAATTATTTGTTGTCGTTGGTTTGGCATATTAATTCAAACAAGGAAATAAAAACTACCTGCTTGTTTTACAAACATTAAGATGTCATAAGAAAATGAAATTATTAAAAAACGTGGTGGGCATGAATTAAACCAATCAAAAGCAGTCAAATTTTGTCAACAGTATAAAGTCGTCATCACCTTGTATTAACACATTTTTCTGATTCATTAAAATGTATAAATTTTTAGATCAGACATTAATATAATTAAATTAAAGATACATTTTATTTCTTTCGTTTTAAAAATACATTCTATCTGTAATAGGTTGAAATTGATGCGTAGTTAAATTTTATTTGAACGTGTAACTTTGATTATATTTATGCTAATGAGTATTATTTTTGTTGTTATTTTCATGAAAATATTTTATTATGGATTAAAAGTAACATAAAATTTAAAAAATGGCAGTATCTCATTTTATAAGATATTACATTTACGATTTTTTTCAGCCAATCAAATTTTAAACTATTTCTGAAGTCTCAAAGAATGTATATATGCTAATTGTAAAAAGATTACTTTTAAATTGTGCAAAAATGTAAAAAAAAAACTTAATATGTAATAGCTGCCAAAATATATTTAAACTTACATTAATGTATATTAGATTATCATCCTTCTATACAAATTGCTGCAAAACAAAATTATGGGTGCTAGTTTATTATTTTTAGTTCCTTAATGATATATCAAAATATAATTTTCCAATTTTTAGTTTTAGCGGTTTTTAAAAATTTAGTTTATGAGAAAAATCAATTATAAAAGTCAAATAGTAAAAAAGACTTAAAGTCTCAAATTTTAGAATCCAATATTTTCGATTTAATTGATAACAGCTGCATTTATCCATGGTGGAGTATTCATATACAACCTAAAAATAATACTTCGGAAGTATTATCACAAAAATGGTTAAATTCTGTACTTCAGATTTACAGAAAAAAATCATTTCCTTTAAAATGTAGATCTCGCTTAAGTTTGTTTTATGCTTTATTTGACAAAGTGTTCAACAACGTGACAAAAATTCACAGGAAAATTATATTAGACGTTAACTTCATTGCAATGAAGATGTCATCTTAACATTACTGTATATTTAAATTTTGCCAGTGTTTATCATTTGATAAATAGTAAAAAAACCTTTGGTTCAAAAAGTACTAAGAATATTCATCAAGAATTATGGAAGATATTTATCAATATATCTAAACTTAATTTCACTTTTAAAAAAAGTGGTATTTCCATTGGCTAAACTAAATGAATTCAAAATTATGTGCATGATAACAGTTATAGAAGTGTTAATTTTCGGCTTGAAGATAAAAATATTTTCAACATTTTAGTTTGAAAAGATATACGAATTTAAAATAAGTAAATAAGGAAGGATGGACAAAAATAAATTAGTAATGTAATATATCTTCTAAATAATTATTCGTAGCATCATCTGTGTCAAAAAAATTCAAATAATTTTATTATTTTAGTCCTTGAAAATAATTGTAAATTATTTTAATTGAAGAAAATTTTCTTTTTATATTTATATTTATTCTGTTAATATAGAAAATTCTTGTTGTTTCTTTATCAATTAACATCACTCTTTGAATGATGTACATCTTAATTTGCTTGAAATATAAGCAATTGAGTTAATCAGGATTAAATTAAGCATTATATATTTACATTGGATAATGATTTTCCGTTTAATAATTTTAGATTGTTTTACTGAAAATAAATATTTCATCAATAAATTGCTATAAAATTAAAAGTAACAAATGCTCTGGTTTTAAAAGCAAATATATAGGAGTATATTTTATTTTTGGCATCAGTTGATTTGTAGGTTCAGAACCAGTTATAAATTTTTTTGATAAAACCGACACATATACAATATTTTTAGAGTAAAGAACTTAGTTTTTTAGAAATATTATTTTGCATTAAATTAAATATTTTTAGGGATTTACTTTGGACATAATTATTTAGCCTAATATTGCATTAATAAAATCTATACTTTTTATTAATATATGGGGTATGAATTGTTCAATTAAGACAAAGTTGAAGTTATTAATGTATATATTTAGTTCAGAATGAGCTATTGTTCCTACGGAATAAAAATTACCAAGTATCAATTGACTTTTCGATATTTTATAAGAAAGTATTAACTGTGTAATTTAGAAAAATGATTATGCTGTTCTAAATAATTTATATCTCCTTATGTCTTTCAAAAATATTTTTTCCCAAATTTATAATACGGTTATTCATTTTAGACTGTTTAACTGTATAATTTGATTAAAAACAAATAATCGATTACATTTTGAATGATTTCAAAAATGTAATTTTAAGACGCTGATTTATAATTTATGACTGATTGTGTGCGGTTGTTTGGTTGGTTGTTGGTGTCGCGTCCTTTTTTGAAGTCAAGTCAAATTACTCCAAGTGCTAAAATCACGACCTTGGTAATGTGTACAATTTTATCATTACAGAGATTTTCCTGAAAAGGGAAATTCGTTAATAGCCTGTAAACACCTTTATAATGGCCGGGCAATTAAAAATATGTTCAGCGGTGAGTTCTTCCTCAGGGCTGTTCTTACATGACTTGGAAGATCTGATGCCATCTGTATATACAGTCATTCCACAGAAGTTTTATTAATTTATGGCAGATACTTTCTAAAATGATAATTAATTGCGGAATAGTGAATTCAATAATTGCATTCTATTGCGCCCTATAATTATAGAATCCCCAATAAAATTATATTCGAAATTATGTTAGTTAATCATAATTTACAGCATTACGGATAATGTATTTTTAAAAGTGGAATACGTCAAAGTAAAAGTTTAATAGCATGTACATGTTACTGTTAAAATTTTTAGTAAATAGAAAATAGCATGTAATGTTACTGTTGCATTGTTTTGTATATAGGAAATGTTTCATAATTTCAAAGAATTTAAAACTCTAAAATTGCAATAGAATCACAGAAATTAAGAATCAGATATTATTTTAAGTTAGCTAAAGCTTGTCTCACAAAATTGCAAAATATATGAGGAAAATCATTTTAAAAGTATTACTAGAAATTTAAAAAAAACGAATATTCGTTAAAAGTTTTCAAGCAAACATTCATCAGCAGTGTTTTTTTCACTACGAATCAGGGTAATTTATTTTTACAAAGCAACTTAATTAAAGAATAAAATTTAAGAATCTCATTAATGAAAGTTAAACATAGAAAACTAATTTTCTGCAGTTTTCTAAAATTAAGTTATTATAATTTTAGTATAAATTACATAAATAAAGCTAATAAGAATACGCGAGATAAATTTAGAAATGAAATCCACGAAATTAAATATTATGTTCTACAAAAATTGCCAATATTGTGCACCAATCAATATGCCGTTTTAAAATTTAACCCGATCAATTTGTTATTGTTTATTGCACACCAAAATTTAATACTAAACATCAATTAACATCGAACGATGATAAAATACATTAGATTTTCGAGCATCTAATAATTGGTCTTTTGACTACTTTATATATTATATGGAGAGAAGCATGGTTCATCCCACCATAATGTATCTGTCGGGAATATTAATTGTACCTCATACTGATTCATTGCGTAGATACATCGTGCAGAGCGTCACTCAGCATCTTTTTAAGTGAAAGGAGGAACTCCTCTCTAATTCACTTCAGATTTTTCAAACCAAACTTTTACAGAAATGATAGTGATAGCTGCATTTCAAATATTGAAGGGTGTATGCTAATACCTTCTTTGGTTGAACTCGCCATCCACGTTGGTAAGATCAAATTTGATTAGTCACTGCTAAATTTTTGCAGCACCTTGATATAAAAAAATAATTTTTTTCATATTAATTAAAGAGATGCAAATTTATCAGAAATTTCAATCAGAAAATTTTCAACTAACGTTTGTGGAAGGTGTAATGTGGAAGGATTAAATTTGTGCTTCATGAAATATCATGCATAAAAGGCAAAGCTCTCTTGTTTGAGTGTTGGCAAATATTAGGTATTTTAAATATGTGATGCATGATCTGCTGGTTATTGTAATAATTCTTGAGCAATTTGAAATAATTCGCTGGTTTGAGCATTCTTTTATTGAGGCACATGATTGGATTCAAGTTGCTTACATTTGCTACTAAGCGTTTTACCCAAAATATTTGAGAACATACTATTGATTAATATTAGGAATTTGTGTTGTTAACATGACAACAAGGCAAATAGTTTGTTATGGAAACAAATAATTTGTTATGATGGTGTCGTAGAAAACTTCCAGTTTCTCACAATTGGTGCGAAGTTTATTCTATATGTGAGAGATAGCTACGTTTAGCTCTTCTGCTCAACGATTATCTAGAAATAGAGGATAGTCGATGGATGGATTGGCCAAACAGATCTCCAAAATATTATCTACATACAGGACAAGTCTCATGTACAATATCTTGGAAGAACTTTGTAGCAAATGCACAATAAGCTTATTTTTCTATAGTTTTCACATACTAAAGGATAACCTTTTTTTAAAAATTGGACAAAGCAAGCTTGTAAGCCAATCCTCTGGCATCTTCTCGAATGTCCATACATACTAGTTTATTCCATGTAAGAGCACTACCACCTTTGGCCCTCCTTTTTTTACAAGTTCAGCCTATATGACATCTATTCCAGGCACTTTATTGTTTTGAGCTCTTTTATAGCAAGCAATGCTTCCTGCAGAGTTGGAAGATCCAGCTCCAAAGGTCCATCTATGATTTTCTCCTGTGTAATCACAGGATCAACAGTATAATCATAATTCTTTAGCAGGTGTTCAAAATGCTCAACCAATATCTCCGAAATTTCAGAGATTTCACTAAGGATAACACCTGTCTTATTTCTACAATAGTTGATTTTAGATTTAAAGTCTCTACGACAATAACTGACCTCTTGAAAGAATGCACGGTGTTCATTGGTCTTCTTGAGGTGTTCCATATCCTTGAATATATCTTACTCAAACGCCCTTTTCCTAGTCCTGAAAACCTTCTTCTCATATCTTCGTGCCTTATGGTACTCCTCCAACAAACCCCTAGTAACATACTGCAAAGGTCTTTTATATGCAATACGTTTTTGCTCATTTGCATCTTTATATTCTTCATCAAACCATTCCTTACTTTCTCCCTAGTCTTGTGGCCCAAAATTTCAGCTGCTGTATCAGAAATTGCCCTCTTAATATGGCACCATAGTTCTTCAAGATCTGCCACATTGGAGATATCCAATTTCAAATATCCAATTCCAAAATTTTCTTTTATAAAGTCTCTCTATAGTTATTGATCACTGTATCTTCTTTAAGTTTGTTGCAATCAAACTTTTTTATCTTTTTATTTCGTTCTTTATTGGCATTGGAGACTTTACCTCTTAACATAGCTAACACTAAATAGTGATCACTGTCAATATTAGCTCCTCTAAAAGTTCTAACATTAATCAAGCTTGTAAAATGCCTAGCATCAATAAGAACATGATCAATCTGGTTAAGAGTTCCACCATCCGGTGATTTCCAGGTATATTTATGAATGTCTTTACTTTCAAAATAGATACTACCAACCACTAGGTCATGTGCAATAGCAAATTCAATGACGCGTATACCATTATCATTTGATTCTTCATGAGCACTATGGCCACCAATAATGGGTCTGAACTCTTTCTCTTTACCTATTTAAGTGATTAAATCCCCAAAAACAAGTTTTATATCATTATGTGGGCAGCTCCTTAAACACTCAGAGAGCTTTTCATAAAACATTTCCTTCTCTTCCTCTCCTTTGTCCTCTGTAGGGGCATATACATTAATAATATTATAATTCCCAAGGCACCCCATAAAATGAAACTTGCATAAACTTGGCATAATAGCCCTAAAATCCATAATTAGATATTTAAATCTCTTATTAACTAAGAAACCAGTTCCCTCTATGTGCTTTTTGTCGTGGCAGCTGTAAAACAATTGATGAGTTCTCTTGTTTAGGGAACCCTGCCCAATCCACCTTATCTCCTGGACCGCAGCAACATCCACCTTGTAACTATCGAGTTGCTGTACAAACTCCTGCAGGGCTCTAGCACCATAGAGAGAACGCACATTCCAAGAACAAAAAATCAAGTCTTTATACCTTTTCCGAGTTCGTCTACGAGTTAGGCACCGGTCAGTTTCCTGTTCAGACTTCGAAACCAAATGTTTTTTTTTCCGGGGTGAGGGGGTTAACCTCACGCCCAACCTCCAACCTGGAGGACCAGTCCCCTGATATAATCCCCAAAGGCAGGATACCCGGCTATCCCCGGGTAGGCACTGGGCACATATTTTTGTCGCCTTTTACAACACGCAGAGGCTACGTTGGGACTATTCTTACCCCCGGTCACCACACGGGGCGTAAATCGTAATTAACCTCCGAAAACTTTCCGGAGTTTGAAAACAATGTTTCTGAATGAGCTCAATTGGCACAGAAAATCCTAACTGCCTTATTTCAACTATGAAATTAAGCTGCCAAACCAGTATATCTGTAAAAGTATCTGTAAGCTACGACTGTTGCATGCCTTCTAACTCCAAAGAGTATTACGCTCGATCGTGTGTGTGTTTTATAACTCTATTCTGTTGTATCCATGTATGTGCATATCATAGTTGTTTAAAATTGGTCCTGTAATTCTAGAGATAATTAATCAAATTTCAAAATTCTCTTAATTTTTTAACACCAGTTTAACAATAGCTGTTATGAAGTTTTAAGATTATAAATCTGTAACTTAAATGTTTAGTTTATATTGAAAACAAAAGCCTCGAGAGTTCCATAAAACACTTAGTGAATTTTTGTTTAAATTATATATATATATATATATATATATATATATATATATATATATATATATATATATATATATATATATATATATATATATATATTAGTAGATTCTATTTTAAATATTTCAAATCAATAAAACTGCAGCAGTAATTTTTCTATGAATATATTAATTTACTTAAGAATGATATTTTCAAGCGTACCAGAAATGAAATAGGTTTTAACTATTTAACTTTTACTGTATCATATCAATATATATTCCTGGCATCATAACATGCTTGTTAAACATCAATTTTATCATTTTTTAGAAAAAAATGCAACTAAAATATTAAACTTCTGTTTGGCATATGAAACTTTTATTTAATTTTTTAAAATATACTTATTTTATTTGATATGATTTTATTTCTTAAAATAATTTTTTCATGTTTTTGTTTTTCTGTGAGTAGTTGTTTTTTCATTTTAACAAAAAGTGAAATTTTAATCAGTATTGTGAATAATTGTTTTATTGTGTTTATAAATGTAAATAAGACATAACAATATCTTTTTTGAATTTTCAATATTTACAAAATTGCAAATCATATTAATATCACATGTAATTTTTATTAATAATGTTTTTAATATGATAATCGGATAGTACATATATTTTTTATCACAATTACTTAAACTCTTATCATTGTTCATTCAAGGTATGTAATGCAAATAACAGCAATTTTGTGTGATTTTTAGAAAGATAACCTTCTACTTCTTTCCAATTTTAATTTGATATATTTAAGAAAGCTGAATATGATCGGTAAATAATAAAAGTATGGAACAAATATAAAATTAGATAATAATTCAAATGTCTCTTACAAGAGACATATTCCTGTCATCATTTAATGTTTGGTGGATAGGATTTGGATAGACCTATTTTAGGAAATATTGAGAAATTCCCTTACATAAAGGAAATATTTATTTTAACAAGTTCATCCAGCTAAAAGTACAGTGGAAAAAGTAATATAAAAAGTGGATTTGAAATTTTCTCCTCAAAAGTTAATTTGGTAGACATGATGGGACATGGGCTTGTGTCTCACTTACATCGATAAATAGAAATGATATTACTTAAAATAATACATTATTAAAATATCCCACATATTTTGTGTATCGCACTGCAAAGTCATGTTTTGACAGACATTTGTAAATGTAAAAAATTAATATGTAAGGAATCCTTCAGTAAAGATTGCAAAAACATTTACTTTTGAAATAATCCTGACAGAGTTCATATATTATAATTGATGAAACATTTATGAATTTGTCAATTTTTAACCATTCACAGAAATGATTTATTTACATAAAAAGTTGAGTTTGTAATATTATTTTTTAAATTTGTTTCTAGAAGAATTGATTCTATTTATTCATCTAATTTAAGTATCGGCAAGAACATTTATTTACATACAATGTAGTTGAAATTGTTACAAAATTAAAATTTCTGTACATTTTTGTACAGAAATCAAATTAAAATTGGAAAGAAATAGAAGGTTATCTTTCTAAAATTTCTCTAAATATTTTACTGTCTAATGATTATTCTTCAAACAGGATGTAAAATGTTGCTGAAGAATAAGATTTTAAATTTCATTTTATGACTAACTACTTCCCTGAGTCTTTTAGTTGGAAATTGTTAATTAGAAAAGAGAAAATTTCTCAAATTTTTATATATATATAAAATAAAACTATTTGTTGACGTTTTATTCTTATAGGTTTCAAATAATGAAATTTAGCCATGAACTATATCTAAAGCAAGAGAGGAATAATTAACATTTTTGTTTATTATTATCATTATTACTACAAATTAATTAAGTAATATGCTAAATTATTTAATAAATATATTTATTTGATAATTAAAATATATCTCTACTAGAAAAAATATTCCCTTGAATATATTTTCAATTAGCAGCAGATTTTTAAAATCAAAACAGTAATTGTCATATGCACTTAAGAAATAATACTTGTATTATGTATTTGTATGCACAAGTACTATTTATATCAAATAGGAATTTATATATGTAATAGAATTTGAACTTATTTGTGGAAAATAATATTTACGCAATTTTTCAGTTTATTACATTTATCGCGTGCTTTTTTAATAAAACTGATCTCACTTTAAATTTTTCGAAACAAAAAAAAACAAACTAGAATATGATTTATTTTCCGCAAATCCCAAGCGTATTTTTGATGACAATTCCATTGAAGTATAATTTAACATGATTTTAAAGTGAACAACTGTCATTTTTTATTTTTATTAATTTAAATCATAAAAATTTTAATCATTATAGGTTTACTGATTCATAAGCTGAAGAAGCTACCTATAACTTTTTATTACATTTAATCTGCCTGCCGTAATTTATCAAAATATTTTGCAATACTTTATGCATACTAATATTTTGATTAATTGGTTGACCATTCAATCACAAATTTTACGTAAAATGTCACTTATTCAGTTATTTTGAAATAACTAAATAATATTACATGATAAAATCCTTACTTAAAGTAATTTATTTTATGAAACAAATAAAAAAATTTCATTCTATGTAATTTTACTCAAAAGTATATTTTTATACATATTTCATAAATTATTATGGTGGATCAAAATAAATCTGATTTTCCTTAATTGATTTCCATGTTTGATCTTTTTGCTTAAGCCCAGATACTAAAAAATGAACAAGAAAAATCACGAAGTGCATAAATTTATTAAAAAAAGGCAGATAAATCTGGTAAAGTATTTTAGAAAATCTTCTAACACATATTTCATGGTAGTTTTATTTAAAGTTAATAAATTTAACTTAATCACACATTTTTTTAAGTTTCATGTAATATATTTCTTATTTCACAAGGTTGCCTTTCCTTTTGAAATGCTTACACCTTATATTTTCAGTTGATTCTAATGTCATTATTTAAAGATTAAATTTAAATAAATAGTTTATTACTTAAGATAGGAAATAAATTTGTAAATGGAGAAACGTTCTAATTAAAAAAAATTAAAGTGCAAATCTTCAGCCCAGTTATTATTTAAGAAATAAACAAAACTTGTTTAGTGTAAATATAATAAATATAATAAGTTGAAGTTGAAATATATATATATATATATATCATATCATATATGTATATATACATATATCATATATATATATATATATATATATATATATATATATATATATATATATATATATATATATATATATATATATATATATATATATATATATATATATATATATATATATATATATATATATATATATATATATATATATATATATATATATATATATATATATATATATATATATATCTTCAAAGTTTGATACATGAAAGTTTGCACAAAAATTTGCATTACAAAGTAATTTAATTTAAGATCTCTCAAATGATGTTTTGCATTTCCAAAAGTAAAAAAATTTTCAAAAATTTTGAAATCAAACTTAATTCGCAGTCAAAAAAATGAAATAAAACCACTTTTAATTGAAATAGCCAACCATCAACATCTTGTTTCATTCCGTGCAACTGTTTTCAGTTTTTGCCTAGACTAAACATGGGATAGAGAAATAAATTAAGGATATTTTTTAAAGACACTATTTTTTAATCTTTATTTTAAATCTTGTTTACGCTTTGAATCATTTGGCTAATTTTTCCATCAATAAACAGAAATAAGCATATTCAAATGGTAAATTATTAAATAATTTATACTTCCTTTTCATTTTTGAGTAAACTTTTATATTTTGATATAAAAGTTTACTAAAAAAATTAAAGTTTGATAAGTTACAGTTGACAATTTATTATTTGTGTTAGATCAAATTTCACTAATTAAATATTTTTAAGCATTTTTTAAAAGGAATGATATACTATGAGGGTTTTTTTAATATGTTTTTGCGTATAAGAATCTTACACATTTTTTTAGTTTTACGAAGGATCACACTCAATAGATTGTTTTTTCTCTTCGCTTAGTGGATTGCTTGAAAAACTATATCTTTTATGTTTTCTAACGTCTGGACGTTATTTACTTCTATATTATCTTTTCCTAAGTAATGGATTCTTCTTTTGGTAGAAAACAACCCAGCAAAACACCACATTTCCTTACTGAAAGATGTGCTTGAAATAAGAAAAGCACTTCGCATGTTGAAAAGTGCGTAGGCCCGAAGATGGTGTTTTTCTTAAAGAAGAAAGGCTAAGAATTTTATGTTAATTTTCAAATTATTTTTCAATAAACCTTTTGAAATCTTAAGAGGCAAAATAAATGCTTAGAAAATTTTCTAAAAAATGAAATCCTAAATAAAAAAATGAATTTTTATTTTTCTATCACATATTATAATTTCTTAACGGAATATGGACACTTCATTTCAAAACAATCTTGACATATTTCATATTTGAAAGAAAAAATTATTTTATTCTTATATAGAGATTAATTTTTAAAGATGTATCTTTAATAATCATAAAACTGTATAATAATCATAAAAATGTATTATAATCATAAAACTGTATTATTACTCCATAAATATTAGCAATACATCTTTTATTGTTAGAAAAAACTTCAAAGGAGATTAAAATTATCATTCCACATTGAATTAGGATATTAATACATGTGATAAAAGTTAGATTTTAGGTGTGCATTTTTAAGTTTCGAAATATTAAACGTATCACTTTGTATTTAGCACAGATTTTATGAAGATAAGTTCTTATTTTATCATCAAGTTAATGATAAAAATTTATGAAATAGAATTTATTATTAACTTATCAATCATTTGCAGATATTTTCATATTTAAGAACATTTTTAAGTATAATTTTAATTTAATTAAAAAAAATTATTTTATTTTATAAATAAAATCTTATTTACATAAATTTAATTTAATTAAAATTTAATTTTAATTTAATTAATATAAACAAAAAATTAAATTCATATAGTATTTAAAACATACCTTAAAAGTTATGGTAATCTAATTTATGAAATATACTTTTTTATGCTTTTCATAAGAATTTTAGTTATACTAAATATATTTGAAGTTGAAAAATATATATTAAATGTATAAAGATTATTTAGACTGGTATACAATCACTTTAAATAAAATACCGTGACCAAATCGTTATTGATAATAATCCTATTCAAATTAGCTTTCATTACAATAAATGAAGGACTGGTATTGCTAGGTGATATAACAACAGATATCAACAATTAAAGGTATTTAATTTTTCTTGTATCAAGAGCAATACAAGTAATAAATTAATAAATTGATTCAGATTTTACAGGAAACTGTAATTATAAATAGTTGCTTTATTTAAAAATAATTTAATACAAAAAAATACAAAATTTTTACAAGCAATTTAAGATAATTAAGAATGTATTAATTTACCTAATGTAATTATTCAAATGACTGTATTTCATGAACGTTTATAAAATATCAGACACTTTATTAAAAATAATTCATATTCTGAGATTATTTTTCTAAAAAAAGTATTAAACTGTTCTTTATTTTTCTAACCAGACAAGGCAAACTGCATCAAAGATTTATCATTGTACATCAGTTTCATACATTTTAAGGAATAACAAACTATTGCAAAAAATATTATCATAAGTTAGTAAAAAAAAAAAAACTCTCCAAGTTAGTATTGTATTAATTCAAACAATATAATGTATAAAAAATTTCCTATCTTTAATTGATTAACTTTTTTCTTTATTTGTTATACATATACATGTTTTATACCAAGTAAAACAAAGTTTATTTTATTCGAGTACACATTATTATTTCTTTATTTATTTTCTGTCAACATAAATATCTAACTGTTGTATACCAGATTTTATGATTGATAACGAGTTTTGTAGTAATTTTTAATTATGTGCATGAAACTACCACTTTTACGTAAACAAAATGCTTAGTTTCAACTTAGTTGTTTATGACTGAATTTTGTAAATTCTTATATATATATATATATATATAGATAGATAGATAGATAGATAGATATAGATATATGTGTGTGTGTGTGTGTGTGTGACCACGTGAGTGAACAATTATTCTATCTATGTAATATCAGATATAAAAAATCGGGGAAAAGAGGTGGGCATTTTTAAAACATTAATCATAACAACATTTTTAAAGTGCAATAATCGTATTAAGAATTAAGATTTTATTTCGAAAATATAATTTTTAAATAAAAGTTGACAAATATATGCAACAAGGAAGTTCTGAAGATTCCGTAACATAATTGTAAAATAGTGATAAATTCGGTTAGTCAATTTCAATTCAAAGTTTTCTAAAATAATTTTTTTAAAGTGAATATCACAATAAATTTGAAAATTGCTAAATCTATATTTCTGTTTAACAAAATCATTTTGATGAATGAATTCTGCTTATGCAGAATTATGCAAAATATCAGCCAGAAAAATTTATGTTTTCTTTTAGAACTATATAAAAAATTTACAAATTCAACATCTTTTCATACATATCCTAAAAATATACACATCTTTAAATTGCTTTAGCATCACAGAAAAAAATCTATTTTAATGTAAAGTTTTGTCAATGAATATATCAGCTAGCGTCTTTATGTTTTCTTAACATTTTAAAAAAATATGCGTCAAATATTTGCAGCATTTGACGAAATATTTATTTACGATAATAGTCGATAGAAAAATAACTTTAAGTCTTAATGCATATGAATTTTTGTGGTATGTAAGTAATATTCTGACATTACTTACATGTTATTACTATTATTGCTTGCCTTTCTAATTCTAACGCAGAAGAATATAATTTGATTCACTTTTTTTCCTTTATTCTTCTTCAATTAGATCTTGATTTTCTTATGAATAAATTTTTATTGTTGCAGATATGAAATATTTAAATGTATCACTAAAGCTTTTTGAACCACTTATACTCAGCAAGGTAGGAATGAATTGGATCACATATTTGCAGTGTACGTTTCAAGCTTCTATTAATGTATTTCACTCTCTTTCTCTATTGTGAGTAAGAGTCTCTATAGTCTCTATAAGTAACTATGAAAGGGAACATTTGATTGACTGTTATGGGCAGAAAGCCATCGGTGGTTAATCAATGGGTATGCTTTCCAGTAGTCAGAAATGACCGCTCTATCAAACTTGATTTTTTCACAATATCCAGTAACATTCTATTCATCCTATTTTGAAACACTTTCACGAAATGTTTGTTTCGGTCTACTTTCATTCCCTCGGAACTCCCATTTTTAATTTAATTTTTTGTACTTGTCGAACTCATTTTTATAAAATTTAAATTAATACTTTTCTATTTATACTTGATCTTAAAATAGTTGTATTAGTTTTCTCACACACTTTTAGATATTCCTCATGGCAGAACACTTTCAAATTATATTTGAAGCATTTAGCTCATTAAATATAGTCTTATTTAAAAAATATTTTAGACACACACCCCATGGAATACAAAGGTGTTTTTCCTACATTTTTTTCCTCAGTAAGTTTATTATAAATTTCATACAATTAGAATCTTTATCATCACAAAGTTGTTCTATTACAATTAAACCAACTTTCTTAGCCCAAATACTAGTATTTTCATTTTAGCACATATGGGTAGTAATTTTTTTAATTTTATAGTTTCTATCTTTATGTACAATATTCAATATGCTTTAATTGCACAGCCAAAATTTTTCTTATTCAATGTAAAGATAAAAATATAAATTAAACAAGTTTGAATTATAAATCTTGTTAAATGCAAAGTGCCGTTAATAAACTGTAATCCACTGTTCATTTGTTTCATGTAAAACGAATGAATAGTTTTGATAAGATATTCAGACTGTTTATCATATCTCATGAAAACATTGTTTCCTCAGTTTTCTTTCCATATTATATGATGTATAGATTAGCTTCATCGATGATGAATTTGCTCTTAGGCTTAAGAAGTATAAATGTGTTGGAAGCAAACATTCGTTTGTGATCTGTCTCAGTTCTCAGGCATAGATGTTGACACAATATATATTTGATCAGTCCAATCTTTATAACTCAGTACTGTTACTGGTACTCATCATTAGAAATTTATTTATTGCCTGGATCTAAGTTTTCTGTAAACATTCTATTAAAATAATATATTATTATTGTTCTTTTTTTACATAAAAGTAGGACCATATTTATCACCACTACCTATATGGTTGATCAGTTAAATCTAAAATGGAAAAAATACAATATCTGTTCAATATTAATTATTAACAATAAGAATCAATTATAAGACTTTATCATTTAGCAGTCCATTTAATATAGCTACAAATAATTATAATAAAAGTTACAAAACATTTAGAGTTTTTAAAAGTACTTTAAGAAACTGTTCTAAAGGGGCAGCGAGGATTAATAAAGTTTATTATCTTACTGAATTTTAGTTTAAAAATATTAATTTATAAAAACTATCCAATTTTTTATAAAATTTTGCTTAATATTTTATTATATTTACTACATTATCAACTAAAATTCGTTCGTTATTATCTATATCTACCTGTCTATCTCTATCTACCAATCTCTCTATCTATGTCAATGAAAGAGACTTTATATATAGTAGCTCTATACACTGAACATATTAAAGTGATATATTGTAATCATTAAGATTTCTAGTGTGCTAGAATCATTGTTGAACACCAAAACAAAACAGGTGAACAAGGGCTTTTTAGAGTATATATTTTTTGTCTGTATACATTTCCTCATAATACATAATCAGTGAATGTGATATTGATCTCATTTATACTTAAATCCAGTTTTTTTCATTTTTTCTCCTGTAAGAACGTCTCTCTGAACGGCATTTATATAGTAAGTATCATAGGATTCCATTATTATATTGTATTATGTGTACGTTGCAATAGGATGGCAGAAGGTCTATTTATTTTCGTAATATATCAAATTGTTTTAACTTTAAAATATAAAGAATTTAATAATATTTTTCTACTTTCGTTGGGAAGAAAATCATAAAGCAATAATAAGCAGGGAGGATATGTGTAAGAACGTCACCATGTTAGGTGGCGCTGCTACGCCATTTGTAGTTTTCTTTCTATAAAAGGAAACTTGAGAAGTAGAAAAAGAATATGTATACTTGGATATCATGGCCATAATTAAAGCGAAAGCACGATGTTAAAACTTTCTTGGCTGCATATTTGCGGAATTTATTGTAAATATGTAAATAGTTTTAACTTTTATTATAATTTGAATTAAATATCAGACTTGAATTATTTAAATAACTTCAAAAGGAAATTTGATCTCTGTCTTGAACAAACAATAATTGTGATCACTTGGACGATAATCGCTCTCCCACCGTGCAATATTTCCCCTCTCACCATCTCTCACTAATTAGTATAATTTTTATTTCAAAACTTATTTTCAATTCTAATAAGATTAAAGTTAATATATGTTTTATATGATTGATAAATTATGATATTAATAAATTTTCAAAAAATAAGAAAAAACTATTTTTAATCTAATAATTAAATTTTATTGTTTTTAAATTTATATATCATTTTTCTGCTTAAATAGAATTTCTGTATAAATTCAATATGATTTTAATCTTCCTGAATTAAAGCAACCATTAAAATATTATTTAACTAGTCACGAAGATACTTTTATTTTTTTCGTTATTTTTCATAGTTCTTTAAAAATTGGTTTCTATACACGTAATATTTAATACTTGAAATTACACACACACACACACACACACACACACATATATATATATATATATATATATATATATATATATATATATATATATATATATATATATATATATATATATATATATATATATATATATATATATATATATATATATATAGATGACGCGTACTATAAAATTTCTATATTACGAAAACGTAAATGTTAAATTAGTTTTGTTATAATTATAAAAGATTGCAATTTATAAGGAAACGAAAAAAATTATCAAGTGCTAACTAACCATAATTTTCTTAGTGATGCAATGCGATGACAGTGAAATTTCATCAAATATTTTTTTTTTTACATTTAGTAATATTAATTTTGGAAAATATATAAGATACAAGAATTAAGATTTAAGAAATTTTGATTTAATTTTAAATTTTTATATACAATTTGTAGGGAACAAAATGTAAAGAAGTTGTAAATTAAGTTTGTCACATTATAAAAGCTGATATAAGCTCAGAAAAAAATCCTTATTTAAGTTACTTAAATAATCTGCATTTGATTTCATTAAAAATTAAAAAATACATGATTTCCCGTTTTATATGTAGAAATAAACATAACGTTATTGCTACATAATGTATTATTTAAGAGTATAAGGGGTCGTTAATGAGAAATATTTTTCCTTAACAGAAATAAAAAATGTTTCAAATCTTACGAAAAATCATTCCTTTTAAAATCTTTAGGGTTTTGTAAAAATAGAAAATGCTTCAGAATTAAAATGAATTCAAGACAATATTTTAAAATGAATAGTTTTGGAATCAAAAGATTTTTGCAATAATTTTCACATTTTTTATACTTACTGAAATATCTATTTTTACTGCAAATTTAAAGAAAATGATTGAAAAAAGACATTAATGAAAAGTGATATATTTTGGAATAAAACCTTTTGAAACAATGCGTGATACATTTTTTTAATATTGTGTTTGATCTCCCTGTAGTATGCTTTTATTTATTGTATAAAATTTTCATATAAGGAAAATCTAAAGAGCTGGAATAAATGTACTATTCATTTGAATGAAATATTTTGCAAATTCTAATGGTACATATCCTTAATATAAATATTTCTGGAAAGAAAATTTAACCAATTTACTATTATAGTAAATATGATTTCATGAAGAATAGATTTTACAAAAATGCCGAATATGGAAGTATAGCGAAATACATATTTGTAGATTTTAGCATCATAATATATATTGAAGATTTCTTAGGAACATTAATAACGAGCATTATATAATTATTTTAGGTACATTTAACTACGAGATAATAACTTCGAATTTGTGAAATGCAACACAATATCTAGAAAGAATATATTTTGAGAATTTTTTAATAATATTTTTACTTAAAAATAATTTAAAGTATAATTTGAAAACAAATAAGTAATAAACACAATAAATAATAAAATTTGTGAAGAATAGAATTGCATTTGAAAGTATAAATCCCAATAAAAAGTCATTATAAATTATAAATATCTAATATGTTTAGAAACATAATACCAGTCGATCGTTAAAAAGAAACACATAAATTTAAGTGCCGCTTAAAGTTAGTTAAAACGCTAAAAGTACATATCATAAATGAAATAGAAGCAAAATATGTTTTTCATATTATTGCTTAAAATTTTAATTTTATAGCATTTATTTGCAAACAATAAGTAAAACTTCTAACAATAAGTATTCTGATTTGATCACTAAGGATTTCTTTAATTGAATTTTTAGTATAAATCCCTAATACCGAAACATAATATATCATAGAATATGATGAACCTCAGAAAATTGTAAAATATTATAAAAATGTGATAATTTATAAATTAAAAAAACTATAATTATTTTATAAATTTTTGATGATTTTAGTATTCTAGAATGCATTTTCATTATTTACATAAAATGTAATCCACTAAACTACATTATCTGAAATATTAAGCAACTATGAATAAAATTTTATCCCACTTAGTTTTGTCAAAAATAATTCAATCAATCTTTTACATTTTGAAACCTTATCTCAATCGACAAATGTTATTAAAAATCATAAGGTAAATAATTAAAATTTGCAGTAAAATATGTTTACTTTTTATAAAAATTAAAAAATGAACCATTGAAATTTTCACTTTAGTAATTAAAATTACTTTTAAAATAATTTTAATCTGAATATAATAACGCAGTACAAACTGGAATATATTACATAGCTGCGGCTTTCTAATATTTCAATAAAAATATCTGTCATTACAAATTATCTCTCATATGCCATATGCTTATCTTTAAAAATGTAATCAAGGTACACCCCTCATTTCAATTCATTTTAAAACAGTATAAGTATTTTAATGTATGAATTATATAAAAAAGTTTCCTATAACAGAATAATTTTACATTAAAAATACAGTTCAAGTTTTAAATGACGTGAAACAGTGTGATTTTTATTAAAAATCAACTAGTAAAAAATATTTAGAATTCTTACATATAATGCGAATGAAGTTAAAAAGACAAGTTTGTTTCATTAAATGCTTTCACTAAATAAATTAGTATTCATGTAAAATAAAGTATACTTAATATACATATATTACACCGATAAGTCTAAGTAGTTAAATACTGAATCAAAAATTATTTAATCACATATGTTATTATAATATATATTTAAGCAGCTATTTGTCAAATTCAGAATAAAAAAATTAAAAATGAATTTACGAGCCTTTTAGCCATGCATTTCAATTTTTTGAAATTTAAGTATAGTGTTTTAAATATTTATATAATGTCTTAATGAATGCATATAACGGTTGTTATTCATTTATAATTAATTGTACAAATGAATGAAATATTATAGTGTAGCATAAATAGATTAAGCATAAAGTTATTGAAAACGTTTCGAAATATAATAATTCTCTTTTGTAATGATGAAATTAATGAATATATCATGATTACAACTTATTGAATTTAGAATAAGTTAATTAGTAGACAATATAGTTTTAAATACCTGTATTAATTCTGAAAAATAACATCTACAAAATGAAAGAACTATCTGTAACGCAGCGATTATTTCCCTCGCCAAAGAAGTAAAGTGTGAAAAAATTTCATTAAATACGAACAATTCATATCTTAAAATGTAGCAACGTCAGAATAACTCTATTTTAATAGTTATAGTGTCATAAAATTATTATTTATGTAAAGTGATGCAGTAGAGTTATGTGATTTTCTTGAATTAATGTCAAACAATGCATTTTGGAGTAAAATATATTATTTCTGAAAGTAATATTAATTTATAAGTTTTAATTTTAATATTTTATTTTATTACTTTTTATTCCTACATATGTCTTTATCAAATAAACTATTTTGTTTAAATTATGACATTTTTATGTGACATTCTATTGAGGTTAAATTATGACATTGACACAGAAGATTTACGATATTTAGAACAAGTTTGATCATAGAAACATAGAGCATATTTCTTTTCAAAATAACGACAACATTTCTTGTTTTGGTACTTTGTAATTTCTAAAATTACAAAATTATGCTTATTATTTAAATTATGAAGACCAATTAAAAATGTTCTAAAATTCTCAAAAATGGAATAAAGAAAGTTTAATACTTTGCATTATAAAAGAAAAAAAGAGGATTATGTGTGAATCAGGTAAAAAATATAGTTTTTGAATCATAAGTCCAATTTTCAGAAATATAGTTTATTTTGGCATCCCACATTTAAATTGATTACATAAAAATTATTCTATGGTATTTTTACAACAAAACGCAAGCTTAATTACGTTTAAATTATATTTATATGACAAAGATGTTTTTATTAGTTTTTCTACAGTAAAATCAAAAATTATTATTTGAATAGAAAATGCATGTTTTGACTGCATATTATAGGCTATATATAAAATATTTTGTAGGAGTCTAAATATTATACGTTTTAGAATTAAATACCAATTCAAATTGCCTTTTTTGCTTTTAACAGAAACAAAAATTATTAATTAATTTATTTAGTGATATACTCATTTTCTCTATGAAATATATGCAAAAAAGTAAATTCTTATGCAACTACTTAATTTTTAATATTTTTTCCACTCTTTCTTATTATGTTATATTTTAATTAATACCGGTAATGGAAACTTATTTTTAAATAAAGTTCACTAAAATTTATTAGTATTATAGTATTCCTAGTTACTTTGCGTAAGATAAAGTAAAAGCACTTGTAAAAAGTTATTTTTGATGCTTTAAATTAAGCAGTTTAAGTTTTACCAACTATTAATTCTGTGTTTTAAGTAATTATAATTTCATTATTATGTAATAAATAAATAATTTTAAAAAACTACAGACAGCTATGTAAATATATTAAATGCAATACACAAAATATCTTAATAAAAACATAATAAAGATATTCTTAATAAAAACACTAAAAATATGTGAGAATAAACTACCATAAGAAAACAAATTTACCATTATAATTACAGAAGTAACTTAAGAATCAAACAAAAGAATTATTATCTAAACAATTTATTTCGAGTTATACAATCTATGCATGTTGCTAAATTTATTAAACTCATTTTAAACATAGTATAGGCTAATATAAAATGAAGAATGAAATTCCAGCACAGTTTTTTAAATAATTTAATGTGAATTATGTTTATCAAGCATATTCATGTATTCAATTATATTAAAATTCATGTAAACAATTATATTAAAATTAATAAAACAAAAATTCTTTATATAAAAATGTATGTTTTACTTCCAGAATGAAGAATTTCTAGGGTTTTCAGAAAAAACATTAACATGATTGAAGAGTATAAGAACAGTACTTAAGGAAAAGTAAGCAAAAAAATAACATAATCAAAGGCAATCACCACAAAACTAAATTATATAATTTGAATAAATACCAAGCTTGAAAAAATAAAATGTAATTTCAAACTGAAAAAGAAAATACACTTAAAAGAAATCATATCTCAATGAAATATTTTAATCATATCCTATACATATATATATATATATATATATATATATATATATATATATATATATATATATATATATATATATATATATATATATATATATATATATATATATATATATATATATATATATATATATATATATATATATATATATATATATATATATATATATATATATATATATATATATATATATATATATATATATATATATATATATATATATATATATATATATATATATATATATAAATTAATTGACTGTAACTAAAAACGATTGCATGTAATCGTTCTTAGTCTAAAAAGCACTAATGTAATAAGGTAATTTCATTAACTTCTTTTATAAAGTTAATGGAATTACCTTGGGAAGACCTTGATACAATGAAATCGTCTCCTTCGGAACAATAAAATATTTTCTCCTAAGGCACACACACCTTAAAAGAATACCTGACCATGGAATCAAAAGAGAAACTTCCTTCAACATATACATAAGTAGAGTTTTACTGATATTTTCTTAATTATTGATTGTTTGTATATCATTCTTAAAAGTGAAACTCATGTTTCACTTTTATTTATGATAGGCAAACAATCAGTTATTAATATACCTTTCTTAAATTTGGAAACACAGATAAAGTTTTCAAATTACCCAGAGCTGGTCTACCGTAGCTTCTAGCTTAAGAATTATTTGAAAAGAATCTATTCACCAGGGCATTTTGAGATAAAGAATTTAAATTACGATGCCTAAGATTAAACACGATAAACTTAAATTTATCATGTTGTTTCTTAAATATATATATATATATATATATATATATATATATATATATATATATATATATATATATATATATATATATATATATATATATATATATATATATATATATATATATATATATATATATATATATATATATATATATATATATATATATATATATATATATATATATATATATATATATATATATATATATATATATATATATATATATATATATATATATATATATATATATATATATATATATATATATGAGAGTGTGTGTGTTAAGGCATAACAGAAGATAGCCTAAGTAGGAAGGTACGGATGGACAGGATTTGAAATTTTATTCTTTTTATCATTTGTAATTGATCTTTTCCCATTTTTTCTTTACTTAATAAACTATGAATATCGACAAATTGACCCTGGAACTCAGGCTGCAATCTACACCATTAACTCACCACATGCATAAATTTGTATTTGACAAATACTGTGTATCTTAATTTACCGAGATATAGACAGAAAACTTTAAAACAATGAAAGGTAAATGAGACAAAATATCTATACTTATTTTTAGAACATTAATGGAAATTCTTACCTGCTACTTACTTTAAATTCAAAACAATTTATATATTTTGTAAGCATAAGTCATTTAAAAAAATTTTTGCATGGCTTTTATGTGTTTATATTTTCATTAAATTACAAATTCCTCATCATTAAAATTAATGTACCTTATCAATAATACTTCACTGACCTGATTCATTACCAGTAGTTGCTCAAACCGCTTTATAAGAAAACAGCTTCAAAAATAAATACAATCATTTCCTATGTATACTTTTATAAAACTATTAATTTTTACTAATTATTATGAGTAAAGAATCTTGCCTTTTGTTTATTTTAAATTGTTACAACATTAATTTTTATTCATTTTGAATGTAATGAAATCTAATATCTATCCTATTTATATATTTCCTTAATTGTAATTTTATCATATCCTTGATCTCTAAACTTAACTCTTAAAAAATATATTACATTGCTAATATTTCTACATATTTGTTTTTGTTGTCTACAGAAGGTATGTATATGTTTTGATTTATCTGCATTCCACTGTACTAAGGACTCACTTTAAAATTATAATTATATTTAAAGTATAATTATTTAACTTTGACAAGTACGCTTACTAAGAACAGGAAAATAAAAGATATTTATTAAGCTTATACAGTAGTTTTTTTCGGATTGAATTCTTTACCATACACTAAAACAATTTTGGTTTTACCACTTCACAATGTTAACACTTAAAATGAGAAAAACAACTGAGTTTATGTATTTGTTAAATTTCTATTTTGTCTACATAATTAAACATTATTGCTTAATCGAATAGTAAAATGCATTACATAAACTTTCCGTATTTACATTGAAAAAATGTAAACTACAACACATAAGTATAATTATGCTACAAGTTTTTATTATAGGGCATTTTCAATTTGAAATCAAATTCAAAACATTTTAAAAGGCACCATAACAAAAAATGAATTTTATTCAAATATTTGAATTTGTTAGGAAATCTGTAAATGGGTAATGAATGATTTATAAAAATTTAATAAATCTATGTTATTTAATATTCTCAAAATAAAAAATTCCATGCTATGAAGATTTTTTTCAAAACTTAGTTTTAAACAAAATAGTAAACAATAACACATTTTTATATAAAGAATGTCAATAACGGTAGAGAAATGTAGGTTTCCCAACTTTTTGTTCCTAATCAATGAATTGTAGATTAATATAAGAAATATCTGTACAAATGTTTTCTATTTCACAGAATCACTAATGCGTAGGATATAAATAATCTTCTTATGTAATAAATGACAGTTCTTTAGATATCTGTTGACGCTATTTATCCATTCGATTACATATTTGGAAACTAACTATCATTACTAGCATAAATAATCGGAATTGTTTTTTTTGTATATAAAAGTTTCTAGTAAAAGTATGCGAGCTAAGAAATGAGGATACAGTATATTGTGGAAATAGCACAAATAATTTCACCTATGTATAAAACATGAACTTAACCAACCACAACTATCTTCCGTAAAAGAGCCAGTATACCAGTATTCTTATTTTTTTTATTTTTGTGAATAGGGAACAAGTTCAGTATCCCCATACACTTGGCGACGCGGCGAATTTTTTTGTCGCCAAACTAGGCGCGCGTTTATTAAAACGGGAAATTTCCTTAAGTTCGATCAAAAAATAAGCATTTATGAAAATTTAAAAAGGGAAGTAAATATAAATAATGGACTCACTTGATATGAAGTTAAGATGACATGCCGATTGGTATATTTATTTCGACATTTTATTCGTTTGTCACCAGTGTCGAATTTCAGTAAAAATAATTATCTAATTTTAAAAAAAAGCATGCAAAAACTTATTTTTCAAATATATACATTTTCAAATATATACAAATTATAAAAAAAAAAAAAAAAAAAAAAAAAAAAACATGAATAAATATTTTTTAAATATATACACATTTTAAGTAAATAAAAATGAAACACGAATACAATAAAAAAAATACATGTAAGCAATAGAATTTAAATAAAATAATTACACCTTCTCCAAATCCAATTTCCGTTATAAATTAATTAATATTTGCGAGTCCTAAATTTATTAATAATTTGGAACCCTGAGCAATAATCCATCATTATTATCTTTAATTTTTGCTAAAATAATTTGTTGATATTATTCAACATTTTGAACATGAAACATTTTAAATTAAAACAAAAAATAAAGTAATTAAAACAATAAAAAGATGATAATAAATTAAGAAAACGAAATAAGGAAAAAAGAATATTTAACGGTTATAAATATATAAAATAAAATATATCATTTAATAAAAAATATATATATTAAAATTAAACTAAATAAAAATAGTAATAAAAAAGAAATAGTAAAAAAGAAAAATTTACGATGTTTGGACACTGGCGACAACGAAACACAACAGCGGGAAATGCACTGATTCCGGCGGCAAAAGAAAACGAAATTAAAATGACTACCAATTAAAACGTAGAACAATTAGCAAAGAAAAATCTGGAAAGTTCTTGAAGTGAAACTAAAAAAGCTATTGCCACTCAAAAAAAGATTATATACAGTAAGACCCCGCTTAACGCGGGGATACGTTCCATCAAAGTAGAGCGTAATGCGAAACAGCGCTAAACGAGGCTATCTTTACATGTAAATATTGGGGTTAGGGGAAGATGGCTAAGAAATTGGTTAGGTATTAAATTTAAAAAGTATGTTTTTTTTAATAAAAATAAAACCAAACATTTATTTCTTAAAGTCCAAATTAATACCACATTATTATTTCTTGCAAAAATAAAAACAAAATATAAAAAATAAAAAGAATATTCTTAAAAAAAAAACAAATAAAATTCTAAGTCAGTCATATTTAGTTAGCCTTCCGCGTTTTCAGTGTTCTGCCTTTTTGTGACAAAAGCATCTAATGTTGTTTGCCTTTTTCTTTTGCGTTGTTCTCTTAAAAGTTCTTCATAAGCGGATAGAGCATCTCTAACACCACGCCATACTTTTGAGCTCCTGTCAAAATTCGGATCATTTTCAATGAATTGATCCATTATTTCAGTTATGGTAGACAAACTCCTTTTTACAAACGCCATCGAAAGTTCTTTTTGCTCTTCTTCTGAATCACTGCTGTCAACATTTTTGTTTTCTTCTTGTTCAATTAATTCCTTGAGCTCATCATTAGAAAGACTAGCCGCTGCTTCTTGAATTATTTCTTCGACATCTTCCACATTTACCCCTTCAAAATCGGTTTGCTTCGTTAATTTCACTATCTCTTCCACTATTTCATCCGTATCGACAGAGTGTCCAACGTCATCGCTCTTACTTAAATCCGGCCAAATATTCTTCCATACTCCTTTCAAAGATCTTTCTGTTACCTCATTCCAAGAAAGGCCTATGTTTTCTACAGCATCCACGATGTTGTAGTTTTTCCAAAATTCTCTTATGGACTGGTTCTCTTCTCCGTCTGTTTTTTCAAACATTTGCTTAAAAGTTCGCCTCAAGTAATAAGCCTTAAAATTTGATATAACCCCTTGGTCCATTGGTTGAATTAAGGCAGTTGTGTTAGGCGGCAAGAAAACCACTTCGACTGGAAGACATGTTGTTAAGTCTGATAAATTTGTTGGGTGGCTTGGAGCATTATCAATTAACAGAAGTGCTTTTTGTTCAAGTTTTTTAATTTCGCAATAACGTTTAACAGATGGGCAGAAATGTTCAGTGAACCAATCCTGGAAAATTTTCGCAGTTATCCATGATTTTTTATTAGACTCTCAAATTACAGGTAAAGTTGATTTAAATATGCCTTTCATCGCTCTCTGGTTTTTGGAATGGTAAATTAGTAATGGTTTTAATTTAAAATCTCCGCTTGTGTTAACACCCAGTAGAAGGGTTAAGCGATCTTTTGCAGCTTTAAATCCTGGTGCCCGTTTCTCTTCACGGGATAGAAATGTTCGTTTCGTCATTCTTTTCCAAAACAAGCCTGTTTCATCAACATTAAAAACCAATTCTGAAGGACAGTTTCCTTCTTCAATTATTTTTTAATATCGCTGGAAATTCAGCCGCCGCTTTTGTATCACCACTTGCTGCTTCTCCTGTAGTCCTTATGTTATGAAGGTTATTTCGATGTTTAAATCTATTAAACCATCCTCGACTAGCAACGAAAGTTTCACTTGTGACAATTGTCTCAGCCTGAATGTAATTAAGAATTCTTCTAGCTTTTCCCATTATGATAGATTGGCTTAATGGCATATTGCTGTCAATTTCTTCGTCAATTTATATAGACAGTCGTTTTTCCATTTCCTCTATGATATTATTTCTAGAACGGGTAATTCTAGTTGCAGAGCTTGACGTAGTTGTAGTTACCAATGACAGTATTTTTCTTTAGTCTTCATGATGGTCCTTATTGTTGAAGTTGGCAAATTCAATGAAGCACTAATTAGAATTTGACGTTCACCAGAATCTAAACTTCTAATCACTTCCATTTTAGTTTTGAGTAAAATGCTTTTTCTGGTTGCTTTCTTTTCTTTTTCATTATCACCCATAGTAGAAACTAAAGATCAAAATATTTGACACTGTAAAATAGTATTAAATATGTAAATTAATACCTACTTACAATAATGTCAACAAATGTTTCCAATAATAAAAATATGTCTGTACAATACCGCACCAAACAAGAAACACAAGTACACTCTTTCGGATATGTATTTGAAACCTATCGCTGCATAATATTTCGGGGAATTCTCTTATGCTGCGAATCCCCTGGTTAAAATAAAAGAGCGCTAAACCGAAACAGCGCTAAACGAAACAGCGTTAAGCGGGGCCTTACTGTATAACGTAAAAATTACTTAAAACACGAGAAAAACGGAATCTGGGAATGAAAAAATAAAAATAGTAACAAAAACTAAATTTGGCAACACTACAATAAAAACAAAAGCTGAAATCGGCAACACTACAATGTAAACAACGGTTACCAGATTTGGCGAGAAATCAGTGTATGGGGATATTGAACTTGTTCCGTGAATAGTTTTCAAGTAATAATGGTATTCAGATTTTGGATTGAGCAAATATTTTTATACATGTGTGTGCATGTAAGGGGAGTAAATAGTATATATTTTTAAATATTTTATGATTAATTTCATACAGATTGGAGATGTTCTATATAAGAATCCCATAGGTTTTGCCATAGATGAAGTAATGCATCATTACTGCTTATTTTATTTACAAATTAAATTTTTCATTAAAGAAATAAGTTGTTTTATGTGATGCTAACTTAAAATTAAGTAAAAAGATTAAGGTTAAAAAAACATTACTTATTTTTGTGATTTCATAATGCATCACTTGCATTACAATTCTTAATGTCATTTATATATTAGTTATTTCTATACGTGATTTTTTATTTATTACATACAGAGATACTAATATATTTAATTTAATCACTTCATTACATTTTCAGGTAACTGAGCAGTAAAGTTTTTTACTACATAGGACTTGGAAGCTTCCTTCTATCGATGCTTATTTAAAAGAAATGTATTTTTAAAAAATATTCATAGTTTTAACGCTTACAATTTTTCCTATTACACTAAGCAATATTGACAGTTGCAAAAATTTCTTAGAATGCCACATAATAAAAATTATTAACATACTATGGATGCGTTTAAATAATCATTTCATTTTGAAGGGTAAAACTTTCGGTACGATGACAAAGAAAGTAAATTTTATTTTTTTAGAAATTCGATAAAAAATTTATTTTTTCGGAAAATACTTGCGAAGTGTTTATTGTATATTCCATATTAAATCAATATAATGGTAAAGGCAATAAGCAATTTTATAAAACCATTTTTATTTTTATAAAATAATCATCTGCTTCATTATTATATGATAGTATTTTTCTCTTGTAAACTTTATGAGCAAAATATATCACATAATTCCATAAAAATATAGTATTTTTTCTTATTAAGTGATAGATATGAGAATAATTTTAAAAGATCTATTAAAGTTTTAGCATATACCATTGTAGTTTGTTTATTTCGACCATTTACATTAATTGATTTAGTAAAAAAATTAGTAATTTCCGAAAATTATGTTGATGATGAGGTTGTGGTTCTTAGGAGATGATTCTAACTTTTTTAACATTTGCAGACAGAATGATTACAAATAGCAAAACTGATAAAATATTAGGTAAAACGTAGCTCTCTGTCAAAATAAAATTGAGTGGAATAACTATAAAATTGAAACTCATTATTAATATAGCATTAAAAACGTATTAAAGTATCAAAATCAATTAAGCTAATTGTACTAGAAAATAAAAACAACTGCTAAACAATATAGTTTTAATGTTTTTCCAAGTACGTTTCAATATTTCAAATTAATATTTTTGTTAACTTGAATTCGTTCATATTTATATTGTGTTTACTTTTATCTTATACAGGATCAAGTACTCTTATTGAGCTTCAATATTATTTTAAACATTTGTTTATGAGAAGAAAATTTTGAAATCATACCTAATTTTTAAAATAATTCGCTTTGTAAATTTATATCTAGTTTAAATTTTAAAGTTATAAAGTCTTCTAAGACATTCTCTTAATATTAAATGATGGATATTGCCATCAAGCTGAGATTTATTTTTTGTACGATCACATATTATAGAAACAAAATATCTTTAGAATAAAAATCCAAATTAACATCGAAATATTTTTCCGAAATAACAAAAATAAAAAACATACGTAACTGAATGAAAAATATCAATTATTATTAGTTTAAAAATAATTTTGAGTTTGGTCGTAAAGCTAAGTAGGTGATAGCAAACTTTGTTGAAATATTAATAAATATTTTAAATAATTTTGAAGATATATACACTTAACACACATTTAAACTTTATTTAAGACCCTTATAAATCTGATGCTCTAATATAATCGATAATGCTCCTAAATTAAATCACCGAGCATGATAATAAGTTTAAATTTGCAAATGAATTATAATGTAAATATGTAATAAAATATTGTATATGATTTAAATAATTAATAAAGGATTTTAAGTATTTCATGCAGTTCAGCTAAAATTTTTGAAAATAAAGAAGAATATATGTCAACAACATACAAAGAGAAGTTTATCTATAATATTGTAGATTGGTCAAGCTTGATATTGGTAAAAAATGTTACAGTGGGATTAGAAAATATTTAAATGAACTATTGTATCAAATCATAAGACAATTTTATTAACTTTTATTTATTTAGTACATATTATTACAAATAGCTGAATGTAGCCAGAGCATTATAAAGGAAAAATGAACTGAAGAATTAACATTTTGCCATGCTAAAGTTTTTCTTCATATTTTAGAAAGGAAATTAAGCCAATGCATTCAACATTTATAATTCAATTTTGAAAAGGATAATCCATAAAGATTTACCGTATTCCAATGAGTTACAGTGATTCACAGAAGTCAAAAATCTCTTCACGATGTCAAACACATAAAAAGGCAATTGACATCTATAATCTTGTTGCAGTATATAAGAGTTAAATCAATGATAATTGCTATACCTTATAAATAATAGGTAAGGAACGAAAATGATAGTTTTTCTAAGATATCAGATATCTATTGATACACACACAATGGACCAATGTGAGTTGTAAAAAGGTACGTATTTAAAAATGGTGGTAAAGGAAGTTTATATGATATGTACGTAAATATGTGCGTGTATAATGGGAAAATTTACAAGGCGTACTTATGATTTATTTTTAATTTGATGAAATTCACTTAAATAATTTAAAATTTTCTTTAAGTTTGTTTTATTTAAAACTTAAATATACAAATTATCAACAAGATTTTTCTAAATCTTTGACTAATGAAATTTTAAATATGATATTTGAAAGTAGCATATGATTAACGTCAGTTATAAAGTAAAAGAGACACTGCCTTTGGTTTTTGCTTGAAGTAATCACTTTCAGCATTTACATAAGTGTGTCATTAAGGATATTTAATTATATATATATATATATATATATATATATATATATATATATATATATATATATATATATATATATATATATATATATATATATATATATATATATATATATATATATATATATATATATATATATATATATATATATATATATATATATATATATATATATATATATATATATATATACTTTACACTTGAATACAGTTCAAAATTAAGGTAATTAGCATATTTTGGTGAATTTCTTTAAATGAAGTGAAGGAAATGTAAAACAATTATTTCGAGACATAAATGGAAGTCAAGTCCATCTAAAGAGCAAACTTTTGCACTTCAGATGGTCCTGTTTTCAATTTTCATTTCTAAGTAATTTTCTCACTTTTATATTTGTCATTTTCTCAATAAATTAGCTATGTATACATTGAAAAATAATATCAAATTCACTAAGGTTAAGTTAATAGGAAAATATACCTTTTAAACTTGGTCTAAAGCATTTTAGCAACAATTTAATTATATTTAATCATTTATTTCAAGAATTAATATGAACGATTGGAATTCTTTCATAAAGATATATATTTAATTCTTAGTCGCTTCATAAAACTATGTAAATGAAAGTTAATATATAAATTAAACATAATAAAATAATTTTTGTAACGTGTGTAAAATGTTTAAAATCCATAAAGTCTATTTTATATTAGTTAAAAAGGAATTAACCAATCAACCTGTGTACAATTCTTTATTTATTTATTATCTCAGCCAAATTTCATTCAAATATCTGTCACGTACTTGATTTCAGCGTCAATGAATAAAATAAGTTTTTTAAGCAAATAAACTGTAAGTACTTTTTAAGAATTTTAACTAGACTGCTTAGCATTTTTAGCGAATGAAAGAATGATATAGTTACTTAAGTCAATGATAAAGAAAATAGCCATTATTCCAAGTTAATAAAAACTGTCTCGTCAAACATTTTTATGATTTCTTCAGTCATGATGCCTAGTTTAATATTTTCTACAAAACATTTAAAATTTAAAAGAATAAAGAGTAATTATTACTTTCAACTTCAATAAATTTAAAAAATTAACGAATTTAAAATATTTGCTTTATACAAGATAAAATTCCTCTACATGTATTTTCTTAGGAACTAAAATCCTATAATTTTATGATATCACTTATCTGCAATAATAAGCATACAAATCTTTTACACTTGACAGTAATATAATAAAATAATTAGTAAAATTTAATTTGAGTAATTATTTTAATGACATAATTTATCAAATCACGTGATCCCGTTTGGTCATAAAATTACACACCTTTAATACATATAAATATTAAATAAACGTGCTCTAATTATGTTTTTAATTTTCAAATTTTTTCAAAAAAATTTTTATCGACAGCGCCTTTTACTAAAAACACCTAAATATTGTTAAATAATAAGCAATTAAAATAATTATCAATACAATGTGAAATATTTATAAATTAGAACTTATAATATTTATTTTAATAACCTATTCTGCAGACAAATTTTATAGAAAGTACTTACCGAAAATATTCAAGCAGACACAAGTAAATATTAATATTCATGAATTTCTATATGAAAATCTGAATACATGATTAAAAATTTATGAATTTCTGATAAAAATTGTGTGAAATATAATCAAGTATTTTCATTTATCAATTGCGAACAATCAACCGGGAATTCTGTTTTGATAACAGAATAACATAACGAATGTTAGATGTTATGTATATTTTTAACATTTTCTATAATTTTTCTATACATTATTATTTTTAAAACTTAAATAAATTTTTATTATATTTTCAGTTAAGAAATCTCATTTTATATCTTATAAAAATCTGAAAATAATTTTTAGAAAATGTATTTCCTGTTTTCTATAACTTTAAGAAACACAATAGGAACAGATTTTAAATTGAAAATAATTTTAAATTATTTATTCTATATTTTATGTTATGTTGATTCAATTTTTAATCACACCATATGTTGATTGCAGAAATTGAGAATGGTAGAAATTTCAGAATTGATTGCAGAAGTTTAAGAGCAGATTTTTCATTCGAAAATGTGTTTTATTTTAATATGTTATTGTTTCATTTCATCTAAATCTATATTTTTGCTTTAATTAATATATTAGCAAGCATAAATTTTATAAATTTCAAGTTAAATTATTAATTCTAAATTAATTTAATGAAGTTGATATACATACATACATACATATATACATTTATATATACATTTATATATATATATATATATATATATATATATATATATATATATATATATATATATATATATATATATATATATATATATATATATATATATATATATATATATATATCAGAAAAAATATCTTGAAGTTTTAGAAATACTTACCAGATTCTGTCTTGTTTTATCTATATTTTTTGGCTGGTGATATCATATATAAAAAGTAACATTTTTCATTCTAATATTTTTAGTCAATTATTCTATAAAATGTTTCCATTTATAAAATTTGTTAAATTTGGCAAAACCTGCAGTGGTTTAATAGATAAGTAAGTTTTTTTTTTTTAAATTATGTGCCTTGCCATGAAAGTATTTAAATATGATAAATTGATTTACCTTATTATATAAATACTTTAAGGTATAAAAATATATAAATTGCGAATGAAACTTTTTATTGTAGCCATTTCCATGAAATTTAAAATTAGCTATTTAAAAATGCAGTTATTTTTTAGATGTTAAGCAACATCAATATCCAATCATTACATCTGTATTTACACGTTAATTAATAAATTGGTGTCTTATATGCATTTTGACAATGAATTTAATCCATTATGAGTAGCTATTTGTACATCAGTGTATAATCTTGTTTAGTAGAAACAATACATACTAATTATAATTAGAATACTTTTCTAAATCAGAGTTTCGCAGGAATTCCAAAATTGGTTTTTTTAATGAATAATCTAAAAATGAAATATTTTGTGAGCGTGTTCATAACATTCACGAAATATTTTTGCTGAAATTATAACAGCATTTACAGTTATTTGTATGTCAAAAGGGAAAGACTTGGAGTTCCATTCCAATAGAAATGTGGTCATTCATGTAGCAAAATTCAACATCAATATGACAAAACAACATTCAACATCGTATTGCAATCAATATGCGTATAACATATCTAACAATCAATATCCATACAACATATCCAGTGAAGTTTTAACAGTTTTTATTTAATAGTTACCAATAGGAAATTCGGTTGATATCATTATATTGTTAATATCAATCGAATTTGCTATACAAAGCTATTACCCAGCAAACACAAAGATGCCGGGCATCCATCGGGCCGCTGCTGTCAGCCGTCTTGGCCAGCAGCGGCCCGCCGCTATTTGGCCTCGTCGGCTCCGTCAATAAAGTGGTCGTCGTCATTGCTGCTGGGCCGGCAGTACGGTCCGCTGTTGGCCCAACGCTGGGTGGCCAGCAATGCCGTATTGGCCGTGTGTGGTCCGTATAATTGCCAGCACATGCCCGTATACGGTTATCCGTCGGGCCTTTGCAGTTTGGCCGGCAATGGCCGCATTAACCGACGTGGAGCCAATTATAACTTTGATTTTATTTCTACAGATTAAAATGAAATATTTACCCATTTTTTAATTGCTAAGAATTTATATATTGTAAAGTTACTATTGAAATATATTGGAAATGCATTAAATTGAATCTGCTTTGGTTATTTAGAGATGCCGCTCTCTTCCCATATTATTTCTTAAGAAATAATTATATATAAATTAAAACAATTTCAAAAATTTTAATTTTCAACTTTTATTATAATGAGCTTATGAATATTAGTTTATTTTTGTTAAAATTAATTTAAATACATATATATTAATAGTATAACATTATATATGTTTTTATTTCTTAAGAAATAATTATATATAAATTAAAACAATTTCAAAAATTTGAATTTTCAGCTTTTACTGTAATGAGCTAGTAAATATTAGTTTTTGTATAAATAAATATTTATATTAGATTTGATTCTTTTCTAAAATATTTTTTCTAATAGAATTCATTTATATGTTGATTATAATAATGTTTTACCAATTTGTTAAGATTACTTTTGAATTAGCAGTAATTATTTATTTTTATTCAATAAACATTTTAATATATCTTTGAGAAATTTTCACTTCATTGTTAACAGTTCTGTTGTTAAATTCAGCGGATGAACATATACATAAAATTCTAAGTTAATTATTTTATGATATTTGTTTTATTGTATTTTTGTAAAGCATGCAACACATTTAACTAAACACACATAAACTGAACTTTTTATATTAGATAATTTATATTATATCAATGATATTTTTATTAATGATGGCTCAGAACGAGACAGATCCTGTATAAAAATTTTTTTATTTACAATCAAAAATCCATTCACATTATTTATTTACAGTATTTTTAATTTAAAAGTTTTCTTCTTTTGTTCCTTCCTCCTTCCCGATCTGGAGCATTTCGAAGCCAATTTCTTACATACTCTTCTATTTTGTGTTGCGAAATGCTAGAATATTCTCTTTGCTGTCGAACACTTACTGAAAATAAAAATCAAATTAAATTAATACAGGTAACATCAATTCAGATTACTTTTTGTAACCTGTAATAAAATAAATTCAGAATTATTTAAAAAAATAATTACAGAAAAAAGAAATCTGTAACAAAGATAATTTTTGTAGTAAATTACTTTTTTTCTGTTTGCTTTATATTTATATATGTTAATAAAATTTTTAAGAACAATACAATTTTTCACTAAGAAATAAATCAAGAATTTCTTGTTTAAATAAATGCTGGAAGTTATCCTTTTATATTGAATTGGTGCATAAGTTTTCACTTTAAATTTTAGTGATCAATATTAATTTTGTATTTTCTCTTAACAATGAAAGAAATATTTTAATATTTGAGCTCCTCCTTATTCGCTTATATTTTGGCACCAATTTCGTCTATTATAACAAGTCTAGGCTCTAAGTATTGTATAAATAGTTCGTTTACCAATAGCAAAAAATTTATGAATATCGGACTAGTTGTTGTTAGTTTTACAACAACTATGAATTCTAAGAAAAATGTCAATCTACATAGATAGTTTTAAACAAGTGAATTTTTGATATTAAAAAGGTCTTAGCATTTAACAAAGTAAAGTATTTTAAGAAAAATAAAATATAATAAATTACCTCTTTATAGAAAACTCATAAATCAGAAGAAAAAAGATAACATTTCTAATATTTGTTTTTGCACATTAAAACACAACGTCAGAAAATGAATTTGCAGTTCTTACTGCAATAAGCTCATAATGAAGTCATCGAAGTGTTACAGTTCATTTTTATTAAAAAATTGAAATAAAAAATGTATTATATTTATTTGTGTATATTATATATAAATGCATGTAATTTGTCATCTTTTACAAATTTATTGCTCAGATTATTTTTTTCACTAGTTATTTTTATTTGTTTTTTTAGTTAATAATGTTTCTATAAGAAATTTTCGATTCTTTGCTAAATTTTTAGTAGGAAAGTATACTTAAAAAACCAAGTAAATGATTATTTCAAAGTGCCATACTTTCGAAGAATAACCTAAAAAAAATATTTTCCCATTTAAAAAACATTTATATTTTAATTTATAACCAACACACAAGCCAATCATTGCAATAGTTAAAGTAACACAGTCATCAATTCAACAGTAAGGGGTTTGATTCTCATCTTAATTGTGAAATTAGTGATGGAGTACACAATTTTTACTGTAGATATTAGCCCTTGCATGCAAAATATACCAAAAAGTGATAATCTATCAACCAGTTAAAATAAATCAAAGAGAATATTGCAATAAAATTGCCAAATAAAGTTGCAAGACTTTAACCTAAAGAAAAATATTTTATTCTTTTTTAAATCAATGACATTTATAATCCCTTACAAAAACAGAAACATCAGAAAATCTATGGATAGTATTCACATTTAAATAGGTATAAGTTTAACCACCAAAATATTTCGTTTTTAGCTACTAAATTTAATTATTTTAATTGATTAAGTTTTTGGAAAATTTAAATACAGATACATTTAAGTACACAAATTATTTAATTTAAAATATAAATTTGAGTTGAAAATATTTTTGGCTTCAATGCACATTTATAAATTACAATTTGGAGAAACTTCATGCATAACACTTATTTTCTAGTATTTAGGTATTATTTCTCAGTATTAATTATTTGAATAAGGAGAATCCAACACAACTATTTTTAAACTTACAATATTTTACAATTAAATTTACAGTCAAAGCAAAACAAGCCAAGCACTTGAATAGGTTGTGAATGCCTATAATAATGTAAATTTTCATTCAGAATTAATAACTCATAAAAAAATTACTAATACAATCTTTTATGATGGACTCTTTTACTTAATTTTAGTTTTATCTCTTTAAAAAAGGGGGAATGGTTATTAGTAAATTATGTCCACAATAAGCATGCTTGGGAACTAAACACTGGTGTTTTGCGTTATGCTGAGCACCTAATCAGGACATGTGCTTTGCAGCCCAGGAGCTCTTGGTCAGGAAAATAGGCACTGTAGGCCTTGGCCCATGTGGTCTGTCCTGCCAGAGTTTAGTTTTATAGTTTATATTCATATTGATATTTCAATATACATACACATTATAATAAATAACATTAAGTAACAAATGAAAAATCAACATTCATCAATTCTGACAATTCTTTGATTAAAAATAGAGACAAATAATTGGGTTATATGAAAACAATTTCAGTTCAATGACTTAATAAAAATTCTAAACATCTGACTTCAAAAATGCAATGTAATGTTTTAAGCAGAATTTTACATTTTCAAGGTTATAATAGAATGTAATTAATTTATAACATACACTTTGTATTTCATGCTTTTAAAAAATCATTTTGAACTAATAAAAAATGATTAATAAAATATTCATCAATGATTACCAAATTATTTTTTACACACAACTACAATTACAGATAAGTAAAGTTTATAAAATCATAGTAATTAAAATTAATATTGATGAATTTTAAAACATAAATATAATTTTGAATTATTTATGCAATATTCTATGCAAAATCTTATTAACATGGAAATCTTATTAACATGAAATATTAGCAAAATAGCCATCAATAATAAATATAAGCAATAATTTGTTACTTTACTTTAAAAATATTGTTGTTGTTGTTGCATGCCCCCAAAGGCCAGCAGCGCTAGACCAGGTCCATGACATTGTACACTCTACAATAATCCAAAACCAGAAGAGGGTCGTCAAACCAAAATCCAAAACCAGAAGAGGGTCGTCAACCAAGTACTGCCTGACAAAAAAATATTACCTATATTTACTAGCTAATAGTATTTATAATTACAATTATTTGTTAATATTATTTACCATTATAATTTTTTGCAAGAATTATATTATTTACAATTATTTGTTAATACAAATAATTAAAAAAATTGTAACACAAAGAAATAAATTATCTGGCTTGTAATTACCAATGATATTGAAAAATATTAAGGAAAAATTATTTGTATTTATGGTTAGATGTGGTCATTGATCGAGACTACATATAACCATAAAATACCTATTAAAGGTCACTTTCCAGTATAATATATTTATACCAAATGTTATTGATAAGAAAAATTTCTATAACAAATTAAAGTTTTGCAAGCAGCCAGAAAAAGGATAAAACATATAAATAAAGAAGACCTAACTATTTCCTTTATGTAATTGGGCAATACTATTTTCTTTTCTAAGTTTTGATCTCATAATCATTTGCAATTCATGTAGCTGGTCCATCATGTAGAACAGTTGTAAAACACATCCAACATGTTAATGAATGATATATTAATTTTAAAATATTAAATGCTTAACTGATAAATAAGATTAAACTTAAATTATATTCTTTCTCTAATAAAATGATTAAATTATTCTCAAGATGGATATCACAAAACTTTACTTCTTTGATAACAAGTGGTGTTTTGAATAATTTCAACCTATATCTGGGCTTTAAGTTTAATCGTTTTATGTTATAAATTACAATAAGAAAAACAACATACAAAATAATGTCAACTATCAAAAATGACTTTAACCTCTGTATTTTCTGTAAAATACACAAATAAAACTCACAACAAAAGAGATATCGAGAAATTAAAAACAGTTAATAAATTTAGAAATTATATATATACATATATGTAAATGTTTGGAGGATTAACCTAATTATGCTTACTATATTAAAACGATAAAATAAAATAAACATGGAGTTTACTAATGCAATATTTTAATTATTTGTTATTATTTAGAAATTGTATAATGAATTTTAGAATTAGAGGTATTTATGAAATCAAAAATAATAAACTTTTTTTTTAACTATTTCTCATATCATACTCATTTTACTTGTATACCTTACTAATTTACTGTTTAAAATTATGTTTAAGTTCTTTATTTAACTTCAATTCCTTGAAGAGAAAAATCAAAAGTAAATAAAAATAATTCAATCTGACAATATTATATATAGGACAATATTATCATAATCAGACTTTGTAAATCGGTAAAGGAAAAAAAAATTATGTTTTAATTGTATGTTTATGTGTGTATATATATAAGATTAGATATATCATTTACCCATTATCCGGTCGACTATTTACTATAACAGTAAAACCATTTACATTACTACAAAAGAATCAAGAGATCAAAATGTCAAAAGTATCATCAAATGCTTGAAATGTTAATCACTTTCTCCAAAATATAAAGGAACAAATATTCTAGTTAACTTATATTTTCATTAAAACAAATTGAAATTACTGTTAATTCATACTTCAATTTTTCCATCATAAATAAAAACATAAAATATGGTTTAAATATAATAATGTAAACACAAGAGTAACTACTAAGCTGTTACATCTGACAGCATTCTTTACATGGAAATAGTTAACATGCTACACAACTAATTTATATAATAAAAGTTGTTCCATATGAACATTTTTCATATGTGTTAATATTAATTTTCCAACCACATAATTCTAGATGTTTTTTTATTAATTTGTGGCAATTAATCTGTCAGATTCCTATAGAAATTTTAAAATTTACTATTTTCAAGTTTATACAATTTTTCGAGTTTTAGATGCAATAATATTTCGCTAAGAAATCCACAATGATTTTAATGGTTGACAGGATTATACATAAAAACCAGGTAATATATGCAATAAAATATTTTGTAATATTATGCATTGTACAATTTTTCATTCCTTAAAACAGATCTTTGAGGAGTATACAAAATTTAAAACCACGAATCCTTATAAGACAAAATATTTCGGTCAGTAAAAATTGACTTAAAAATAATAGTAAATAAGAAAGCCTTTTAAAAATAAAATAATTAAAGTTTATATGGAATTCGCACATAATTTTTTGATCAGAAATGCTACAATATCATATATTAATTTATTGAAAGTAAACATCTAAGCGCTTTCAAATAGAATATTTTTAGACTCCATAAACTTGCTTCGTAAAAAACAAAAAATGTATTAAATATGTTTAAACTTTGTAGCAATCGAATTCGATTCAAAAAATTGAGCATTGAAAAATTTATTATACTAATTGATTAAATATAACTAATATATGGAATGAAAAAATGCTTCTGTGCATGATATATTTTTCTATTCCTCACACGGTAATGAAATTATTCTAAAACATACAATGACAAACATTTTCCAATGTTTTTCTTTTGTTGTCACGTTATCAACAGCTTATGAAATTTTCTTAACAAGTAATTAAATAATATTTCAACATAAAACAAATATATTATTCTTGCATCTCATTCATAACAATTCTATCCTGATAAAAACAACAATAATAAATGCTTACTTACCTTATATTTCTCTTAGCTCACAGACACAACATTCCGCCATTTCACATTAATGGCTGACGCTGACTCAAGCATTTCGCAGTATCTGACGTCATACTGTCACGCGGAATACACAATAAATGCGAAAATTAGATTTCTTTCTGAAAAGTTGTTTTTAAAGAGTTTAAAAAGTAAGAAGTTAAATGAAAATTAATTAACATCACAAAAAAATAGTTATTTGGAAAAAAATAGTCTTTGCCGATAAAATAAAAAATAGCGCTACAACTAATTGTCTTAATTTTGCTGGCCAACAGCTTCAGGGCCAACAATGGCCAAAATCTGTTGGCCCACTACTTATCATCCAGCACCGGCCCGGTTCATTTTGGCCAGCACTCATCCGTGGCCGTAATGGCCGGAGCTGGGCCATCAAACCACCATGAGCGGCTGGCCGTGGCCAACAGATAACCGGCTTGGCCAGCAGCGGCCCGGATTTTTGCCGGCAGTTTGTGTTTGCTGGGTATGACTTATTATTTATGAAAACAATACGTCTCGATAGCTACCATACGTACTTGTGAGCCCACAATTTTATGATTTCTCAAAATATTTTTTCATAAATAATAAGTCCTACTGACGTGAAGCTGTAATGAAATTAAAGAAAAATTTTAACCCCCCCCCTGTTCCGAAAGATGAGCATAGAAAATGCAGAAAAGCAGTTTATCATCTACAAACCGCTTATTGTTTAAATAATAAATAAATTTAATATTTAGATTGTCGATGGAAACTGAATGTCTCAAAATTATTGATCATATTGATATTTTACAAACATTACTCTCAATAAATAGCAACAGCTCTCACTATACAGCAATGATAGCAAATGTTTCTTGCTTTTGGTTTCCTAATTATAAAATCATTCCCATTGAGAAATGTTTGAGACTTTCCAATCATAATTAAATTTTTCTATTTTATGGCGTTAATTACACAGTTGAATAATATTAAAAAATGAAATTAAATATCAATTATTGATGTAATAACTTGAATAGTTTTACTTATTTTTAAAATTAAAATAAGTAATATTATTTTTCGTGCTATTTTATACCTAACATAAATTACTAATAATGTATACAACTAGAATTATAATTAAGACATAATTAAGAATTATAATTTGACATACCTTTTAGCTTTTACCTTATTAAGAGTTTTTTTCTACATTTATATGCATAAATTCCTTTATTGTAAATTATGTAATAAATTATAATTTCATATGCTGGCTTTAATTTTTTTTATTAAAATTAAAACCAAATATACAATATTTTTAGTTGTTAATAGTAGATTTTACAAAATTTTCTTTTTTATTACATGGTGTATGGGATTATATTTTATTAATTTGTTAGGAATGTAATATGAATTTTCTTTTAAGGCTATGTGACATAGAAAATTATACTTGTTTATGTTTAGAGAATAAAATAAGTCTTAATGATATGCTAATAAAATTTAAACTATTATCTATTTAATTTCAAAAAATTATTTTTTTTAAGTTTTTAAAATTTTGATGTGTTAAGCCTTTTGATAGGCATTTTTTTTATTTTAAATCTGTTAGCAGCATTTATCTTCTTGTTATATTTCTGTTTCAAGTAAAAAGTTTGGTTAAATTAACAAAATACCTACTTGAAGTTCTTATGAAAGAAACTAATTAAGCGCAACTTAATTTATTCTTAGTCCCAAGTGATAAAAGAATTTTCTACGTCTTTTGTCATAAGTACAAAAAAGCTCTCAGTTTCTTAAGCTAATTATTGCTCAAAACAAGTATATGCTTTCAAAGTAAATAATTGGTCTTTGCACACCTTTTATATTTTTACTCCACAAAATCTCATATGTATAGAGCTTTTTGTGTTATTTAATGGGATTTTCATGTTAAAGCAGAGCGATAGTATAATTTTCGTTATCAATTGTCCGAGCACTTATATAAATTACTGATAAATAAATTTATTCATTTAAAACTACTTTCCAAACTATCAATTTATAGAAAAAAGAAGATAATTAGTAAATTTAATTATAATAATAAGCATATTCTAATTCATTATACTTATATATTTGCAAAATTACTCTAGATTAAAGCACAAATTTCATAATTTAATGCTTAAGCTTATGTTCAAATTTTACCAAAAATATTTCATATCAAACTAATCAAAGGAGGGAAAATCTTTATCTAATTTATGATTCATGTGATAAACACTTATCGAAATAAGAAAGTGTATAAGTGATCATAAAATGTCTTTATACATTTAATTGGGATTTGTTGTTGTTGTTGTCGTGTGCTAGCTAGGCTGGCAATATGAGGTGCGCTGCTCCACTTTTCCAATTGAACCATATTTGGTGTGGAGTCCGAATTCTTCAGTACACACATGCCATAGGAACCCCTTTATTGGGTCGGCAATCATTCACACCTCATTCATACAAGGAAGGGACAAAGACAGGATAGATATAGAGAGAAAGTACATCCGTGCCCGAACCGGGATTCAAACCCAGGACCTCCTTATCCACAGTCAGGTACACTGACCACTAGATAAGTTGGGCGGCAATTGGAATTGATTTACCTAGATTACCTCAGTGCTCTCATATAAGATCAGAGATTCTTTGACTAAATAAGAAATTTCAAAGATAGGAGTAGTTTTAAAAATCATAATCTTATTTTCATTGGATGTATCAAAAATATACACATTAAGAAAGAAAAACACATAATTACTGTACAAATATACATTTTTGCACATTGCCACAGAAGAAAAATGCTGCAGAATTTCAGTTAACTCCTTTGTCTTAAAATATAATGACGGGAGACATTTTATTAATTAATTAATAGTTATGAGAAGACGAGAAAATCATTTACAATGTCAGTGACAACAAACATAAAGAAATATTTTTAGAATAATACATGCGAACGTATGGTATGGGTTTTTACAACGCTCTTTTGAATATTGTGCACAAAAATTCGATTTCTCCTTTTAAAATTATCTCAGATATGAATAGTTATAGAAATTTTGCTGCAGTATATGTTATTCTAAAAACCATCAGGAATTCTTATTGAACCATGTAATGAATGATTTATAAAATTTGAATTTTCCAAATATGGAATGGCTTTAAGCAATTTTGAATACAAATTAAATTTTCTTATATATGAAAAAATCATTGACTTGTGTACACATGAGATTTTGTTAATAATATTGAGTTATTTGAAGAACATTTATAAAATATTGATCTATATTTTGCCATCTTTTTTATAATAGAATACGAATAATAACTCATTTTTCAAAAGTGCAGAAACTACCAGTAAAATACTTTATTGTTCATTAAAAGCTCCATTTGATAAAAAAATTTTGAAATAAAACTGCTTATCAGTAATTTTAATTAGCAACATCGAAAATAAGATTTATTTTGGCTTTTTAACTGTTAACTACATCTTTCATATAATGTCATAAAACATAGTTATAAATATAAGTTTACTTAAGATATATCAAAATATTGACAATACCACATTGCTAAAGTTCAGACAGCACAAATTGTCAAAAATAGTATCGTAACTTCTAATAGATTAGATATCAATTTCTAAATTAATTATTTCTTGTAATTAACTTCTAAATTATAATACTTTTTATATTTTTTTCAGTAATGCAATTTGCAATTTTGTTTTTACAAGTGATGTTTATTAATGCATAACTCAGTATCAGGCTTCTTGATTAAATAGGATAACATTCTGAAAAAATCGGGAAAATTTTTCAATGGGAAAATATATAACTTAAAATCTTATAGCATTTATCAAATAGTTTGACAGTTATAGATTTGTCTTATTTAGTATATTTCGTTCTGAATAACTAAATTTAAATTTCATTAAAATTCTATTCGAAAGTAATGCTAATGCGTCTAAATTTCCAAATTAATAGAAAAGAACTGTTAATTTTCCTTACAGAAGAAAAAAATGTTTTAAATTTCTTTATTAATTTGTTATAATATTTTATACTGAAACAGGAGAGTTTTAATTCGTTTTTCGAGTTAAAATAAAAGTTGATAAAATATTAATTAAATGATTTAAATTTCTTAAATATTATTAGTTATAGTAATTAAAATATTATTTAAATAATTATCCTTTCATCTGTTAAATTTCCTTATATGAATATATATACATATATGAATCTATCTATTTGCATTTTATTTCTTTATTTTCAACCTACTGTTTCCATATCATATTTCTAAATATTTAATATAATATTATAATGTTTCTTTTTTATAAAAAAAATCAAGATACTGTATTATAATATTGATATTTAAACTAATTGTAAAATCAACACTAATGTTAATACATTTGAGTAAAATATTCTGAATTTAGAAATGACTGCCCAATTTTGAAACTGATTTACTTAAAAAAACACAATTCATATTTATATGCTACTAGTATTTAATAAGTAACGTTTTATATGAAATTATTATCACACAAATTTTCCTGAAACAAAATATTTTCGTAATTAGGAACATTAGGAACACTATTTGCTATTGAAATTATATTTTAAATAATAATTCCATATGTACTCTTCATTGATGGAAAATGCGAAATTATCATAAAAAGTATGCAAACAAGCTTTGCAAGAAATATTAAAATGACATTGAAAAATTTTACTGAATATATTTTAGGATTAGAGAAAATGGCAATTAAAATTCTTAAAAAAGCTACTACAAGATCTTTGTTTATGGAACTTTGTTGGTAACTTTCATCAAAACATTTCCTGTTATTTTTGTAAATTTCAAAATTACTTTTCTTTAAGTTTATATTTAACTAGAGTTACATCGCAATTATAGCCCTAACTTAAGTATTTCAGTAAAAACCAAATGATTCAATAATAACCATTAGGAGAATGAATTGTTAGGGGAAACTAAGAATGTAAAGAAATGCAAAAAGTGATTCTATTCCTAATTTTAAACTGTCTCTGATACGAAGTGTTCTGCATTAAGCATCGACTTGAGAAAAATAGTCTGTTTTTCATTTTATATGGACCTTCAAGGATTAGTTTCTTTTAGATTATCAAATTTAAAACAAAATTAGAATACACTGAAAAATAAATACCCACCTGATTTACATAAAATGAATTAAATATTTCAATGCACAACGTAAATATTTGGTGTAATTTTGAAAATGATATTACTAATTTCTTCTCATAAAATACGGATCATTTAAAATGATATAAATTCTTCAAAATAATTTCTTTATTAAGAAATTAAATGTAGGCTTTTTTATGGCTTAAATGGGATACTTTAATTTTATATTACATTTATTTAACTTAAATTCATTATTTTTCATGAAAATAATTTTTTATTTCAAATTAAAACTGAAATTCCATATTTTAAAATTATCAGTAGAAGTAAATTATAAAATTTAATAATTAGTAATGTGAATTCAAATAAAATTATTTTTGGAGAAGTCATCAGAAATAATAATGAATGATGTAAACCACATTTGCTTAAATATGAGTCTAAGTAAATTTGTTTATTTTGAACTGTTTTTTAGCAAACCTACGGGAAATTTATTGTATTTTATGAAGCATAAATGATATTTAGTTTATTTCCTGTAAATTTAAACTTTCTCCTTTTTCTTAAATCATTTTCTTTGTGCTTTTAAAATACATATTTTTTTTCATTATCCTTAACAGTCTATTAACAGACACACGGTTCATATTACATAATGTTTATGTTAATATGTTTTTCTTAGCTTCTATATTAACGATATAAAAAAAGTGCTGAACTATATTATTATGAAAGCATTAGTTCAATTATCTTATTAATTTTAAGGCCGAAAACTTGTCAGATTGCAGGCTTAAGTTTTTTCTTAATTTTCCAACTGAAATCTAAATTATATCCCAATATTATAATAAATTTACTTTTGAAGAACAAAATTACTTTTAACAGTTCTGGTATGCTCATGTAGGTTTCAGTATACCGATATTTTGTAACATCGTTACATTGTAAACTGTGTATCGATAGTGTATCGGTAATGCTTTAACATAATTTACTTTTAATTTATCATGACCAGAAATAACCTCAGATATAATATCAGGTAAACTTCGCCCACTTTCTGTTCCGCTGACTTCACATATAAAGTATTTGACTCTAAAATTATCAAATATAAAAGAAAAAATGCCGATTTAAGCTAAACACTCATAATAATCTATTAAAGCTATAAGTAGAACTGTATTTTAATAGTAGGTTTTATTTTTCTATAAAAATAGAAATAACTAGTCTCTCAAATTTCTTTAAACATTTAAATGTTCACTAAGTCGGAATATATTATTGAACATCTATTTGGCTTCATTTTACATACTATTACGAAGGAATAATTCTAATTCCTAAATTAAAGCCAAGAAAAGTAACGTTATTACTCAAAAATACTTTAGAAAATTATAATAATGCACTTCGTATCAAAAAGCGTTTTCAGTCATGCTGCCTTGATTTCAGTAATTCTCAAAATATTTTAAATGGTGTGTCTCCATAAAATGATATGTTTCAAGATATGCTCATAAATAAATAACTGGGCCGGTTACCTAGAGTTTAGTGCTATAACCTGCTGTTAAACAGCTTTCGGTTCCAATCCCACCTCAGTGTTGGTGGTATTGTTATAATGATTCGAAATTTATTTTTAGCTGAACTTCCCAGTTTTTTCTTCTGCTTCTTACTAATCCCTCGGATCTGAAATCATATCAGATCCATGAGGACATGCTCTTTTAATTAATGAAAAATTCATGCTAGAAATGATTACTGGGTGACAAACAAATCAATTTTATAAGTTAACACATTTTTCATCAAACAATAGACGAATCATAGTAGACAAATTAAATGCTATTATGGAAAGATTTTTATTTTGTGGAAATAATTCAAAATAAACCAGCACTTTCAATTGATCATTTTTAATTGAAAATTTCACTGACATATTTTAAATACAAGTTCCGATAAATAATTAATAAATTAATTATATAAATTGTGTGATTTATAAAAACTGAAACCACAATTAACTAATAATTATATTAATTATCAAATTAAACCATTCATAAATGATGGAAATTGAAATTACCTACCAGTTCAAATTGCTATTTGCATCATACTTAATTTTCTAATCACTAGGCGCCATTATCAATTAAATGGTTAGAAACAGGGTTTATTGTAGTTAATTTGGAACAATGTTTTACCTTCGTAGAAAATTAAATTGAATCTGTAGCTCGGAAGTAGTCCAAACACTAGCGCTCACGTATATATTTACATATCAAATGCTGCTTATTATGCATTTCAAATTAATGCCTCTATCTATGACTTTAGAAATAATCACGATAGAGTATTATATTAGAGGAAAGGATTACATAATTTAATACGCATTACAAAATTTGCTAATGTTTGCAAAATTTGCTGTTGTTTATTTTTATCTAGCCTTATTCTTTAAAATAGTTAAATTTTCTACAATTTAATATGCTTTTGTACAATTGATATAAGGATAAAGACAACCGTACAGAAGTCATTTTATGTGTATTCATTAGTATTAGTTGTATTTCAATTAATGATAATTTTAGTCTTCAATATATTAATGGATGTATTGATGTGTAAAATCTGTTTAAGAAATAATGTGTTTGTTTATTGAAATAAACGTAAACATGATATAATTTCTAGAGTTGAAAAAATTAAGTGGCACGTATCAAAACGAAACTTTTATAAGGTTTTCAAGAAAAGACAAAAATAGGAATAAAATTAATTCAACTCATACTTAATATTGCATGTAATATATTTTTAAGTTTCAAATATATGCAGTTTTCCTTTCTAAAACAATTTTCTTTTATTTTTTCATTCAAATCAAACCCCCATTTAAAATATAATATTTTATTTAAAAAATCATTTAAAAATCTGTTTACAAAACAAATTTCAATGGGAGAATTATTTTGCAAAGCTGATTGATAAAAAGATTTTTGATAAAGGAAGTTTTTTCAGAAAAAAAGGATTCATATTATTGCTAAAATTTTTTCTTACATTATATCAATAAGAAATTCTTTTTAATGATATAATGACCCATTTTCTGATATTAAATTCAGTAAGCAACCTACAAGTTAAACAAGAAAATTCTTGCCATTTTTAATGACCCTAAAGAACATGACATACAGAAGTTAGCAAAGTCTTAATCTTCTTAATAATCACCATTGGTTTCCAGCACTTTCTGCACAATTTGTCTTTAATTGTGCAACACTCTTGCGGTAAAACTAGGGGGTTTTGAACGCAAAGATGTCAGTGAGTTCTTTTTGAAATTCTTCTTGTAATTGAAGGATTTTCATGAAGGTGATTACCTGATGGTTAAAGATCAGGTCAGTTAAGAAAATGACTCAAAGTCATCCAACCAAGTCACTGTATGATATCCCTAGTTATTTGCGAGTCATGCGGTTTCAGGGTATCAGCCTAGAACAATACACCTTTGTAAGTAACCACTATAGGCTCCTTCTGTTGTAACGCTTGTTTCTAGCTTTGCAATTGATGCGAGTACAGGTCAGCAGTGATCGCTTGGCCCATTGTTAGTAGCTCATAGTGAACTACATTAGGACTGGTTCATCAAATACAATGCGTAACATTGCATGGGTAATATTATGCTGTGCGTGAAAGTATCCTGGGAGGATAACCAATGTTTGCAATTTTTAGTAGTATCAAACATCACCCACGTTTCGTCTCTAGTCAGCACTCGCTTGAATGTGGAAGAGCTACAGTGCAAGAATGTACAGATAAATGGACTGCTACTCATCATTGCTTATGGATTTCCAACAGCCTGTGAGGAACCCACTTGAACAGCCTGTACGTGTTACTTAATCGTTGCAGATGTAGTCTAACCATTTTAACAAAATTGTTAAATTACTTGGTTAATTCCGCATAAGTTTTGACTACTGCCCTTCTCAATGACAGCTTTAGGTTTTATTATCCAAGACCTGCGGTCCTCAGAGTGAACTTTATGACAGATGGACAAATATCGCTGCCTAAATTTGTAAAACTAATGTCTTGCCGTACGTTCTTTAACAGCACTTATAATGGTAAATAAAGAAATGCCAAAAACATTTTATTAACAAAGCATAGGTTAGTTATTGTCAGTTGTAATTTAAAATCTCCCAAATATTCTTTATGTATTCGCCAAAAGTTTGCCATATTCTGTGAATTGAAGCAGGAACTGATAAGCTCACTTTGAAGTCGCAAAGCAAATAACACCGACGAGTTCATTTAATGCGTCCATTTTTTTCGCTACAGTACGAGTTACGATACATGAATGTGCGCAGTGGACCTTCTTTTATAACTATTGATATTCTTACTCTTGACTGATTGGTGTCTCAAATACGTTATATACTAATTTCATATTTATTTTCACTTCATTAAGTGACAACATGAAAATGGCAAGAACAGGCTTGTTTTTCCAAGATACATTTCTTTCATAATACTATTTAAGCAGTTTGAAATTCTTAGAGAATATATAACTTCTAAATATGTATGTCCGAACATTCATCTGTAATTAATCTTGTGCATAGCATAAATATTTTGAGAGCAATAATTTTTCTTTTAAAAGATGATTTTTTTTAAATTTCTTGATCAGCATACTATTTTTAACCTTTTGCAGTCAATAACTAAAATAATTTGAATACAGATTGGTATTCTATATGTCATAAATGTGTTAAAAACAATGAATTATTGTTCTTTTAAAAGGTTTAAAAGCAAATAATATACAAAACATGGAAATGAACATTGCAGAATTACTAAAACCTTATGTAATTTTAAAAGCATTCTCTCAAATTTTTTTGAATATATGATGGATGGATATATTACTGCATATATGAAGACAGTGATTTAAATAATTAATTAAAAATATATTTTTTGAAATAGTTTTTTGCATTATATCACATTAAAATACTATCGCATATTTCTTCAAATACGTTATTCTGCATTTTTTTAAATGAAATTTCTGAAAATTTGATTTTATGTTTTTAAACTGAAAAAATTGGCAAAATATAAGAACTGCCCTCTTAATAAAATTAATTTAGTATAAAATTTGGAAATTGGGAAACATTAAACATTTTTAAAAACTATGTTCGAATAAAAAATTTAATATTCTTCATTTTATTAGGTTTCTTAAATTAACTAATGACCTATGATATTATTGTGATGTAATAAAAACGTTTTAATCACATGATTCATTAATTTTTTATACTTTTTTAATATAATTAACTAATATATAAATCTAAACTTAATTATTAAAACAATTTTATGTAATTATCAATTTATTAATCTGCTAATGAAGAGTTGCTTAAAATATCCTTCAAGGTCTTTTTCTTATATTTTTAAATATTATCAAAAATAAAGTAATATATTTTTTAAAAGTGAATTATCCTTATATGTTTAGGAAACTATTTCCATTATTTCAATTTTTCTTTTACTTACATGGCACTGAAAAAATTAAGAATTACATTGAGTGATTAATTTTTGTATGATTTTATTCGCAAGGTTCTAATCCTACTTATATCACCTCATTTTGTTTACGGCTCATAAAGTGAAATAACTGTGTTATTAAAATTTTACACAATGCCGCAGATGTTAAATATATTAAAGTTATTTGAAGTAATTATCACGCAATTTTGTTTATTTTAAGTAATTATCCCCTTAATTTTCTGCTTTGTTTGTTAAAATTTAATAACTAGTATAATTAGGCTAAGTATTTTCTTACTAAATATGTATCCCAATAACTCATATCTAATATGTTCCTTGCATTTTTTAACTTGTATATTAAAATTTTTATTACTTTCAAAATTACCATTGAATGAAATACATAAATATTATTTTTAGATTATTAGAAACATTATGTTATAAAGCTAACGATAATTTTCGTTATTTTCATAATTTATTTCAGTTTTTAAGGTAAGAATATACTGTTTAATTTATTTCCAAATCATTTTAATCTAGTGATGTAATATATTGTATTGAATAATCAAATTTACTAATTATTGTATTAATATGCTGACAAAAAGAAGTTTATTCACAATATAAGAAAAATTTTTTGTGTGTTTGCATCTGCACAGAAAAAATCTAATGATACATATATATATATATATATATATATATATATATACATATATATATATATATATATATATATATACATATATATATATATATATATATATATATATATATATATATATATATATATATATATATATATATATATATATATATCGTATATTATATATAAACTCGCCATACGCCATGCCACAGTGGATAAAATAAACGACTCCGAATCATAATTCAACTGTCGTTGGTTCGAACCAAGGTGAAATTAAAAGTGTTTTTTTCGTTCTTTTTATGTTCGTTTTCTCTAATATTTGAGAAATCTGTAAAATATGCAAATTTCTGAATTATTTGAATACTTCTAGAATGTTCTCTAACTCTTTAAAAGCTTGTGTTGGAACAGCGAAAGGCAATTAAACCTTAGAAGTAGTTAGTTCTGACTATTAAACGCGTTATTGCTTGTTATCAAAACCTTTTTACTACACCCGGACAACACTTTTAATAAATATTAAAATAGTTAAAATATCTATTTCTATATGTAATAAAAATATTTCTTACACATAGAAATAACTATTTTAATATTCTGGCCCTCTAACAAAATTTTGAAACAATTAATAAATTTCAAATTTATTTGTGTTCTGCAACAGTTTTTACGCTGAAATAAAGACTCTTTATCAACTTTACATATAAAATACATTTTACATAAAAATCTGCTGCTGTGCTTATGAAATGTGACTTACAGGTAAATGTGGGGCTTGAATACTACGAATATTCATCAAACATAGAAATAATATGATTTGAATTAAAACAAATTCATTTTAAAGTTTTTTTTGATGAAATGAAATACATTTATAAAAATCAATAAAAAATACGTAGTGGCTTTCTCATGACTACTCCAAAAATTTTTGTCTCATGAAACAATATTTCAATAACTTCATAAACTTAATTTAAATTTAAAAAAATGTTTATAATCTAGTTTTAGTTTTTATAGTGAAAACATTTCGATACGATAAAAAAGTAAAATAAAAGATGTAAGATAAAAAAAAGTCATTTTATACTTGCGATACTTTTCTAGATAAAATTTTGTTCCAGTATGAATGATATTAGCCATATCTTTTATTGCGACTTGTCTCCTAATGATCTTAAAATGAAGTAATTGAATCTGATATTTTTTGAGAAAAATGGAACAGTAATTACCATGAATATTTTGAGAAAGATAATGATATCTCAACCAATACTTTCTCGAAAAAATTTACTATGATTAATTAAATTTAAAGTTATAAATTACAGGTATAAATGTAATTTGAAATCAAAAACTTTAAGCAAACAATTTTATTAAAAGTGCCAAAGAAATGTACCATTTTTTAATTTTTCTGCAAGGTTAATTGAATTAAATATTCATTTAATTCTACTTTTAAGAAATGTTTCAATAAAATACAATATTTTATTTAAAATATTTTTAAATAAATAAAGTTATTTAAAATATTTAAACATATACAATATTTTATTTGATTAAAGTATTTTAAGTAATTTTATTTAGTTTTTTAATTTTAATTGAAAATGGTGTATTTTTAATTACGAAATATCTTTCATTATTTCAAAACTAATATTACAATAAAAAACATATCTTAATTTAGAATACGACTTAAATTATAATATTTAAATCTAAATTTCTTTCTTCTCATTTCATACATTATATATATAATAATTTTGCAATTATAAAACTCTTATACCTTCATAAATATTTTTTCTATTTTTTATGCAATTCAAAATGATTTGCAAAAGAAATGAAAACGGAAGGCATATAAACTAGAAACATAATAATATTAATCAAGCGTAAACAAGAAAAATTAATTCCTTAAATTATATTACTTACCATCGCCTCTTGCAATAAATTTATAGTATTTTATAGTATGGCTTTTATCACTTAACAAAAAGTTTTCTTTTTACCAAAAAGAAATCGTGAAAATGCACCAGAGCGTTTACAGTTTATACTACGTAAACAAAGATTATTTTCTATGAAAGTCATCAACTTGAGGATAAGATTTTCAATTTAATAATAATTGTAAATCATCAGGATTTAGAATGTAACATTTGATAATTAAGATTAAGTTAGCTTACAATTTTCCTTGTTATATTATTACCTGGCGTTATATTTTAACATGTTTATGTTTTACACTTTCACACGTTGAATGTTTCTAAAGGAATTCAGTTGATAAAATATTTTAATTTTATGATACTGAAAAAAGTATGTAATTATTCTTTCCATGTAATTTTAAATAAATGATTGTATGTAAATATCCTTTTTATATATTTTCTTTAAATGCAGCAACTGTTTTTTTAATCCAGATTTAGATAATTTTGAATATCATGCGAAATAAGTACTTTAGAAATTAAATACTCTTCGTTACTCATTACTTAGTTGAAAACTCATTTAATATATTATGCTAAATAAAACTTTCAAGAATTTTAGATATTATTTAAGATTTTTTTACTATATTTTGTTATTCATAAACGAAGATGCTAGAATTGTCAAAAAGTATTCTAAATGTATTAAATAATTGTATATTTATGCACTTTTATATTTCATAACATATATAAATATAAGCGTTTCATAATGTAAAGAAGATTAGAAATTGAATACATGTTAGAAAATCCTTGAAAATCCATTGTAATGAATATCCTGTGTATTATTTATGTAATATGCATTATATATATATATATATATATATATATATATATATATATATATATATATATATATATATATATATATATATATATATATATATATATATATATATATATATATATATATATATATATATATATATATATATTATATATATATATATATATATATATATGTATGTATGTATATGTATATGTATGTATGTATATGTATGTATATATATATGTATATATTACAAATACGATAATCTCTTCTATAAAATCATCCTTAAACTTTTAACCCTTTATCTTTCTTAATTCTATGAAAAATATAGAATCATGTTTGTAAAAATTTCCTTCAAGTTTCACCACTATTAAGAAAATATTTTTACTGTAAAATGTAATCTTTTTGACATACACTTCAATAGCTCGATGAAATATGTTTCTAAAACACAATGTAAGTTGTTCAAAGTATCCAGCGGAAATTATGCTTGAAAAGTTATTCAAATTTTCCTTCAAGATAGTATGGAACAAAAAAAGAAATGGTTACTATACGAAAATGCCAAATTTCTTTAATGAAGGATTAATTGGTGAAATGGAAAAGAATGTAAAGATCTCTATACTTTAGCAGAAAAAACATTATACTATGGAAATGGCAAAATAAATTCACAATTACTATAAATGCACATCTATTTTAATTTATTAATATCAGCTATGTATGATTTAAGATAGTTATTAAGAAATTCCTCAAAAACATACAAAAATGAATTAATTGTTCAAAGGTAATTAATAAGTGAATCGGATTTATATAATATATTTACGAAGGTTACTCGAAATTATTGAGATACCCGCAGACGGGAATTTACAAAATAAAAATAACGGTTTAATTTTAAAGTACAAAGTATTTTAACACAGAAGACGATTTTTTACAGACTTATTTCAACTTGTTTAGCGTGGAATACATTTTAAACAGAAAAGAAAATGGAGTTGACTTGAGAACATTTTCACGCTATGATTTTTTACGATTTCAAAGCAGGATTAAAACAAGAAGAATGCGTTCAACGGTTGCAATTAGCATTTGGTGATGAATCTCCAGGTCGTGCTACTGTATTCAGATGGTTTAGAGAATTTAGAAGAGGTCGCAATTTTTTTCAGTATAAAGAACACACAGGAAGGCCGCAGTCGGCAGTAATACCGGATAATGTGTCTGCCATTCGAAAAATGATAATCGCTGTACCTATCAAATGATTCAGAAGGAACTTAACATTGAATCCGCAGCCATACACAAAATCATTTATGAAGAATTACATATGAAAAAAGTAGTTTGTCTTTGGGTTCCCCATAATCTAACTGAGCATCAAAAAGAGGAGCCTGTCAGATTCAGTAAAGAAACTCATAATATGCTTAATGATGGTGGCCACCGCATCATTTCTAAAATTGTAACACGTGATGAAACGCACATACCGATTTTTGAAGTTCCAACATGTCAAGAAAGCAAAGTATGGATCTTTGAAGATGATCCCACGACGACAATGGTGAAAAAGCAACGCGTACTGAAAAAAGTGATGTATGCCGTTTTCTTCAGAAGTACGGGATTGGTGAAAGGCATCAAGTTGGAAGGACAGAAGACAGTAACAGCAAACTGGTATACCACTAAATGTCTTCCAGAAACTCTACAAGAACTGAATGTTAGGGGATTAATGCTTCACCATGACAATGCATTTTCACATACAGCCGAATTAACAATTGTGTTTCTTTAACAAAAACAAATTAAAGTGATCGAACATCCGCCGTATTCACCTGATCTAGCTATGTGCGACTTTCGGTTATTCTTTAATCTTAGAAAGAACTTAAGTGGACGTCGCTTTCATTCAGAAGAAGAGATTGATGTGGCTATAAATGCATTTTTTTCTTCTATTCGAAGAAATGAATGGCTTGAGACATTTAGTCTGTGGAAAATTCGTCTACAAAAGTGCATTTTTGTTGGAGGAGACTACTTTGAACACACCTAAAATTTGTTGACTATATTATGTTGTATAACTTTAAAAACCTAGTTGTATTTCAAAAATTTCAGAGTGACCCTCGTATTATTCTTGCGATTTTAGGATACAATTATTATGAAAAAGTACAACTGGAAGAAACTCAAAGATAAAAAAAAATATTAAATTTCAATACAGAATACAAATATTTAGGGAATGAAAGGATTGCTGGAAATACATAATGTTTATAAAATAAATAATTTATAGTCTAAATTTACAATTTGAAGGTTAAAACACATTTCATATTTGTAATGTGATGTTAAATTCCTCAGAGTGAGAAAAATTAATTTTTTGTGCATTCAATTTGAGTTTATTGTGTATTTTAAAACAATCGACAACTATTTTATTATAAGCAAATCAAGTACCTACGAATTATAAATGTATGTAACAATTTGGCTGGCAAATCGTGAATATATGCAAAACAGATTGGGATATTCTTGACATATTTACATTTAATAAAATTGCTTTAATTAACAAACAAAAATTTATTTTAATGTGATTTCTTTATTTCACAAAGATATATAATATTTGTTAACTTTTCTTTTCCTTAAGTTAATAATGCTGTAAATGAGCATTTATGTATGGTTGCGTTTCTGACTTGTTTCAAAATGCCTGATATTACATACAAAATATATCATATGGAGTTTATGATATCATATCTCATAATAAGGATGATATTTGGGTTTGGGAATTCTTTGACCGTAGATTACTAAATCGATTCTTTGATCGTGCCGAGAATGATCTTTTTCAACGAATGATATTGATTTTGCTCTCTACCCATACATTAAATTGGCTTCTTTTCGTTTTAGTTTAAATAAAGAGCACATTGAGCTGGGGCTTCTTCAACACATCGAAACTATCTAAATCTTAAGACTGTAATTCGTTTTAATCTAAAGCCCAATGTAAAGTACTTTTAGCTGCCCATTCTATTCTAAATGCTTACTCAATAAATTTCTTATTCTAAATCAATAAAATATTGTAAGCGGTATTTAACTTCAAATCATTTAAAATATTTAATGTTAAATACTATTTGCTCAATGATCTTTTCATTTGAAGCTGAAACAATTGCCCATTAGATAATATTTTTATTAGCTCTTTGAGATTTAATTTATGAAAATAAATTATGAATTATTAATTTATGAAAATAAATGAAAATAATATGAAAATTTTAAATTATAATTTTGATTTCCTATTACTGATAAAGGTTATGAAATCTTACTCCACTTTGTCATAAAAAAGTAAAAATGTATTATAATAATGTTATATGCATTAATATGTCCATGTTCATTATTAAGTGTGTTTTAATAAAAAATAAATATTTCAATTTTCACATCTTTGAAATCATAATTAAATCTTTTTATCTCTTTAATGCAAACAATGATAAGATACGAAAGGTATCTATTAAATTAGATTTCTACAGTAAGTCATTTATACCCAAAAAATTATGGGTAATTTAAAGAAACAAAGATTGCTTTTATAACATTTATCACGAAAAGCGTAAACAATATACTGTATTTTAATTTTATGTAATGAGCGTATAACACATTTTTTCTGTTAATAATCAAAGTAAAAATTAGTCTTAACATAACTGTCAAATCTTTTTTTAAGTTCGTGAATTTTTTTATCTTCAAATATAGATTTAATCTATAGTTGTTTTTTTTAATTATTTTGTTAAAATCTCAAACCAATTTTTTATTCACAAATGACACGCTCTTAAAATCTAATGTTAGAAGAAATTTCAAGACGAAATTTTAATGTAGAGTATATTCATTGAATTTTTGTTTGCTAAGAAGGAAGTTTTAAATTTAAATATTTTAAGTCAATTAAGAAAGATTAAAATATTATGATTTTTAGAGATGCACTCCATCTGAGGTAAATATAAAAAAATATTTTTACTTATTCAAAGTTGTAATCAATGAAGTCATTCTCAATATAATTTTAGTGATTTAGATAACATTTTTTGAGATGATATTTCCTTATCAAAGAATTGTAAAAGAAATATAATTTCTCCAATATTTACACCGCAAGTTTTTGGTTTTAACTTAAGAAATAATCTCAATTACTCTTTTGTAAGAGCACATTTTAGTAGTTAATTGAAATTGTGATTTTATAAGCATTTCAAAATGAAACTGCACAATGTAATTTATTTGTTTACGTAACAATTCATATTAAAAAACAGAATATTTATATGGAAAATAAATACAATCTTGTGATTTTAAAATTTTACTGTTTACATTTGTAAATATGTATTATGAAAAATGATCTTCTTTAACAATAATATACATTAAGCTATATCTTATTATTTATTCCATTTATTTCAAAATTTCTTGCGACATTCATTAATGACATTTCCCGTATTATAAAAGCAAATAATAGTTCTTTTTAATTATATTTTTATTGATAATTTTAATAAATTTACACTTGACATCATGGAATAATTATTATACGACAAGTAATTTTCTATAATACCAGGAAAATTTGCAAAATATTTAAAAATGATACGGGAATATTTTTATAGGAAATAATCTTTGAAAACATATTCAATAATATGCTTATTTAACACTCAATATAACTACTTTGAGAAATAAAAATAAGATTAGAATATTAAACGAAATATTTTAACAAGTGTCTTAAAGATAAATATTTAATATCCATATTTAACTATTTTGGGTTAAGATTGTAAGAAATAATTGATTGAAATCGTTTCTAACATTTCGGAAAAATTTTAAAAACTAAAATCAATTAAAAACATTAAGGATCAAATGCGCAATTTTTTTAAAAATAAATACAAGTATTTTATTCTTTTCCAGAAAATCTTCAAAATTTTTATTATCTTTAAAAAAATTATTTAAAATTTTACATAGAATTTAGTATATTTTAGTTGAAAAGTACATTTGAAATTGGTTTATAGGACTTACATTTCCATTTATAGTAACTTCAGCTTCCTTAACTAAAAATTTATAAATATAATTGTTTTGCAATGATTTTTCAAAATTATAGTTAGCTACACAATTTTTCAATGATTATTCTTTCTATACCGTAACTGAACTCCATAAAATAGCAAATAGGAAAATATCAGTGCATGTGAAATGCATCAGGAAGATTACAATGCTCTAAAAAATACACTTTACGTGAGACGTATTTATTGCGTTACGAATTGTTGCGTGTGTGTTTCCTTTCATTAATAAGTCCTATTGCCTTTAATATTTTATTTTAACAATAACAATTAACAAATAACAATTTTCATGATTATATTCCATAAAAGTAAATTCCACACCATAATACACTGGTGCCAATACGGTCTTCATTCGACCGCATCCAAATAGCAACTGACCTAGATTCCCCATCGGATAGGGAAGATGCGCTTCTCATTCCCCTTTAGGGATTTACTGTTGCTGAGTTGCCACAGTATTGATAAAAAATATCATATAGAGAATGCTTATAGGAATTAAATTTTTATTGTCAAAATTCAATAAATTACAATCGTAACTCTTCTAACTAGTAGTTTAGTTTTTAAAAGAACATTTTACAATACAAAGCTTTAAAGTGTAGTGAATATATTGTTATCCATAGGGATATAATTAAAATATATTATTAATATATGTTTTTATCAGTTTAGCTGTAAAATATTTTGTTATGACAAAGAAAACTGTATTAGAATAATATATTTCATAATAAATGGTTTTAAATTTTGAATACTCAAGAAATGTTAAATTAAGAATGATATTATTAATTTTATATATGAAAATATTTAATATATTTATATAAATGTAATAATTGAGGAGCTGATTTGCTTTAATATCTCAGCAATGATTATATTTGGTACAAAAACCCTATTTCATATTTTCCGTTAGTCATGTTAGAATATTTTCTAATACATGAATTCAGAAAATTTATGCAAATTTAATTCCTTACGTGAATAATTTCAATACGATAGTTAAATAAAAATTGCCAATAATAATGGGTTAAATCAAATGCAAATTAATAGTTTTTAAAATAAAATGTCAAGAATCTGGGGCACTTAAAACAATTATTTATTGAGAAAACGTTCTTATGTTAAACTAATATTCCAAAAAGAATCCTACTCTTTAGAAATATCATACAGTGCTTTTGTAAAATCGTAAATCGTATTATGTTATGTCTAGCATAGAAAAAGTATCCAAGTATCTAAAAATCTATTTAATAGAAATTATTATTTTGAAGTACCATAAAATCAAAATGTAGCAAAAAAACATATATTTCTTAAGTATTTTTCACTGAAGGGGAATTCATGATATGATGAACATGAAATTTGAATACTGTAATTTATCATATAAGTAACACAAATTATGTTAAACAAGGAAGAAACAGAGAAGCCAGAAACGTTGCATGATACCGTATTTTAAAGAAAAATGAGTTTTGGTTGTTTGCTTACTTTAAAATATTAAAATAGTATCTTGCGCCAAGTAATGTTCTGAAGTGAGTTATTGTCACTGGCGGAAACGCAGAAAAGTTTAGAAGTAGAGAACCAAAAGGGAAATTGCAAATAAATCACCACTTTCACACCTGAGGCTATGGTCGAAAAAAATAAATTTGTTTACTTTGAGTTTTGTGAAATAAGTTATTACGTCGAAGTAACATTAGGTATAGCCTATATGTTTCCCGATGATTTATGAAGGTAAGAAAAAATTGCATCTTATTTTCTTTCTTAAAAGGAATGAGATTTGGAAATCAAATCAAATGTGAAAACATATTTCTGTGAGGTTGTTTTTAATGGTCAAAACTGAAACCTAATAACCTTCCACATGATTTTACTGCATAATTTGGCACTTTACAGATTATATAATTAAAAGGTATTACCTTGTAATATAACTAATGTTTGTTACTTAAATGTTTAAAAAATCACAAATAGAATAATTACTATATTGATAATACTTTAAGTTTATGTTTATGAATAATAATATATTTTTAGAAATAACGTATCGCACGAGTAATCAAAATGAAATAAATAGAACAAATATTGATGAGATTTAAATAAAAAGTCTGCCGAATTTTATAATATCAATTTGTAACACCTTTATAGAGAATGCCATCGGTTACATGGTTCATTTAAAGAGCTGATCATATTATTAAAAAATCTACTTAATTTAAAGGGTCATCAAAAATTAATCATTTAGATTCAAAACAAAAAAATTGCCTTATGCTTATGGAAAATATTCAGTCATCTTTTATTGAAATCTAAACTTTTATTTGAATTGCATAACTTTTTGTGTGGTTAAAAAATTGTAGCCTAAATTGTTATATGTTAAACTAGTCAATAGTTATATTAAAATTTAGTGCCATTGAAGAACATGAAGTTTTTAAGTACGAAATAAATTCTAATTCTAATACGGGGAAAAAAGTTCTGTTTATAAGCGTCGATATTATTTAATTTTAATTTTCAACTAAAATTAAATTCATCATTTCTAAACATTTAGAATACTTTATAGAGAATCCTATCGGTTACATGGTTCAATTATAGAGCTGAACTATAACAAATATTATCTATATTTATATCAATCTATCTATCTATCTATACATTTATACATATATATATATATATATATATATATATATATATATATATATATATATATGTATATATATATACCATTTTTGATGTAAAATAAAAAAAATGAAATTAGTTATAAATTTCGTCAATAATTTGCTTCATCGTTAAAATATTTAATAATAATTTCATGGTAAGGAATTCATAAATTGATAAGTACTGTATTACAAACCATTAATACATCATGAAGTTGGAGTGAATTTCATTAATAAGTTTATAGGGTCTGCTTTTTGGATTATGCTTAGCATTTTTTGTCTGAAAAAATACTGAGGAAAAACTTAAATTTTAAAAAAGAAAGAAATTAAAAAAAATAATTTACTAATTGGTAATAAAATAACTCTTATTTTGAAATTCAAAAACTCCATCTCCAAAAATTTAACTATCCATAAAATAATGTAACTCAAAAATACATATGTATTCTTCAATTTGAATATTTATATATGATATAAATTAATACCATATTCTGAATATTTGCTTAAAGCGATTATAAGTAATATCATTTTTCAATATACTTATATGAAAAGCAAAAATTATATATATATATATATATATATATATATATATATATATATATATATATATATATATATATATATATATATATATATATATATATATATATATATATATATATATATATATATATATATATATATATATAAATATACATATACATATATATGTTTATATATATATATATATATATATATATATATATATATATATATATATATATATATATATATATATATATATATATATATATATATATATATATATATATATATGTATATAAATTATGCATGCATACATGCGTACATTTATAAATAAAAATAAATTCAATATACTATATATATCAAAGGAATTTTAGCCAAAGAAACTATTAAGTACTATTAATTGCATCTGTCAGCCTTTGTTCAATTTAAAACAAAATGTTTAATTTCTAAATTCAAATTAGAGCTTTTGTAATCATTTTAAATAATAAATAATTTGTTTTATAAATTTTCCATAAAGTTTTTCATGTGACGATGTAATTAATTTAAATGCTTTAACATTCCACTCATGGAAATACTCTTTTTTAGCAGAAACATATGAAAAAGAAACGTCTCTTTTTGTATTTTACTCTAGCTATAATCTCTGGTGACAAAAATAAATTCATTGTAACGAATGCTCTTTTCCACATTCTTACAGTTTAGTTTTCTAGAAAGAACAACAATATAATAAAGAACTTTTTTCGTTGCTTTTAAGAAATGTGAAGGTAATTAATTTACGGTGTCAAAAACTAAATTTTGACTAAGAAAATCTCTTATTTTGAAATTCAAATACTCTTTTTATTTATATATATTCTTTTCTCTCACTCAATTAATTTTAAGTTAACTGAAAATCAATATGATAAATAACAGAATTCTTTCTTCAGCGCAAAAATCTTATATAAAACCTTAGACATAGATTTTAAAATTGTATTTACTGTTACTATCGACAACAATTTTATAATATTTTTGTTTACAAAATTAGTTTGTTTACTAAGAAGTTTTTATATTATTTTAAATAGTGTGGCTTACAAAGTATATCAACTTATATTTCTTAATTCATCTCTAATTTATTTTCTGGAAACTATAAATTTGAACACCCATTATTTATAATATTTATTATAAAAAAAGAAAATAAGGTATTTTAGCTTTTAAATGGTTTTGTGAAATTCAAATGCACTACATTAATGGTCTTTATTATAAATTTTGCTTTTTAAAATTTAAAATAAGCTACTTATTAGCATATCAATTATAAACAATATTATTTTTAAAAATTTCATTTCATATACGGAAATTAGTGCAAACACTATTATATATCACGTATTTCATTCATTAAAAATGTTACATATATTGATTGTGTCAATTTCTATTATTAATGATAACGACAAACGATTATTGAATAACTAATGTATGAAATTCAGGAAAAGTTATTTTATATTCCTTTAGGACTGAGGATATTAATGTAATATTAACATATGTTGAAAGTTTAAAATGCAATTTTAAAAATAAATTTTTAGTGCAAAATCCATTTTTAAAATTTAATATATTAATTAATGAGATTAAATTGGCATCAGTGTTTAAGAGTTAATTTTTTAACTATATCCATCTAAACATAATTTAAAATTTTAGCAAAATGCACCATAAAGTTTTAAGCTTAAATTTCCTTATTTTAATAAATACTTAATATTAAAAACTAAATAAATAGTATTAGTTAATCTTATTAAATTCCTTTTATTAAAAATTAGAATGATTTTAGCAACATAAATATATTAGATGTTCCTATATGAATTAAATGCATGATAATCTTAAATTAAAATGTATAATGTAAGATTTTCATAATTGTTTTAGAGAAAATATTTTCAAAACACTTAATTTTTACTTTTTAATCAAGTATATTTTGAATATTAAATCAATAAATACACATTTAGAACAGTTAAAATCTAAAATCTTAAATCTTTTTGTAATTTTTTTAAATGTATTTGTCCAAATGTGAGATGCGGTAACTTAGAATCTAAAAGTTATTTGCTTACTGATATTAAACAGATGGCTAAATTGATTACTATTAAAATTTTTAAGGAGATGCAATTAAATTTAATTAAAATTTGAAGTTTTATTTCTATTTAATTATTTGTGACAAATTAAATGTTTATTTCTAAAAAAAAAACTACGTAAATCTTTTTTTAGAGGTGCTCATAGACTATTGAAATATATTTTTAAATAATATTTCTGACTTGTGTAAATTCATTTGAGTTTGAAAATATTGCAGGATAAAAATATCATCACAAATCCTAACATTGTGGGCAGAAACACTCTTAAACTTATTGTATGATGTGGAAACGAAATATTTGTTCCATCAAATAACGAATGGCAAAGCATGACATTCAAAAAGAATTTTTACCTTATGCATATAATGAATAGAAATTCTAAAGTTGTTGAAAATTTTCAGATAGTGTATAAATTTACTCGATTTTAGGGAGAACATTTTGAAATGTTCTTGTGATTCCAAACGAAAATCTACTCGAACAAATAAAATCTTATCTTTTCATGTTTGTTACCATAAATAGTTTCTTATGTTCAAATTTCTCACGTGGAAATGCCCATAAACTGAATTTTATGTCTTTGTTTTATTTTACACCTGAGAGCACTAAAATACATGTTACTTTATCAATCCGTGATTCTGTGTTTCTATAAATGTTCCCGTGATTCTGTTTTTGAACTAGTTATAGAAATATTATTATATTTTACATTTAAAATAATCTAGAAAATCACATAAATTGAGATTTTTGGATTCAAGTTAACATATCGGAGAAAATAATATTCAAATATTTAATTGAATTTGTACCCCTTATTTCAATGATATAAACTTAGATTGATTATTATAAGTTGAGAATTGCTTAGGATTTCATAACACGCAATATAAAAAGACAATCTTATATTAATCGTTAACATCATGTGCTTATTAAAAATTTTAACTCATGTCTATTGAAAACGTATCACAATTTATAAAAATTACTCAAAATGAATTAATTTTACACATTGAAAAACAACTAATTTAAAATTAATTAACTTATTTTACTTTTTACTTTAATCAAAATAAAATTTTAACAAGTAATTCTGGCATTACAAAATATATATATATATATATATATATATATATATATATATATATATATATATATATATATATATATATATATATATATATATATATATATAAATTTTAAAACATGAACTATTCTGGAATTTTCAATTGATACTAATTTTTATATGCTTACAAATCTGGAATTTTGATCACGATGTACAATTTTTATATTAAAAAATAAGTTATTGTCATTTCGTAATTAATTGTATACAAAGCTTATTTGATAATCTATACATTTATTTTCCGAGTAGTATATCAGGTGTGACTATAAAATAGATTATTTAACTTTAAAATATTCATAAGATTTAAGAATCTTTGGAAGAAAAGTGACTGAAATCCTATATCTTCTTCCCTCATAGTCTCTCCATAAAATTGCATTCAAGCATATCATTATTTGATATAAAAGAATCAAACTCCATAATTCTCTTAAAATAAAGAATCTACGTTTTCTTTCCTTTAATAAATTTTGTATAGTGCAAGAATCAATACAATAGAACATTTGCTTGCACCACGAAGACTGACAACAGTTTCATGCTATACATATAAATAATATAATTATGCATGAATTTTTTAATATGCTTTCATCAGCTCTTCGATTTTTTTCTGTGAAGATGTAACATTCAATGCAATGATAAATTAATAATTTACTTTGCCATTCCCGGATATAAATGACAAGAAAATTAATAGTTAATCATTTGCGTGTAGGCAGCATGGACATTATTGTCGCACTAAAGCGTATTCGGTAAAAAGTTTGAAAATAATGCAATATTACCAAAACTTTACAAAACCATGAATGTATTTTCTGTACTTTACATTAGCAGGTTTCTTGTAAATTTTACAATATAATAATTAACATCTGTTTATAATTCAATATGTTATGTTTTAATTTATTACAATGCACCTTAAATAGAATGGTTATAACATCTAAAACATTGAAAATGTTTGCTATTTGGAAGAAAAATATTTATAAATTTAAAATTATTTGAATATTTCATAATTTATATCTTATTTTTTACTATACATCGTTAAATACTCATGTTTCCTTTCTTTACAATTATTTTTATTTTTTGCTACTTTTACTAGTATTTTTACTGCTAGTCAGTTATGTAATTAAGAAGTGAATTTTGATTTTAAACAGACAGGATTCCATAAAATAACCATGTTTGTTTGCAAAAATGTTAAATCAATAGCTTACACTTGTTGCATTCTGTGAAATTAACTGAAAAATATTTATTTATCATGAATAACATATCCAATATTTTTATGGATTAATGGTCATTAATACCTATCACATATATAACATCATTTCTCGGTAATATTCTGTACTGCGACCCTGACTGGCCCTGCAACATGTTCTGTAACGGGCCCTCGGTATGCAGCCATGCTGAAAAATTATGTCTTACCAGAGTTGCGTCGGCTGAATGCACTCAATGGCATTGTTTGGATGCAAGATGGCGCACCTCCACATATAGCGAGGTCAGTTAAAAGGCTCCTGGATCAGCATTTTGGTGATCACATCATCTCACGCTATTATCCTTTTCCGTGGCCTGCGCGATCCCCAGATCTGACGCCTATGGATTTCTGGTTTTGGGGCTATCTCAAATCCAGAGTTTATCTGTGCAATCCTCAAACATTGTCGGACTTAAAGGATTCTATACGGCGTGAGATTGGAAACATCCCTCGTGCCATGTTGCGTGCAGCGACATTGTTCACCGTCTCCCGCATGCAATGCGTAATTGCCTGTGATGGCACTCATGTGGAAAAGGTTTGAAATTAATAAAGATTTTTTTCTCTATGTGTTCTCATCATTGAGCAGTGTCTTGTCTCTGTCGTATGCATTATTCCTCCGTGCGCCTTGAAGAACTGTTTGTATGTGTATAACACGTCGGTTTTCGGACATATCGGTACCGTTTCAACGCTATTTAGGGTTTTCGCATGTGCTGAACATTTTGCGATGGTAAAAAGTAGAATTTGCCATTCGAAAATTTCGAGTTTCTGTCACTATAACTGTAACCGCAAGGGCCACTGTGTTGCCATTCACAGAATCTCGAGCGCATATCTCAAAAGAACTATATTTGAAGTATCATCTTGATCGGTTAAATAGAATGGACGCTAGAAGTGCAGATGTTGGCAAAGTTTTTTTATAATCACCCTGTATATACACTTATGTGTTATAATTATGTGCTTTTATATTTTTATTTTTTAAGAATCTTATGATATAACATTATTATGCGTACTCTCTTGTAAATTGATCATAACTTCTTGAAAACTAAAATAAGTTCTTTTTTACTTTAAAGAAAGTCGAGAATTTCGGAATACACTACGTTAAAATAAAAATTAATTAAATCACAAAATGAAAAATATTTCTATAATTAAAAGAATGTTTGAAAAAGAAAACCAGTTTATTTTTTTTATAAAATAGAAATTTACACTCTGTTTCTAGTATAATTATAAATAATTTAACTGTAAAGTCAATGCATTTTGACTGATACTGAATTTCTTTCATTGTAGGAAAATTTAAATATATTTCTCTATATGTAAAAACTGTGTTATGTTGCAAATGTTTTAAATAAGTTTATAGATTTTGTGCCGCCCAACTTGTCTAGTGGTCAGCGTGCCTGGCTATGGAAAAGGAGGTCCTAGGCTTGAATCCCGGTTCTGGCATGGATGTACTTTCTCTCTCTATCTATCCTGTCTTTGTCCTTTCCTTGTATGAATAGGGTGTGATTGGTTGCCTACCCTATAAACGGGTACCTATAGCATGTGTGTAGAGCAAAATCGTACTTTCACCTTCATGGTGCTCTGATTAAAACGAAAGACACTCCTAACTGACTTAAATTCGCATAGGGAAGGCAAAGCGAGCTGGGCTTGAACAAGTTTCATAGTAACAACAACAACAACAACATCGATTGTGTTTAGTTCTGTATGCATTAGATGTTGAATTTATAACTTTTAATATATCAAAGAATGTAAAGGCATTGCTAATTCTATATTTATCTATTTGAATACTTTTTTGCAGCTTCTATTGTAAAATAAATGTTCTCAATGGCAAAAGAAAATACTCAAAACTTAGTAAAACCTAAATGAAAACGTTATAATGATATGAGTAGCTCATGTTTCTCTTTAATTTCTTCCACAAACAAATGTTTGATACAGCAAATTTAAATTTATTTTCCAACAACATATCTGTGTTAAGAAATGATTTACTACTAAATTATATAATTTTAGATAATTTTATAATTTTTATTTAATTTAGTAAAAGTTAGTTTTAAAAATATTTATGAATTTCACAAAAATAATGCAGTCTATGCTCCTTGGTTTCAATCAATATTATTAATCATCTCTATATACTATATAAATATAAAATAAGTTGTATATAGTTTATATGTGTAAATAAAATAAATGAATACTGAAATTTTGGGTTAGTTAGAAGTACTTTGGTATTGCGATATAAATTTTTAACTGAAGATTTGTGTATAACATAAGAACTTTTATATTACAGTTTAAGTAATTTGTTAAATATGATGATGAATATTTACACATTAGAGAAATTCTAAGAAGATACATTTTTAGAAGTTTCTAGCTGTCTCAGTTTTTCACTGCGGGCATTAAACCTTCATTGCAGACATGAGTTTATAATAAACTGTTTTTTTTTTTGCATATTTTCCCGTAATTCATGCATAGCTCTTTATCATAATTTTTAAAGCATTTTCTTAATATTTTTCAACATTTTAATTTGATCTTATTTTTATTCTTCTAAGATATAACTTCTTTACATAATTTAATTGTTAAAAAGATATAGACAAAAACAAGCAATTGCAATACAAGTTTTAGATTTACTTTAACAAAATCAGTCCTAATGAAACTTTTGACAGCTGTTGATACAGATTTGCTCTTAGGAAATGACAAATTATTTTTTTTACATAGTTGGAGCATATATGAAGCATCATAGAAGTTACGTTTAGAAGGTTGTACATTGGAATGATTATTTGCTATCTAATTTTTACACAAGATGCCAAGCCAATTTTAATTATTACATTATTATTTATTTGGACACTACAATGCATGAAAGTGCTTAATAGAAGGCATGGTCAAGATAACTTGAACATTATTACAGACAAAGTTTGAATAGAAAATAAAAATTTGCATATTTTTAAAATGAAATAGTTTTCTATACTACAAATGTTGGGAGAAGACTACTGATTGAATGAAAGTAGTCTCAAAATACAGATATAAAATTAATTTTGAAATCATGAGTGAAACAAAATTTTCTTGGTTAAAAGTTATGCTCTTTTCATCACAATTAACTTAAAAATATTAATATTATAGTTTTCTGCATTTTTAAAATAATGATATTAAATGATATTGAATTTAAAAACCCTAATTTTGCTTAACATATATTTTATTTGGGTTTATAATTTTAAAATATAGTTTCTTTTCAAAAATACTACATACAGTAGTGCTTAGAATTATTTATAAAAATATTCCTATAGATAGATTACACAAAACAATTATTTTTATGCGTGTATCACTTTTAAAATGGCATCAAAATTTATATTTATCGTTTTTTTAAAGTTGCATTTACTAAGTATACATTCGAATATTTTTCAAGTTGCTCAAAACTTATTGCAGGTATGTTTCCTAAAATCAGGATAACATTTGAATTCTTATGTTGAAGAATTATTTTTCGAATTTCTTTGTAAGCACTTGTAAAATGTCAGAACTTAAAACTTGGAAGCATTATTGGTAAAAAAAAAATCTCTTTGCAAGCAATGATTAAATTTTATAACTTTAAAATGATTTTCATTACTTGTAAAAACGTTACAGTATAAAAACTTCAATACCTTTCATTTAGCCAAATTATATTTTTAAATTGCAGGGAATACAGAAGTAAGGTCGTATTTTTATAATTATACGTATTTTAAAGATAAAACTGATTCAAAATTAAAATTTGTCTTTAATTATCAAGCTATAGGCAATTTCTTTCTTCTACATAAGTCAATAAATTTAATCAAATACAATTTTATCGTAATTAATAAAATGTGTTATCAAATGCCTTAGCGTAAAATCACAAATCTCATAAAGCTTTGGGATCAGATATCTTAAAGATTAAAAAATATCTTAAGCTTTTTGCCACTAATTATAATTTATGATTTATATATTTTATAAAGGTTCGTAAATTTTCTAAAAGAATGCGATACAAATCGAAAACATTTATTAAAAAAGAACTAAAGGATTTTAAAAAAGTATAGATCTCTTTTTCTTAAAACACTTTCAAAATCTCAATGTGTAACCTTTACGCACCTAACTGAAGTACAATACACGTCAAATTCATTTTTAAATTTTGACAAATTCCAGATTTTGGATGGATACTTAATTTTTCAATAATAAAATTATTTTTGTTTTTCTTTTGAGCAAATTACATTTAATAAAAATATAATGTTCCTTATAATAATAATATTTATTTCACAAGAACAATTTATCAAAAATATTTACATCATCTGAATAGCTATTATTATATCACAAAATAAGCTGCATATCATAAAATTGTAATATATTATTAAATTTTGTGATTCAATAAGCTATTTTTAAAATATAGATTATAAATTACATTCATAACAAGTAGCAACAGTTTGTAAATTTTAGAAGATATAACATCAACTAATTGAAATTTAATATAAACTAAAGGCATAGTTCTATGAAATAGAATTCAATTGTCTAATTTTATTTAAAAATTTCTTTGTGTGTCATTAAACTTTATTCAAAAAAGCTTGAAATTTAAAGCACAATACAAATGAATGTAGGTGATAATTCTATTAATTATAGAAATTAATGTGAGTTATATCAAGTTTTCTGACATGAATTCGTTAAGTTGTTGGAGGAATGTTATTATTACGTTGCTCCGCAAATGGATTGAATCATTTCAAGTGCACTCTAAAAAAAAGCACTGTAATTTTACAGCAAAATGTGCTGGCGTTTTGGGCGCCAGTACAATATGCTGTAAATTTTACAGCATATTCGTAAAACTTTTACAATTCTTTTTACTGTAATTTTTACAGCAGTTTTCACTGTAATTTTACGGCCCTTTTCACTGTAATTTTTACAGCACATTTAACTGTAATTTTTACGGCACTTTTTACTGTAATTTTTACTGCACTTTTTATTGTTATTTTTACAGCACTTTTTATTGTTATTTTTATAACACATTTTACTATGCATTTTGCTGCATATTCTACAAAACCTACTGCAATAGCTATTTACAGCTATCATCATGTTTTGTAAAGATAACAGTAGAGTATAAATCAATTTTGAAAACACATTAGCTAATTTCCTAATTATGGGCCAACTATTATTAAGCAATTTTTTATTTAATATACAAAGTACAAAAACATAACTAATGTTATATTGCAGAAGATGTCATTTTTCAGAACATTTTGAGATCAATAGTTTAACTTTCAATACTTAACGAGATTGTTTAACTTTCTTACCTCAAAATCTTGGATCAAATCGTAACTTAATTGAATAATTAAGAAGGTTGAATTTTTTTATTACATATTTTTTAAAAAAATTAAGAAATAGCAGTTATATTGAATAAGACACAAAGCTTAGCATAAAATTTATTTTTGATATATCTATGATTCTACAGATTTAGAATAAAAAGAAACTTTACAAAACATTCCACTTTACTAAAAATACCAAAGGGGAATTAGTTAATGTTGTAGTATTTTAATTATACTGTAAAGACAATAAAAGTTTCCTTTTTGATATTGCTTAAAGTAATTGATTTTTTTCTATTATAATGTAAGCAAATAAAGATGAGAAAAAAGCAATATAGTTGACGATACACAAATAATTGTAAAGAACTTTTTTATTTACATTTAAAGTTGTATCAAGTATTTAAAAGTGACAAAAACACGTGCTTGGATTCCTTCCTTGACATATTTTTTAGATTTCGTTCCCTGCGAGGGATTAAAGTTGAACAAGCATGCACCTGAAAAACAAAAAATAAAAAAATAAACACATGAATAACTAATTTGAAATATCAAGAGCTGAATATTTCAGAGGAAAAGTTGTTTAATAGCTCAATAAAATATTTAGAAATTTTTATTGTTTTATATAATTGATTGTATTTCCTTAAAATATACTTCTCTTAATAGTTAACAAGTGGTTGTTACATTTATGCAATCACAAACATTTTGATGATAAAAATTATTTCAAGGGATTTTAGCAATTTCATGATAAGAATTTTTGGTATTGAAGGTCTCAATTTTTATGAAAATGACAAAATCTTTACTTCAATTAAATCATTCTAACTGATGTTTTCTATCTCAAGAAAGTAATTTGTAATGGATTTAATTAAAAGAGAATATAGAATTGGTTTTATAAGCATTCATTTATGTTATTGAAAATTATATCTTCTGAAAAGCAAATCGTAACACTTCCAATTGTGAATTACAAATTTTTAGAAATAAAGTGCGAAATATGAACTTTATGCCCACAATTTAAAGATAACATACAAAAACTGAATTGAAGTTTAAAAAAATAATTTTGCAAAGAATATGGAAACATTTCTTTTACATGCATATATATACAATTTAAAAATATTTCCATCGAAAATAAACAGAAAAGTTAAAATGCTATAATGTGTCAAAGTAACAATAATTTATGAAATGACATTTTATAAAACATTTGTTTAAAACTGAATTCATTTAATTCGTAAATAGTTACCTCAAAAGTGAAATCTAAGTTGTCTTAGAATGAGATCAAAGTTGTATTTCCCGCTAAGAAAACTTTAATTTCAATAAAAAAATTACATGAAATAGTCCAAAATTAGGAAATATAAAAAAAAATTTGCTGTTCATTAGGTCTGCATATTTACGTACTTAGAGATAAATAAAGAATACAATTGAAGTTGTATCAAAAAAGATATATTTAACTAAAACAATTTATTTAGATTTTCTTAGAATTTTATATATTCATATGATTTATTTTAAATAGAATGTAAGCAGAGTAAACAATTATTGATGAGGTCAATAAATGTAACAACAAATTTTTGCTTTTGAGTTAAAACACTTCATACCTTATGAAATATATAAATAATACATACCACAAATTAATAGACATGGTGTGCAAGGTAAGTCTGTAATATCTACTGCATCCTGAGAAGATGCGGAAATCTAAAACCAATAAACAAATTCCTGATTAATTTATTTATGATTAACTTTTATATTCATTTCTAAATTTCTTATTTATAATTTACTAAGCAGTAATTTTTTTAAATAAAATTTTGAGTACTTTACTGCAGTACTCCTAAATAATTTTTCAAGTCTTCTTCAAAATCTGCTGATAGAAGAATAATAAACGCTCCAATATCCTCTTTTTCATCCAATTCCTCAATTGTTGAAAATTGTATTTTACAACCTCCAGGAGGAGAAGTTTTTAAGAAATTAACAATTCTCTTAATTTTGTTAGCTGATGCAAGCTTAAGTCTTTCATTTAAATCTACAGCAGTTAAACACTTAAAATGGTCCAAAATGCTTTGCTTTAAAAATAAGCAAGGTCATCTTTTTTTAATGTGGAAATATCACTAGGTGTGTTAATATCTTTTCTTTGAAATGGAGAAGTCTCATATTAATTTTACAGCCTCTTCAATCATAACATCTAAAAACACACTGCATTTTGGTCTCTTGTCGGACATCACAATGAAGGATAAATAGAAAACTTTTAGAAATACACGTGCTTACAAAAACCCTCTCACTCTCCCAATACCTATTCTATCTTTCAAATATGGCTGAAGTCGGTATGAAGAGGCTTTACTCTGAATAGTCTTACTACTAAAAGTTATTTGTGATTATTCTATTTTTAAAACTTCCGTAACAAATCAAACATTTTCTTCATAAATACTTATTTTCTCTAAACATAGGTATATTTAAAATTTTTTTTAAAAAGTTTGACTATATTGGAAGGTAGTATTTAATGTGCACAGTAGTATTAGAAAAATCTTGAGCACAATATGTTTTATATATGTTAAGCAAGAACAAATTACAAAGTTTTCACTCATATATTTATTTCTTAATTGTTATTTTAAATTAGCTTTTATTTTTATGAATTTCAGATTTCTTCACTAACATGTAAATAAATCATAAATAGCACTACAAATTTTGCAATTTTTTAATACAATAAAGTTAAATTTGCAGTAATAATGTAATTTTTTTCAAAAAAAAAAATGTGTTCCCAGAAATTTTGTTTTATAAAAATTAAACTACCAACAAGATTTTCCAAACAAGTTTTTAATTAATGTTCTAATTAGTAATATAAATTTAAAAAATTAATCATGGTTATAAAATAATAAACTTTACATTTTCTAAATAAATCACCTTAATTCGAATAGTACTTCTTAATATGTATTTAAAAATGTTTCTTATATATTTGTTATAAAATAATGATTTCAAAAAATAAATATTTTTAAAAACACTACATTTTCCATTGAAATGCATTTTTACATTTCATGCAAATTTTTAACAAAAGACCATTTATTCTAATAAATATCATTAATTGTAATATTATTTTATTGAAAGAATTTACAAACATTTGTGCCTAAAAAAATTATTATTTTAATGCATGTTACAAAATGGAATTGAATTAATGATAAAAATTAGAATGGAATTTAACAATCTGTATTAAAAAATAAACATTTTTTAATAAAATTCTAATCAAAAAAGTATTAAAAATATAAAAATTATATTTAGTTAATATACAATAAATTAAATCATTTTACAGTGACAGAAAAATCAAGAATTTTCCACAACGAAATAAAATAGAAATTCCGTTAAAATATTTAATAATATATATTGTACCGAGCTCCACGGGTTCGTGTTGATTGAGAGTTGAATAAAGCAACCACTTAATGAACACAAGACTTTTATTCGTAAAAATCTCACTTGATTAACGAAATTCCCGCTGTAACAATCACAATTATACAGCTACAATTCGTCAGATATAATAAGAAACAGCTTCTAGTCACAGATCTCAAATACCTCAGACAGAGAACAACTAGCAGACACAACTAATCGTCTTCACTCAATGACTGTCTTCACCAAAACTGACTCTTCCATGTCGGGCTGCGGTATTTATACCTGACTTGGCGGAGAAATCTACCAATTTCGCCAAGGTTCTGGAAGCTTCTAGGCTATCTCGAAAAATATTGGTCCTAGAGCTTAGGTGATGGATGTTTCCAGAAGTATCGATTTCTCGCCAAGTCGCCAAAAATCTCGCCAACCGTCGCCAAGTCGCCAAGAATCTCGCCAACTGTCGCCAAGTCGCCAAATCATTAGGAAATCCGCTTTTAAACTACAACACGTCTAAATACCGCAATTTTGCCCAAAATGTGAGAATTTCTGATCTGTCTGAGATATTTTAAGACAAATATAATCAATATTTACAAATTTGTAACATTGCCCCCTCTCAAGGACTGCACGTCCCGGGCAGTACAATCCCCTGATAGGAGGCCAAATTTAATATAAAAGAATTTACATTTCAAGAGGATACAGAGCACATTACATACACAAGCAACTAAAAATACAAGAAAATAGAAAAGATTAAAATTATCTATACTATTTACAAACAGACCATGGTCTACTGATTTTTACTCTACATTACGATAAGGAGCTAATCTATCATAATGTACTACCTTTGGTTTTGAAGCAGATGATTTTCTTATACGAACCACGACGTCGTTCAGTCTTTTTAGGACTGTGTAGGGACCTTCCCAGTTGGCTTGCAACTTTGGAGAAAGTCCTTTACGTCGAATCGGGTTCCACAACCAAACTTTGTCACCTTCTTGGAATTCATGTCCCGTCGCTCTTGTGTCATACCTTGTCTTCATTCTTTCGGTCGTCAGGTTGATTCGGTCTCGAGCGAAGTTATGGACATCTTCAAGACGTGCCTGAAGGTCTCGAAGGTATTCCTCTGGCGATGAAGATGTATCCGGTGGACGACCAAACTGAAAGATCACAAGGGAGACGAAGTTCGCGACCAAAGAGCATCTGTGAAGGAGTATATCCGGTAGTCTCATGGACAGCACTACGATATGCAAGCAGAAACAGCGGTAGCTTCAAATCCCAATCTTGCTGATTTCTGGAAACCATAAGGGAGAGGTTATTCAAGATGGTTCTGTTAAACCTCTCTACCATGCCATCCGATTGTGGGTGTAATGGCGTGGTCTGCGTCTTGTCTATTCCGAGAATTTGACACATTCCTTTAAACACAACAGAGGTGAAGTTTGTCCCTTGATCAGAATGAATTTGTAAGGGTGTGCCGAATCTGGAAACCCATTGCTGCACTAGAACCTCGGCTACTGTAGTCGCCTCTTGATCGGGGATTGCAAACGCTTCAGGCCACTTAGTAAAGTAGTCCATGACAACTAGTATGTATTTGTTGCCATTTGAAGATCGTGGTAAAGGACCCAAAATGTCTAATGCTATTCGCTCAAAAGGTGCTCCTACGTTGTACCGCTGCAACCTTCCTCTGCTACGTTTCTTTGGTCCCTTACGTGCCGCACAGTCATCACAAGATTGGCACCATTTCTCTACATCTTGTCTCGTTTTGCTCCAATAGAAGCGTTCTCGAACTTTCTGTAGAGTTTTCATTACTCCGAAGTGGCCTCCAGTTGAGCTACTGTGCAATTCTTTCAAAACATCTGAAATTCTTGATTTTGGAAGAACAAGCTGCCATTTGAAATTACGTCCATCATCGGACTCCCATTTCCTGTATAAGACACCATTTCTTATATGGAGTGAGTCCCAAAGAGCCCAATATTGCTTAGTAGCAGGACTGTAGGTGGAGATATCCTGCCAACTTGGTCTCATACTAGAAGATTCTTTCAATTCAAGAATTGGATTTATATCTGGGTCTTCTTTTTGGGCTTCCCTAAGTCCTTCATCACTCCATGGGTCTGGTTTTGATGGAGGTGAAACATTAACTTGGCGTATCAAAAGATTTACTAATTGATAGTTCTTCTCCACTCTACAACAATATCGGCAGCTTTCATTACATGGTTTCCTTGATAAATGCATCAGCATTTCCATGAAGAGTTTCTTTGCGTTGACGTATTTCCATTTTAGAAATTCCACCATCTTTTGTTTTCGGACAGTATCTACGGACGTGTCCGACTCCACCGCACGTCCAACACTGAATTTTTGTGTTTCTGCCACCTTTACTCAATTCTAAGCTACGCAATTTTCGCTGCAGATCTTCAATTTGCTTTCTTAGATCATAGTTCGTATCAGTAGCAGAGACGGCTCTGATGTAGTGCTGGTCTTTACGCGTGGCTTGCTGGGCAGCCTCTATCTTATGTGCGTAGACTAGGGCAGATCCGATATCTTTGACATCGGCGAGTCTAAGTGTTTTCTGTATCTCCGGATCCCGCACACTATCGATGAAGTGATGGAGGGCCAAATCTTGACGTATCTCAGCTGGGCAGTCGGAAAATGCTAGATGGGAAAGTCGCTGAATATCGGCAGCCAATTCTTGCAGACTTTCACCCGCCTTTTGATAGCGGGACTTTAATTGTAGTCTGCTATATTCTTTAGTGCACTTATCTCCAAACCGCAGCTCAAGCGCACTCGATAGAGCTTGGAAATCGTGCCTCTGCTCCTCCGGAAGCGTCTCGAGGATGTCAGCCGCGTCTCCTCTTAAAGAAGCCGCCAGGTGAAAAGCTTGGGCTCGGGGATTCCATCCATTAGCTTCCGCTACCATCATAAACTGGGTCTTGTATACTTGCCAGGATGATTTCCCATCAAATGTTGAGAGTTTAATATTGGCTAGGGAAGGCACAAATGTCACGTTGGGTTCCTCATGTTTGTTTGATATTTGCTTCTCCAAGCTTTCAATCTTCTTATTCATATTGTCTAATGCTTCTTTAACTTTCTTCTCTGTCTTCAAAACTTTAGTTTCAACTGAAGTTACCTTATCTTCCATTGCATTCATCTTCTCCTGAATGATGTTGGAGAATTCTTCTTTAACACTTACAATGTCCTTCTTAAGTTCCTTTTTAAGCTCCTCCTGTCCCGCTTTCATCTCCTCCTGTCCAGATTTTATCTCTTTCATCATCTCGGTTTTAATCTCTTCTTGTCCAGCTTTCATCTCTTCTTGTCTAGCTTTCATCTCTTCTTGTCCAGCTTTCATCTCAGTTTTCATATCTTCTTGTCCAGCTTTCATCTCAGCCATCTGCTCCGCTAATTTTTCGAGAAGACTTTTCATTAAATCCATATCCATTTTTCTTGTGACACGCTGCATCAACTCTTCAACCCCGATTCTGACACCAGTTGTACCGAGCTCCACGGGTTCGTGTTGATTGAGAGTTGAATAAAGCAACCACTTAATGAACACAAGACTTTTATTCGTAAAAATCTCACTTGATTAACGAAATTCCCGCTGTAACAATCACAATTATACAGCTACAATTCGTCAGATATAATAAGAAACAGCTTCTAGTCACAGATCTCAAATACCTCAGACAGAGAACAACTAGCAGACACAACTAATCGTCTTCACTCAATGACTGTCTTCACCAAAACTCTGCCTCTTCCATGTCGGGCTGCGGTATTTATACCTGACTTGGCGGAGAAATCTACCAATTTCGCCAAGGTTCTGGAAGCTTCTAGGCTATCTCGAAAAATATTGGTCCTAGAGCTTAGGTGATGGATGTTTCCAGAAGTATCGATTTCTCGCCAAGTCGCCAAAAATCTCGCCAACTGTCGCCAAGTCGCCAAATCATTAGGAAATCCGCTTTTAAACTACAACACGTCTAAATACCGCAATTTTTGCCCAAAATGTGAGAATTTCTGATCTGTCTGAGATATTTTAAGACAAATATAATCAATATTTACAAATTTGTAACAATATCTTAAAGAATATAACAATAGACGATTATTCACTTTTAGTTTTGAAAGAAATATAGCTAAGTAATTTTATAACAATGGAAGCACTTAAATACAATTCTAATTTCATCAAAAAAATTGATAATTAAAATACTAATCAATTATGTTACCAAACTACTATAAAATATTTTAAATATTAATAAAAAGTAAGTAAAAAAATATTGACACTAAATTAATACTAGTAAATATGATCGTTTATAAATTCAGCTTAGAATTTTTTGAAATGTTCAGTCAAATTTATAAGAATTTATATATATAAAAGTTAGCTAACAACTTGCATAATAAACAATATGAAAAGTATACGTTACCTTATAATTGGTGGTTAAATTTCAATAGAACTTCAACTAAAGGAATAATTATTCTCAAAATATCACCAACTTCACTAAGCGAAAACAAGTGCAAATAAATGGCGAAAGTAATTTGATTCATTTGTCACAGGAACAGACGAAACTTTTATCCCGCATATTCAATGCGCATTCCCAATAGCAAAAGATTTTCTGCGGCTGAATTTTACAGTAAAATTTACTGTAATCATTAGTGTTCCTATGATAGCTATTTAAATAACAGTGATTTTTACTGTATTTCTTCCGTTTTTTTTACAGTGTGATATACATGCAAACAATTTCTGCTTAACTTAAGTAATTTTATTATTTTCAATGAATAAGAATATATTTTTGACTTCTTAAGTTATCATAACGTTGATTTTTTTATCGTATATTATAGTTAAAATGCCCAAATAAAAACAAAAATAAATTTTTATTAAAATGAGAATGCAATATTATTTTTAAAATATATCAGTTAAAACCGTTTTACATATTTACATAATATCTAATGTTTTAAAATAAACAAATACATCACAATATTTATTTTTAAATATTCATAAATTTAGATATAGTTTGTTGTAAATGAAAAAAATATGTATGGTAATCACATAAAAATTTATATTAGGACATCATTTATTGTTAGTTATGCATTTATCTTAACACAATTTTCGTTATGCTTTAAAAATAGGTGATTGTTCATCATTTTTAAGATCATAGTATAGTATTTTACCATTTTTTCACACATAAAATAATATTATTATGGCTTATTAATTAAATTTTTTTATTAATTAATAATAATGTAAATAAATATTCTGTTTTCTTGAAAAATTAATTTAAGCTTAAAGTTATTTTATGTTATATTAATTATTTTAATCATATTCATTTATATAAGTTTTCAAAATTTTACATTGAAAAAGTAGGCATAACTTATTATTCAACAAAGTAATTTTACTACATATCTTAATTTATATATTTAAAATATTAGGAGTTTGTCATTTTTTACATTTTACCCTCTAATTTTTGTTCACAGAAAAGCATTTTGAATATAACATTATTTCTTATAAGAGACAAAATGATAACACTGGAGACAACCATTAGAAATTTTATATCCATTGTCTCAATTACTCACGGATAAATTTTTGAAAAAGTCTAAGCACGTATTTAATTAGTTTAACTATACAATTATTGAATTTCAAAATAATATTTTCTTGAATCAATTTTAATCTCTGTAATTAGAAATTCTTTGGTTTTGAAACTTTCATATAATTAAATTAATCGTTCGAATATAATAGTCTCTTACATAATACCCTCTTACTAATATAATGCACTCATACTTTTATGCATCTCAACTTATATTAAATATACAGTTTAGAGGCAAATTAATTTAAATGTAAGGAAGATAAGCATACTTTAAATTATAAAACCATCCATTATATTTATCATTATCTGTTTGCTGACGTTGAAATATTTTAATCCCTTTAAAATTTACATAAATATTATGAGAAACATTTTATGGAGGTTTTATTATCTCTTTTCACTATTCCAAAAATAAACAGACTTTATAGCACACACTTTACTAAAAAATTAATTTTGTCAAATGATCACAAAAATTCTCAAATACTTATTGTTTTATAGGAGTACTATCAGGTCCACATAAATATTTAAAAAATGCATTATGAAATAGAATCATGTGCATAATTATTGTAGTTAAACAGGGTTTTTATTTGATATAAACAAAGATTTAAATAATAATCACAACATAATTCAAATTAACTTATTAAAAAGAAAAGTAAGATATTTATCATAGTATATCATTCAATATTTTCAATAGATAATTTATTTATCCAACTAACAAGAAATGTTATTTATTTATAAATGCATTTTATTTGCATATATTTCACATTTTAAACACAAATCACAGGTACACACACACACACACACACATATATATATATATATATATATATATATATATATATATATATATATATATATATATATATATATATATATATATATATATATATATATATATATATATATATATATGTATATATAGCTCACATTTAATATTTTGTCTAGTCGTTTATCATAAGACAAAACATCATGTGATTGAAGTATTTCTTTCAAAAACTGAATGCACTATCTGAGTGTAAGAAATGCAAAAAAAGTTTATTCTGTAATATATGAAAAATGAATGCCAAAAGAATAATCTAGAAGTCTAAAGTTCTTCTCAAAATACAAAATAATTCAGCGTTTCAATGAAGGGGAAAAAATTTCTCACATATCTTTTGAATAATCAAATTTACAAAAACTAGTAAAAATTATAAAAACAAATGATAAACATCATTACTCCTGAAAGGAAATCTAATGCCACTCAGCAAACAGGGAAAAGAAATTTTAAAACATTTTTTTAAAATTAATTCCATTTATTTCAGGAACAATATACATTAGATTTTTACCAATGGTAAAACGGCAAAAAAGAAATATAGTGTTTTTCATTACAACTACATTTAATTATTTTATAAATTTTTAAAGTGGATAAAAAAAGTTTCAGCTGTATTTATTCGGATAAAAAATTAAAATGAAATCTTCACTATTGCAAAAAAAAGCATTGAAATTTCGGTCTCCGTTTTTGTTTAATTATTATATAGTAATTTACAAACATTTTAGTACAGTATACATAAAATTGTTAGATTAAATATATTCTGATGTGCTAATAAAATAATTCGATCAAACTTGGTGAATAAATTCAAAATGTTTTTATAATAAAATTCAAAACAACTTGAGAGGCACTTTTCATCAAACACGATACAAAACCAACATATCGTTATAAATCGGTAAAGGAAAGGAAATATATTTTTCTTTAATGTAAAAATTTATTAAATATAAAGAACAAGTGGTTTAAAAAATATAAATTTAAATGACTTTAATGATTACAATAAATGTCTAGACATTGAATGAAATCAAATAATTTTTTATGTAGTGACTAATGATAAATAATAAAGACTAAATAAAGAATAATAGACCGTGTCGTAGTGTTATACGACATAACCAAACCCTGAGAAAATAGGTGTGTGTATTTTTATTGCACTTTAAATTTAAGAGTTTCCTCTTTTCCTTTCAAACTAAGCGGGAATAATATAAAGGAAAGGATGTAATAAAAATTGGCACAATGAAACAAGTGCAATAAAAGAATAAATTTTCCCTTTTGGAAGAGATGAGTGATCTGGAGGAAATTGCAGGCAAAGTATATTGTTTTATGATATGTATTATTTGTAAATCTGACCAGTCGGGAATGAGGGGGAGAGATTTCAGACCTATCCCATAGATGTATAGGAGGAACTACAGAACTTTGGAAAACCAATGGTGTAAAGAGGAGGAGCTAAGCCGAAAATTATGAAGAGTTAAAAACCGCATCAAAACACAGAGAAGACACACAGATGCCCCAGAGAGGCCCGACATAGAAAAGGAGTCCACAATTGAGGACTGGGTCCTCATTGAGCATAATAAGAAGCCAAAACGATCGAAGAAAAGTGAGTTTGGAAATGTTCCTATTCCCAATGAACCGGGAGAATTTCTTAGCGTTGATATTTGTGGACGTTTTGCATCGGGACATTATGTAGTTAGTTGCATAGATAACTTTTCTAGACGAATTGAACTATTTCCGGTAACAAACATTAAAACTGAGACAGTGGTTTGTAAATTGTTAAAGTATATGTCCGCTTATGGTAAAGTTAAATATATTCTATCTGACCGAGGTGGTCAATTTACGTCAGAAATGCATAAAGAGCTAAGTCGGCAGTTAAAAATTCGGAATTTGTATACAACCCCATATCATCCAGCCGCTAATGGCAAGATAGAAAGAATCCACGGTTCTCTTAAGAATACATTAAAGTCGTTAAACAATGAAATTGATTTTGAATTGGCTGTGAATTTACACGCTGCATTTTATAACAATTGTGTACACCCAGCAACTGGTTTTACTCCGAACCAACTATTTTTTGGGAGAAATCTGAAATTTCTGACAGACAATTGGGAAACGATCCCTCATATCCCCAAATTTCATGGTTATGATGCTTTTTATGAAAGGACTATTAATACTCTAAAAACATTTTGCAAAGAGGCAAAAAAAATCTTATTAAGGCTCAAGATTCACAAAATTTAATACAAAAGAAAAAAGCGAGTGTTTCAAAAATTAAAGTCGGAGACATTGTATTTCTTAATCAGACTACTAGATTCAGATCGCAATTTATAGGTCCTTTTCAAGTTAAACACATTCATTCTAAGAATGTGGTGACGATTGAGTCTCGATTTGGTCCTAGTGTTTATACGAAAAAGGTAAACCTATGTAGGTTAAAAGTGATGTCCGAAAGACGGAGGCATTTACAATAGGTAGTTATTTCCCACCGACCGAACTGAGAGTGAGGGAAACATCATATCATTTATGAATGCGAGGCTCTTGCCCTCCTTAGATTAACTTCTTTAGGCATCATCCATACTAGAGAGTTACACCTAGACTCCATTAAAGGGTTATCAGACTTTATTAATAAAGTGGGTGACCCGAGCAACTGGAACTAGGAAACATTGGGTTTGGAGTTAATGGTACAAAATGCTGATAAAAGCAGAGGTGCCCAATGACATACAAACCCAACCTTAAGAAGAAGAAGAAGAGGGAAACATTGTCCCCGGGAGACTGACCAATAGTGTCGGGTTGAAAGCGTGTTTTGTCAGAGGGCAGTATAACCATAAATCTTATAAGCGGATACAAACAATTGAAGCAGGAATAATAAAAAAGCGCTATGAATAAAAAAGGTAATAAAAGTAAATAAATAAAATGAGAATTTACTCACGAAATCTTGAAAATACTTAGGATAATGAGAATCGTTGCTGTTGGCATCATGGCGGCTACGGGTGTGACCCTTCTTCCCTTATCTGAAACTCACTCGTCTGAGGAACCGGTTACCGGAGAAAGCAAAATAAAAAAAGGGGGTTTTGGAGGAGTATGTCTGGAGGAGGAATTGGCTCGCTCGAAAATTTTCAACCATTGTTGAGTTGCTATTAGTGATGAGCTTGTTTACACATTTTGAGTGATTGATATAGTGTCCGAATAGTTCCTATTCACTCTTAGACAATTATGTTTTAAAAATGAAGTAGAATAGATACTTTGAAATAAGAAAGGATTATTTTTTGTAAAATTTGAAAAATACGAACACAAATATTAAAAACAGAGTAAACATATCTGTTTGTAAAATAAAATAAAAAAATTCATAAGTATTATTTCTTATGATGTCATAATATACATATGGATATACATTTTTTTATTCCATGTAAATTAAATTTTTTTTAGTGTAGATTATTTTTATTGTTATACATTGATGTGTTCTAATTAAAATATTTGACCAGAGGATTTGAGAGTGAAGACTCACTGACATTTATTTATATATGTATATAATAATTTTTGCATGGAATTTCTGACGTCAAACGATTACGTCACTCTTATGAACTGATTTATGGTAGAAATGTGAACTTATTGTATCATATGAAATGGACAAAAACAAAAAGTTGAATCCTGAATATTGTACTTTAAATCATTATAATCATATTATAAAAACAAGTATTGTAAATATTGACTGTGTGAAGTTGCATAAACTGTTATTAATTTCTTTTATATGATTAGCTTATGATATGTATAGACAACTGATTATACCATTTCAGATTTTCTTTATAAATTAAAAGAAAAAGTCAACTATCAAATCTGTTACCAAAGTAATAGTCAATTTTTGTAGATTTTGTTATAGGTCAGGATGGTTTCGGGATTGGTGCACAAGTCCTGTATTCCTGAAAGACTTAGAATAAATTTTAAAAAATCTGTTGGCTAGGAAAAATAAGTACTGCTGGTGGTACGATATATTTTTTTCTTGTTCTATTATTTAAAGCTTTTAGTTAAACTAACAACATATTTTATAATGTCAACAGATAATGCATTTATGAAATTCATGCCATATGTCATGAGGCATATGTACAGATGAGAGATTTATATGAAGTTAACAAGTATGTTTATTTAGAAAACCACAGGGTTCATTTTCACTTGTTTTTTTATTATGTTTCTTTGATGTTAACCTTTATAGAATTAAAAAAATATATATGAATATATTTTTTTCTGTAAGTGGGGAGGATTATGTCGTAGTGTAATACGACATAACCAAACCCTGAGAAAATAGGTGTGTGTATTTTTATTGCACTTTAAATTTAAGAGTTTCCTCTTTTCCTTTCAAACTAAGCGGGAATAATATAAAGGAAAGGATGTAATAAAAATTGGCACAATGAAACAAGTGCAATAAAAGAATAAATTTTCCCTTTCGGAAGGGATGAGTGATCTGGAGGAAATTGCAGGCAAAGTATATTGTTTTATGATATGTATTATTTGTAAATCTGACCAGTCGGGAATGAGGGGGAGAGATTTCTGACCTATCCCATAGAAGTATAGGAGGAACTACAGAACTTTGGAAAACCAATGGTGTAAAGAGGAGGAGCTAAGCCGAAAATTATGAAGAGTTAAAAACTGCATCAAAACACAGAGAAGACACACAGATGCCCCAGAGAGGCCCGACATAGAAAAGGAGTCCACAATTGAGGACTGGGTCCTCATTGAGCATAATAAGAAGCCAAAACGATCGAAGCCCCACATTCCAGAAGGAACCCAGCATCGAATTTCCAGAATGGAGCTGCAGATGTCCGACAAATAGATGAAGGTAAAGTCTGAGGAGATACACCAAAGACAGAGAGAAAAGAGGGAAAGCTCATGAGCGATGAGCAAGCCAAGCGAGATCCTGAGCCGGTGATGCCATTGACGTTAGGAGAAAACACAGTTACTTCTAAAAGGGGTGAGTCTGATCTCTCGTTCCTCATTAAGCTGGTCAAATTCAGTTATGATATTAATGGGTAATTGTCATAAAATAAATAATAATTTTAGAATCTCATATTATTTAATCAAGAATGTTTTGATTGTAAATGTAAATTTCTCTTGTAATTAAGTGACTAAAATAAATTATTAAGTTTTATTGTATTTTGTTTTGAATTTATCTCTGTCATTCAATTATTTGAAAAACGAATCTGGGTTTCCTCGGGATTCTTCGAAAATTACCGAGTTCACCACAACAGACCGCATATCTTTTTGATTACAATGATTTGTGATAAGTTTGCTTCTTTCCAAATACAAAGAATTTCTAAATACAAAATATCTTATTTACCGAAGTAAATATTTTAGTTTGATATGATGTACGGGTATAATTACTTCAATGTTTTTATTGTTTTAAAAGGAACAGAATAGTAAAATCAATCAATTTTGTATTTTCTAAAAAGATATTTTCAAATAAAAAATTAAAGTACTCTTCTTTGATTTTTATTTGCTTAGGGAGTTATCATATTATTTATAAATAAATAATTACTGTAGAGGCAAAATTCTTTACTTACATGAAATAAAAATTTTATATTTGCATTTTGTTGTCATCGAATTTCTTACTTAAACTATATCTGATTTGGATACATATGATTGGATGAGTCTATGTTTTCAATGATTGAAACTTTCATGTTAAGAATCATGTATGTCATTTTCCGTTCATAATCTCTCATTTATGGATAAAATTTTGCTAAAATTCTAGTTATTGTATTTCAGTAAAATTTGTAATATACATTAGAATTAGGTATGTCCTAATATGAATTGTTTTGAGCATAAATTTTGTTAAAATATATTATTTAAAGTCATACATATATATAAATTAATGTATGATTTGTTATTTTAATGAAACGTCAATTTGATTAACATATTATATTAACACATTTTGCAAGTTTATATTCCTTAAGAATTAATTAAATTTTTAAAGATAAAAGTTTTAATGAAGGATTTTAATTAAAATATCTTATGTCTGTAATGTTTCTTATATTGTTTAAACAGTAAACATTACAACTGAGAATATGTAAATATATCTGGATTTTTTAAGGATTGTATGAAATGCTCCTTAAGCATATTTAGGAGTGCTAATTATGCAAAAAATTCGCCTTTTTAAAATCATAATGTTTCTATTTGGATCAGGCTCATTCAGTTAGGTGTCCCTAATTAAATTTAAAAAATTTACTTTTCAACTCGTAATCCAAATTAAGAATATATATAAATATAAATATATATATATATATATATATATATATATATATATATATATATATATATATATATATATATATATATATATATATATATATATATATATATATATATATATATATATATATATATATATATATATATATATATATATATATATATATATATAAAATAAATGTTTCTACTGAATCCAAATTAGTAGTTTGCTTATGAAGTAATTGTTATGAGCTTAGCGTAATAGTAAACAACTTACAATTAATTGCTTTTATCATAATATTATCCTAACTTGGTTTTAGTTCCGGAAGTTTGAAACTAATTGCAAATGTTTAACAATTCATGATTTAACCAAAATATTTTTCAAAACTGATACATTTTAATTAATTAATTTATGACATTAATTAAATTACCTTTCATGTCTTAAATTCTTTGTCAAATTATCAGTATTCTTATTATATAAATATACTTTAATGTCATGTGAATATATTTTTAAACTAAAATATATATAACAATGTGTTTTCATGATTACGTACATTCTGAAGACAGTTAAGGCTGTTTTTTGTGTAAAATAAGTATTTAGTTTATAATATATGATTAAAGATTTGGTTGTAAATTTTAAAACTTACTTGCTTTTTATGCTTTAATTAGATTTGAATTATCTTGAAATGTAAAGCTGTTTAATTTCGAAACCTGTACTTACTTAAGATTTGTTCAAAAATTAAAATTTTAAACAAAGACAAATGCTTAAGCTAAGTAATCAGGAGCCATTGCTTTGAATTATGTACTAATAGTTACCGGCCACTCCATTTCTAAATATCTATAAAATGTTATACATTGAAACAATCAAAATATAAATGTGCTTATTGTAAGGAAATATGATCATCTCTCTGAAGCCTTATGAGACACAAGTGATATGACTATAAAATATAAAATAATAATAAATATTTATGCAAGCATTCAAAGTTAAACAAATCCTTTAAATTTTCATGAAGAGCAAAATTCATATGCTTAAAATTAATATCATTAAAATTTTATCACAAATGATGTTCAAGTCTTATTACAACAATATACCTATATTTTCTTAACTTAAAGCTATATTTAATATTTTGTAAGAAAATAAATATGTTTTTATTGCTTACAATTTTTTTGTATTGTAAGTCAAATGTTATATTAGGTTTTGTAAATGATGACATAAAAATTTACTTTCATCTAAGCATTTCAAATTCCTTAAGGTTAGATGCAAATAATATTGCTTACAGAGGTATTCAAGTACTGAAGGCTATTGCAGGGATTACTTATTTTTAACTGTTTAAACAATTAGCGTGTCCTGTAACTCAGTAAATATAATGCATTTTTTTCAATCTCGAAGCAATTAGTTGACATTAAATATATTACTTTAACAAACGTGTTTGAGGATAATAAGTCAATATTATTTTATATTTAATTATTTGTACGAATGAAATTTTATGTTCTAAAATTTCAGAATTCTGTAAAAAGTTCGATGTAAACTCAAGGTTTAATCAATAGCATTTTGTCATTATATTTTGTATTTAAAAATTACTTTAATGATAAAAATGTTATGAGTTCGTTTATTTAGTATACATAATACAATTTTTATTTAAAAAAAATTTTTTTCACAAATTGTTTTCAGAAATACAAAAAAAGAAGATAAAATCAGCTGAAAATATTTGTATTCCCTATTTGCAAAACAGGTACTTTAACTTTTACTATAAATTACACATTTTCAAATGCAAAAAAATGTGAGTAACTGATTTTAAATTTATTATAAAACTCTATCTAAGTCGTTTTCTATTGCACTAGAAAAAGAACAATACGTTTTGCACAAAATCTTGTTACCAAAACATTAGTAACTCAAATTCATCATGTGTAGTAATTATTTTACTGTACCTGATAATTAATACATTTTTAAATGTATGTCAGTTGAGTAAACATGAGACGAATAAAACATATCTAAGACTGCTTCAACTCAACATCTATACAAAATTAGATAAAAGACTATAGAAAATAATTTTCCAAAAGTTTCCAATATTTTTTCTCGGAATCAACTGCACTACAGAAACTTTAAAATTAATCTTAAAATAATAGTTAGAATCTTACTTAAGGTTACTAATAATTAATTTCAAATATTTAAGTAATTTTGTAGTTTTTTTTGAATTACTAGTTAATTGTTAGTTAGTTGTAATTTTTTTGAATTATTACTTTGACTAGTATGTGAAAGTGCTATCTAGTCTGTTTATAATTTAAACAGGTGTGTTCCCCATGAGTTATGATTTTAATGGTATTCTATGGCATCATAGCATTCTCTTTTGACATCACATTGCTTCTTTCTTGGATAACTAATTGAAAAGTTTAAACAACAAACCTTATTTGTAACACCTCTTTTAAACGCAATTTAAGTTGCATATAAAATGGTGTAATAAAATCATTGCTTCTTGTTTGCTAAATTAGGTTTACATGACAATTTTTTCAAATTATTTTCAATTTACTTTATTTTAATTTTTTTCTTATTTCTGTTTCTTTTTAAAAAGAATATTCTTTGTGATCTTACTTATTTTTATTAGCTTCAAATTTCATCAAATTGTAAAAGGAAGATAAAAGTAAAGTATGTAATTAAGCAATGATATGATAAAATTGGTAAGTAACGGTGTACAAAACAGAGAACGGGAAAAAAAACTTTGCAGGCGTTTTATAGGTCACTATATTTTATGAGACAACAAAAATTAAATTATTCATTGGTAATGAAACAATTTCTTTGATAAATGAACAAAGAAAATTGTTAACCAGGACTCATTTAATCTGTTTCATGTATACTTCTCAAGATACCATGTTCTTTGTCATTATGATTTCAGGAAAACTTCATAATTATGAAGAATGTTTTCAATATAAACAACATAATTGATACACTTAAGAGAAATAATTGGATATATTACGACAAAATTCACAGTTTTTAGAAATTACGCAATTATATCTTATTTTTAATAAATTTCAAAATTCCATAAAAATATTTATTCCATTAAAACAATTAAATTACCAATGAAGTGAGCTTTTGATATGATTTGAGTATGCCTCACATTTATACACATAAACACACAGCTTAATACAAAACAACATATTTTAGTACTTGCAGTAAAGTATCATAATCAGTTACATACATAATATAACTTATATGTGTAAGTTAATTTAGCTATCATTACAAATTTAGTTTTGAGATCACTTATCGTAATTACTGTTCAGCAAATCTCTAAGTAATTTGCTTCGGATAGCAGTGACTTAAAAATATTTTTCGCTGTAAACAATATTTCTTATAAAATTATAAATATCAATTAATAGTAGTTCTAAAACAATTTGGATTCAAATGATTAATCAGTAAAATATATTTTCATTATCAATCCTTCATTAATTTCGTACAATCACATATCAAGTTTTAATGATTGGTTATATACAGAGAGAGAGTTTTTAACTCAAATAACTTTATATTTGTATTTGCAAAGTGACATAATTTAAAATTAAGAATATTTTTAAGCTTAATTATCCTTTATTTTAAATTCGAAGGCTATACATATAAATTACGATCGAGAAGTTAGAGAAAATTAGAAAAACATGCTACAGAATAAAATAATCACACAGGAAATATCTTAAAGTGTAAAACATATTAGTTATTAAGAATGTACGTAACTAAGCAATTTAATTTAAATTTTAATTATGTCAAAAACAATTCAGTAAAATGAAATCAGAGAACATTTATTTTTTGTGCAAAATACTGGTCTAAATGCATTATAAATTCCGTGAAATATGGATTTTTTGCCATATTGTATAGTCGCCAATATTTCAATATGTCGAGTCTTCTTCATATAAACTATTCAATTTTACTCAAAGAGAGAAGTTCCTAGCAATAAAATGCTTCAAATGAATTAAAATATCAAGAAAGTAATCAATTCTTAGATGAACCACATTTGAATTGCATGAACTATAAACACACATTTGATTTAGCAAATGTGCTTGCTCAAAAGTAAATAAAATATTTGTAAGAGAACTTTAGCATTACTGTTCATAAATATCATCGATATAACAATTATTTTCTGCATGTCAAAAGTGATTATCACTTTAAACTGGACATCATATAGTGGGCATTGGAGAAAATAATGTTGAAATGTGAATTCATTAGCTATGTTATAGGATATGACTTTCAAGCTGTCTTGGAGGGCACAGGTTTGCATTCGAATGTTGAAACAATTTAAGTAAATAAGTTTAAACATAAATTTTATATTTCATTTTGACCATATTTTTAGGATGATATTCTACAATTTAAATTATCCACTTATATGTAAAGCAGATAAGATGATTAATAATCTACATAATTGTATACACCTATCATCGGTTATTCAGTGTGGCATGGTGTGTTTGAATTGAAATAGGCAATAAAAATTTTATATAAAGGTCACTAATAAATTCAAATTGTGTCAACTGCTCTGAAAATATATATTATTTTCTTTTTTATGCAGTTACATTTGGTCCAATCCTATTTTCAGGTAAGGTGTGCATTGCAATTTTAATAAACAATTAAAATCTTTGGTTTCAATCTAATAAAAGCTTTGAAATAAGTATAGAATGTTTGCTTGATATTTTATGACCCATAAATTGAAACAATAAAATTCTGATATAAATATATGTACAATATTCATCTGAGTAAAACATTAATAAAATTATTTAACAATTAATCATGTGAAGATTAATTGAAAAAATTTATTAATTAATTAATTTAAATTTTATTAAAATTTCACACAACGAATAATCATGAATAATTCCTCAATACTATTAATAAAAATTTCATGCTTGTAAGATATTTAGAAAACCCAATGTTCTAAATATATTTTCATGGTAATATTTTTAGAAGGAAATTGAAGAAACATTCACTAATATGTACTAAAAATTAATTATTTAAAAATAAACATTTTCATAACCATTTAAACATGAACCAACATGAATAATTTAACATTAATGTTTTGTGAAACTTTCTAAAAGATGCTTCTAGATATTAAGATATAACATAAAGAAAAAATATTTTCTAAGGATTTGCCGCCTGCTAGACTAGAAGTCCAACAGGTTGCAGCTGTTGATTTCTGTCACTTCAGCTTAATGGTTCTAATCTCCTCTGTACTTTTGAAGAAAACTGAGTTAAGAAACTCTTTTAGGGTTCAATTTCCTTCTTCAATTTCCTTCTAATAAGATAATTATTACAATTAAAATGATAGTATCCTCTTCAAAGAACAATGGTTTTCTTTCTTTTCTTATTAAAAAGTCAAAACCTGGTGTATAAAGTTTATCTTTAATAGTTAATTTTGAATTAATGAGGTAATAATCACTGATAAGTAGTTTAATTTATCTATGATTAGAGAGAGAGTTTTGGCACCCTTCTCTTTCCAATGCATGGTTAAATTATGGGTTTAATTTTCATGAATAATATTATGCTCTTTAGAGAATCTAGTATCAATTATTTTTGCAACATTTGTTAAAAACAATTAATAAGATGGTGACAATTCCACTTTTATCTGTGATGTCTTAAGTCCATCCACTGATGAGGCATGGATGTGTGTAGAATCCAGATTAGGTATGACTTCATCACTTGACTATGGTTCAAAATTAGGAAGTGCTTGGTGACGGGTGAGTAAGCCAAACCCATGAGCCTTATGGTACTAACTGGGGTTCACTTGCAATGCTCTGTTTGTATAAATTTTAAAAAGAGTGATTACAAAAGATAAATTATTTCCAAATGAGAAAACTAATATTTAAATTACAAGAAGACAACACCTTTTTAAGTATATTCTTAGTGCTTCAAAAAGTTTTGACATCTGTACCGTTGTATGTGTCAAAAACAGTGGATATCAAATTATTTCCAGGTGAGACCTATAATATTTGAAATTACAAAGGACAACACATTTCAGTATATTCCACGTGCTGAAAACAGTTATGACCTCTGTGATATTTTCTAAGGTATCTGAGCTTAAAATTATTTTATGTAGAGTCATAAAATTATTTTAATCTCCAATTACATCATATAAAGATTACATGTTCTTTTAGTTTCCATATTTCTCTTCAAGTCAATAGAAAATTATATCAGGGGAATGTTTTACTATCAACATCATGTCGATTTTGATTATAAAATTAATGCTGCGCTAAATTACTTTCGTAAACATATTTCAGATAAATAATAAAACCTTCTTAGATAATTTATATTTTAAAATTAAAATTTTATTATCTATTTTCACTTCTCTTTGAACAGATTTAAGATACCTGAAAGTTATATTCGCACTATGTCTTTTTGATCATTTATAAACATTGTGCTCTTAAAAGAATTTGAATAATTTTTGATTCATTCTCATTAAAAAAATAATAAGAATAAGAATGTGTAAAAAATATATTTATAAGAAATTTATTTAAAAATGTATTCAGCATTTTTCAGAGTATATTTTGCATTGTATTACAGAAAAACCAATTGCTTTAGGAAACTAATCTTTGGCAAAACATGCTTTAAAAGGTTATTACATAAGACAAAATTCAGTGAACAATTATTATGTGAGGAAAATAAAGTATAAACAGTTGATATATTTCATTCGATATTTTAGTTTAAATATTAGTAGTCCTGAAAATTGATTTAAACATAAAATATTAATTGACATATAGAAAAAGGAATTAGATTTCTTATGAAATCTTAACAATGAGCATGTATAAATTACATGCTCAATCAAAAATATATATAATCTGTCTTTTATTACTATGGTGTGAAATGTTCGTCATGTTTAATTAAAAAAATATTTATCACAATAATATAATACAATTTTTCAAAACTATTTGAACATTGAAGAATCGAAAAAGATTTACTATTAATACTGAGAAATATTAATAAACACGTAATATTTTGTAAAAGAAAGAAATTCTGGCAAGTGGGTGATCAAGAACAAAAGCCTATATTTGTGTAGATGAAAGTATATATAAAACCTAACGTTAGTGCAGACGAAAGAGAAAAACAGAAAACACTTGGACTAACAGATAAAGCAAATTATTCCGCCTATATTTCCTGACCTGAATAGACAAAACACTATTATCTGGGATATATCAGTAAGTAAAATCTGACTTCATTCAGACAATAAGCAAATGATTAGAAGAAAATTAAGAGTCATATAATAACATGCAAAATTGTCTTATATAGATTAAATTGTTATACTTAGTTAAAATTACTACTTAGTAAAAGCATAAATCTTCTTTAGGGTTGCAATTTTGACTCTTTCATATAACTAAAGATTTTCTTTCTCAATAAAAGTTACTGTTACTGTGCTCTACTCACTACTCTCACTATTGCTCTACTCACTAAAAAACATCTGGAATATTATAAACAAAAATGGCAACAAATAAAATAATGGGAAATTTAAAGAAGTATATTAAATTGACCTAAAAAAATAAGAGTAAGAATTAGAGGGATCGTATTTGAAGCATTCTTAGAGTTCTGTTTGGATATGTAGCAGCAGTTAGCTAATATGCTTAAAATTGTAATATTATGTTAACTAATAGATTGAAATAAACCACATTATTTAAAATATTATTATGCAGTCGTCAAAATGCTATTGGTCGGAAAATTAAGACATTTATTCATGAGAGCTGAAATGCAAATTTTATTATAAGACTTCGAAAAAAAAATCTTTGATAAATCATTTTATTAAAATGACTTAAAATGAATGAATATATTTGGCAGAATGACTGCTATGAAGAGGTAATTGGAGACTAAATGTAGTACTGGCAGACATGAGCCAAAAATAAATGTGACTGCGAATTGGTGATATTTGCAACAATTTTTTGTTACGGATTTTAAAACCCAAAGTATAACCTAGGGGTGACCATTTGATATAATAAACTCTGAATTCCGACGTCAGTCGCTATGAACTAGATAGCAGCAACATACTTAACTGCAACTTTTTCTGAGCTCAGATTTATTCTTACTAAAACATCTAAATTACTAAAACTATTTAATCACTAAAGCATCATTAAATTACCATAAATATCAGTTTTGGGCAAAAGGCTTCATCGATATATGTCAGCTGGGCAACTTGCCTTTTGTGACTTTATCGCATCTCGCATTTGAGATTCTACTTATACGGATGAGTGTTGACTTAACTTCCACAGTATATCTGGGGATTAATTAATTTGGAGAGCACATGTGACATGTGTTATCATTATTACACATAATTCCTACAATCATCATGCATTATTGTATTATATGATCTACTATCGCTTATCTCTTAAAATTGAGTAAACAAGTTAATGAATTGAATTGATAAGTTAATGATTGTATTTGCTTAAATATCCAGAACACTATTATACTTTTCATGTTTAACTGAAAGTGCTTTAACCTAAAATGATGATATTTTAAGTTTAATTCTTCTCATTTTACCGAGTCATCATATGATGGTGGTCTAGCATTACTGGATGACAATGTGACACCACACTTGTCTTGCTTCGTGATAATCTTGAACCATTAACAAATCAGTGGAAAAATGTCTTGTTAGATTACCAAGTATGAAATTTTTAATACATGTTTGAAATTCTTTCATGAGCTACTTCAATCATTTTCCAAGGAGTCTTGCGTCACTTAACTGTTTAAGTAATTATTCTCTCTTCCTACCAAATTGAAATATGGCATAATTTAACTAATACTATTTCATTTAAAAATATAAAGTGAGTTTATAATTCATATTCCAAAGTGATATAGTATTTGTTATAATTATTTGATAAAATTAAAAAAAACGCTTATTATAATGTATATTTCTATTATATTAACGATTATATACCAGAACCAAAAAAGAAAAGCTTATTGTTTCCGTCATATATACATTAATCACCCCCAAGCTCTCTTTCAAGATTAGCCTCTTTCATATGTTAAACATCCAAAGTACTTGGGCTTTGTCCTGGATCAGAAGCTTACGTGCAACGGGCACATTTCAAATCTAGTAATCATGAGCCGCAAGAGACTGAATATCCTCAAGAACATCTCTGGCAGAGACTGGGGCGCTGATGCCAAAACGCTCAGGTCAACATATATTGCGCTTGTTAGGCCTATCCTTGAGTATGGATTCCCGGTATACTTCTGCGCCTCGACATCTAATCTTCTCCAATTGAAGAGAGTGCAATTGAGTGCGGCTCGCATTATAACCAGCTTGAGAAACAGCTGCCCAAACGATATTGTACTTTACGAGGCTAATCTCACTCCTTTTAGTCTTGTTAGAAGCTCAAACCTGGTGAAATACTTCAACAAATTAAGAAGCTACGGAAATCAGAACCGTACATCTGCGTATCTGTCTAACTGGAGTAACATTCAGCGACTCAAAAAGGATAGCCCATTTGGACTGGCCGATAAACTGTAGATTATTTTCCAATCGGTGGAATATTCATCTCTAACACCCTGTGTTAACCCGACTGAGAGATTACTCGGAGCTCACTTCCACTCTGAACTTCGGTCCCACACTCAAACAAAAACTCTGATGTCCCTGAATTTTTACAACAACTGGCTCTTGAGGTCATAAATAGTGCCCCGAGTGATGCTAATCTTATATATACAGATGGTAGTAAAGGCGAGCCAAATCACACTGGGAGTGGCATCTATATTGTGAACATTGCGGTACGGATATCTCGAAGCAACCCAGATAACTGCTCGGTCTTTAGGAGCGAATTAATTGCTATTAAGGAGGGTTTAAACACCATTCTCTACTCCACAGACTCTAGTGACATTTGGATTTTTTCAGAGAGCCGCAGTTCAATTTGACATCTACAGGACTGGAGGTGTGTAAATGACCTTGTTAGCATCCAAATATCCAATATGCTTAGAATTCTTTCAAAGCGCAGGGAGGTCCAACTCCAGTGGATCCCCTAACACGTCAACATTCCTGGTCATGAAGCTGCGGATACCTTATCATAAAGAGGCTGCTCTGCGACGGCCACTACTGATTATGACCTAACTTTTGAAGAGATTTTCTCCGTGGCGAAAAATAGAGACCGGCAAGTCTGACTTTCTCCTCCAGCCCATCCCTGGTACAGTAGGTCAAAAGCAGGAGGAGCATTACATTTTGAGGCTGGCAGACAGGACTAAATGGCTATCACAAGACTTTTCAGTGGGCACCTGATATCATGCCCTTTGAATACGGCCGTAAAATCTTTCCAACGTGTCCCAAGTGCCATCTGCTGCTGGCTTCCCCGCATCATATTCTCGATTGCTTGGGGCTCACTTTAGAGGATGTTCGCAACAGCCCTCTCCTGGTGCTTGACTTTGCTGGGGTGCATGGAATCATGGATTTAATCTAGCTACCACTAAATCCTGAAAGTTTGGACACAACACATACATTAATATATTTTCGTTTTTTCAATAATTTGCCATAATAAATAAAATATTAAATAAATTCTGAGAGACAAGAGATTTTAAATGCAGATAAGGATAAGAATATATCTTAATCACCAAAAAACTTAAAAATGGAATTTATTAACGCAATAAATGTATTATACTTGAATCTTCATATTAATGAAACAATAACATTTTTTTTACAATTTATCAACTCCTAAATATATTCTTGCACAATTAATTATTTTACACAACAATGCTCAGCAGAAATGAGAATAAGAAAACACATTCCTTTATTAAATCGAGGTTAGATCAGTTAAGTAGATTTTATGGTCATTTGCAGTGCCTTATCCGCTTTGCTTTAAGTATCCTATCATCAAAATGAATGAAAAGGCATTGCCTCTGGTCTAATTTTATATGATTTACTTTTTTCTTTATTTATTCTTACATTTCTATGTTGTCAGTCATTGGCATTTTATTCATTTACTCCTACGTTTTCAGTCACTTGACTTTTTGATGTCATGTAATATTAATTTTTTCTTTATTCCATAAAACATATTACAACTTTTTTTAATAATCTTTATTGCAAGTTTGCATTGCAGTTTCCTTCTCAGCTTTTGAGTTTATCATCATTTGCTCAGTTGTCATTTCATTTTCATCTCTCAGATCATTGCTTATCTTCTGTTGATTTTTTTTTGTCTGAACTTATGACTATACCATATGTTATGGTATAGTACACATTAAAAACTTTGATATATGGCGATATAAAGTTTAAACAAATAACATTTTCATCCATATTTCTCTGAATCATACTTATAATTTTAATGCATCACTCCTTGACTTCTAAAGGTTAGTCAAGACTCTCCTTTTATAGACTTCTGCTAGCCTGAGATACATTGTTTCATTTTGTTTTAGTAATATCAAACAGTTTTCTCTTGGTAATAGCTACCTCTAACGAAAAAGAAGCATTTCTTCATTACTTAAGGTAAATTTTAATGTTTTGTAGACAATAAATATTTACTCATTTACTCCATTTACACGCATAGATGGACATTCTTTTTAAGACTGCTGTATTCTCGTCGAGAATTTCCCTCTATTTTATATTATAAAGTATTTCAATTCATTTCGAAAACTCTTTTGTAATTCATTTTTCTTTTTGAGTTTTAAATCTCAAATACCGAGATATGAACCACAATGCAATTAATAGCAAACAAAAATCCACAATAAGTCCTAAAGTCATTTCGTATAATCCAATCTATTTTAATCTATGAAAATTATCTATGCATATTTATACTCTTTAACTATTTGAGTGGTTCCTTAACTATTATTTAAATAGATTTAACATTTGTAGATGTTCCTTGGAATATTTTATAGCATACGAAAATAATTCATTCGTTATCACATTATTTTATTTTTCTTCGAGTTAAAATATTATATTTTTACTTACAAACAAAAGTACATTTGTATAAAATATTACATGTATAAATATTTCTGAAGTGAAATTTTAACTAATAGAAAAGAAATGAGCTATCTTTTAACCAAAATTTTAAATTGTTATACAAAATGTATTTATATCGTGCAAGTGTTTTTTTTTTAATTTTTGAAAATTATTCAGCTAACTATGTCATTTTAATAATTTTAAGTGAAACAAAATCTTTCCATTTAAAATGTACAAAAATGTTATTATATGAATGCGGTATATTCATTATCTTATTCTGTTATAAAATAACAATTTTTCTTTCATAATTTTATAGAAAGGTAATTTAGTTTTGTTTCTCAGACACATGTATTATTTTTATTTGAAATTTTTAGACCAATAAAATTGTTAATTTTTCATTTAATTTATTTGTTAGTTGATTCAAATTATTTTTTCATCACATTCTAATATTAGCTAAACTTTACCTCTGCAATCAAGGTTTTATTGCTCATTTATGCATGGATTTTAATGTTAACATTCATTGTTAAAATTTTTAGAATTCAAATAAAATGTCTTCTTAAAATTTAAAAATATTTAAATTTCTTTACTTATTAATATTGCATTTTATGGCATGAAGAATTTCAAATTAGTTAACACTGATTATATTCTCAATGAAAATGAAAAACGTAGTTTCAATACCGGCACTATAATGGCACAATCTATGATTTTCCTTTTCTAAACAGGTGAAGAGTAGCAATTTTTATTCTGCTTTATAACTTACTTTTTTGTTCCAATATTTTTTTCTTTTTATGAAAGCAATTCTGTTTAATTTCTTGTTCTGGAAGTCTGGATACTTGTAAAATTATATATATATATATATATATATATATATATATATATATATATATATATATATATATATATATATATATATATATATATATATATATATATATATATATATATATATATATAAAATTTTACAAGTTTCCCTACTAAATAATATTTTGGTAAATTTGCATAATAATGCACAGAAAAAGTTTAAAATTTACTTAATTGGATTTTAATATGTCAACATAACCAGTTAAGTAAAGATAGTTTTCAGAGTTATTACTAAAATGATTATTTTGCACAGATTTTATTTTTCAATGTTTATTACAATTTTATTCTAAAAAAAATATCTATTTCATTTTTAAGAACCTTCTAATTACATTCTTGATTAAGATTTTGAATGTTAGAAAGATATTTTCTATTAAATATGATTTCATTATTAAGAACGGCTTTATGCTGAATTCTGGGTAAAATAATTTCAATGCTGTAGCACTTTGAATGGAATAACACATACGAAACAATTTATAAATTCCACAATAAAAACAAAATATGCAGTATTGTGGCAAAATCCAATCTTGATATTTATATTAAGTAATATATAAGTACAATTAACAACACTTTTAAAATAAAAATATAAAGAAATTTGTTTAGTAGATGAAATTATTTCTTATAAAAAATGAAAATTTTGAATGGATTAATAAAATACATCGATAAACAATAGGGACTATCAGATCACAAAATGAGTTATTTGTGTGCAATCTATATTAGTTTAATTTTGAATACTTCTATGTAAAATCTTAAAATTTTCCTGCATGATATTAAGCATTTTTTTATTAAAAATGTTTTGAAGATATCTCACCTGAAAGAATAAACACATTTATTTGTAAAATATATATCAGTATCTTATAAATAAATGTGTTATTTTTAATGCATGTGTGTAGAAAATTATTGTTTTATTTTATTTTTCATTCTTACTCATGAGTTTAAATCACAATACCAAATTATTAATAAAATTCAGTCATTTCATACAAAAAATATTTCACGGAATGTCTAGAATTATTTAATGATATAATAAAATTTGTTTAATGAAAATTCATTTTAAATGAAATTTATATGGTTTTTTTTTATTTTAGAAGCTTAAATTCTATTAAATAATTCCATGAAATAAGAATAACTTGATTGAATAAAAAAAATGCAAAATTCATTTAAGCGCAGAGTTAAAAATAATTAAAATCCAAAAAAGTATTCTCATTTTAATTGGATATTTTTCACTTTATTTACTCTAACATTGATAATATTGCATAATATTGTATGCATGTTATATAATTTTGTTCCTTCTACATAATTTAAATGCGTCTTTGTTATGATGAATTAGTTCAGAAAGATAATTAATTTCCTTCTTTAATAAAATTCTCATCCTGCGAGAAAGATTATACTTTCAAAAGGAGTGTGCTTGAGTAGAAATGTTTCTTTCTTAAAGCTATGGTAAAAACAATAATTTAGTAAGTTTATTTTATAGAAATTACTATTACACATTTAACGCTTATAAAGTAGGTTTTTATATTATTATTTGTAACATTATCCAAGGTGTCTTGCGACTGATATATATATATATATATATATATATATATATATATATATATATATATATATATATATATATATATATATATATATATATATATATATATATATATATATATATATATATATATATATATATATACATAATTCTGACTTTGCAGTACTTTATAAAATATGGATTTTATACATATAAATTTACGTTATTTTTTTGAAGGTAGTTACCCTTCCAATGCCCAGGGAATAACCTCAGTTAACATAAAGTTATTTTTAAAGTATTTATTCGAGAAAACTGATGAAGGAGTTTAATGTCTTATTATAGCTAATGAAATTTTGCATTTAATTTTATTCAAGGATATTATTGAATAAAGATGAAGTGGTACCAATTATTATAAGTGAACTTATCATTGTATTCAAGGGAATAGTCTTTAAAATATACTATAATTGGGCCAAACATATTGTTGTATCTCTTAAGCGAACAGTTTTTTAAGGGACAGAAAATTAATAGTGGAAATCCTTTGGTTATGCCCAATCTGCTTCATATAACTATTTCTTACATTTGCTACTCATGAGTAATTAGATGTATAATTATCTAATTCTCTAAGAATTCTCATCAATTCAGTTACTCAAGCCAACATTAATACTAAATTCATTCGTATGTGAATTTCAAACTTCCATACATTTAAACGTATCTAATTTATGCCCTTATTTTTAAATAATTTCTTTTTCAATAGCTGACATTTCGATGATAATTAGGAAGACGCTTATTATAAGACATAGTAAATATGCAATTATTTAAGATCTAGGAGAAGTTATTACATTACTTGGAGTATTAGACTTAGTATGTCATGACACCATTTCATCCATAACTTTTTTATATTTCAACTGCTTATATAGATAAGAAATTTTATGATATATGTTCATGTATGCAGTTGTAACTCTTTTTTTTAAATTGAATAGTTCAGAAACAAAACATAAGTATTCCTACAAATACAATATATAACTAAATTTTGTTTTAAAATTCTAAGCGATATTAATTTATAGTTCTAATTATAATAATGATTTTGATGTATTATTAGTAGAATATTATAACAGTTTGACTGCACTTCAGTACTTTTTAAAATGAATAATGTATGTAAAAAAGTATCATATAAAATAAATTAATTATAGAAAGATATATTTTAGAAAGCCACATTTTTTCTTTGAAGTATTTAATCCATGTTCTCTGTTAACAAACTATAGTTAAAAGTTAAAATGAATTTTAAACTTCCACATAAGTATTAAATGGTTCAATTTTAAAATCTAAACTAATTTAAATTATAAATTATGAAGTGGTTGAATATAATGTATTGTTTACAAAAATCCCTTATTTTTTATATTAATATAGTTTTTAGAACATAAGGACATGAACTTACTTGAAAGAGGAAATTTTACGGTTTACACCGTTAAAGACTTTTCTTTCACTTACAAAATCAGTAAAAAGTATGTAGAATTGAGTAAAAATATCGAAATAGGTATTACATTCCCTATATATATATATATATATATATATATATATATATATATATATATATATATATATATATATATATATATATATATATATATATATATATATATATATATATATATATATATATATATATATATATGATCAAAATGAAAACCTGCAAATATGATGTACTTGGTAATACAGCTTAGCATTTAAATAAGGGGTGGTATTTATGTTAAAATGGTATACCTGGGAAACAGAAATTTTTCAAGAAATTACTTATTAAATGTGGCATTGAATCTAATATAAATATATATGAATTATTGTGCTAACGCAGCAAATTTTGATTATTGAAATTTTAAGTATCGTTTAGGAAATAAAATAAAATTAAATAAACTAATGCTTATATTAATCTTTTATTATTAATTTTAGAGTCTATTTAAATTTTTCAAAGCTCTCTACTTATACAAAAATGGCATGTTTTTCAGTTCAAATGATTCAAAAAATATGTTTTACTTACAATGTTTTTATATGCGTGCACCATGACTTCTTCATCTGGTGCATTCCTTCTGTTGATGATCTATACGTGAAAAAACCTAATGACAACAGGTTAAAGAGAAAGTTATTCTGTTATTGTTCTTACAAAATATAATGGGTGTTCAATAAAAACAAAGTACCATGCTTCTTTAGTTTTACTTACTTGAGAAAGAAAAGCAGATTGTTATCAACATTCATAGTGTGTAACATACTTTGATAACAATTTACTTTTTATCTATAAGAATTAAAAATGTGCATTAGCATTTCGTTAAAAGTTATTAATTGCATGCAAACATATAATGATCAAGTGCATGAAAATAAAATTTTTACCCAAGAAATTATTCGCTTTTTTAAAGGAAAACATGTTGATAAAAATTGCACAAATATGTCAGAATATATAATGTTCACAAATATGAGATATACTTTAGAGAAAATTCTACAAATGCGCATGGATTTAATGTACATCTGCAACTGTATTACTACTACAAAACATATTAAATTTGTCGTAGAATTTATGTGAGGCTATTATTCCATACGATCATAGAAGAGTATTAAAAAGTTAGCTTATTAAGATTTACAGCAAGGAGCATTACAGCGATTTTCACGTTAACCATACTAAAAGTGGATCAAAATGCTTAAATAGTAAGGTATTCGTAAAATTGTTATTAATAGTTAGAATTCATTTACTAGGAACTCGCTATCGGTTACATTGCATATTATATGCTATAGTTTCCAAAACTACCACAGAGGTACCACACATATTTCTGCATTCTGAAAAAATCTCAAGTTCACTTCTCAGATCCTGCAAATGGCAAATATTACTGTTCAAAATATACAAATCGAATTACTTTCATCTACAGAACTATTATTCTGTGACATCCCGAATCATGATTCCTCTCAATTAATCCTGGTTTATCATTTATTAAGCTATAAAAAAGGTAGTATTCTTATTAATTTTCAGAGATCAAAACGTTTAAATTTTTAGTGCACGAGATAATTGTTTGCATCACTTTTTCCAACTTAATGTGTTGCTTTTACAAGTAGATCGATTCCACTTCTTTGCAATCCTAAAGAATTGTCTCTTATCACGATCTGATAATTTAGTCTACCGAACAGAGATAAATGACTTACATTTTCCAAATAAATCATGTTCACTTGAACATTCTGAATATTAGTTTAAAAATTAGTTGGAATTAAATTTGTGTTCCCGTAAAGCTAATGAAGCTTTTAAGAAACCTCTTCAAGCTTAGATAATACTCTTGCTTGCAGAATTCTTAATTTCAAGGTCAAAGGAAGTAATATAAAATTTAAATATTTTTATGAAGCTGTAATTAAACATTTTGCTGTACCATGTTAAAAATTTTCATACGAGATTAAAAGTAAATGCAAAATACTTTTGAAAATATAAACAACTATGAATAAAATATCGATACAAATATATTAATATATTTATGTCATGGTAGGATATACAAGATAATAATGTTAAAAAATTGATTGAAACACTAATTTAACTGTTTTTCAGTAATGTACTTGCGAACATTTGAAATATATGGAATTATTTATGTGTTCTTAAAATTTTGCAACACTATTTTTGTACACACACACACACACACACACACACACACACACACACACACACACACACACACACACACACACACACACACACACACACACTACATACATATATATATATATACATATATATATATATATATATATATATATATATATATATATATATATATATATATATATATATATAAATGCGTATGTATATATTACTACCTTTATGTATACATACATTATCTTTTCGTCAGTTAAAAATATTCTTAGATTCAAATTTTTATATGCATTAATAATTAATTATATGCATAATAATTAATTGAAAACTAATTTTAAAAAACACTAAGAACTTTCCCATTAGAATATTATGGTCGTGAAAATTTCTATAGAATTTGATATTTGAATGTAAATAAAATATAAGACAGAAATAATTTTTCCTGGAACTTTTTATTAATAACTATTTTTCTAAAAAATTGTTTTAAAATTAAGTTTTACATTACATGGATTTTACTAAAACTACTACAGAAGCAAATTTAATCATTTGCAAAACGATTTACGACTTAATATTAAAAGGATGATTGCAACGAATTTTAAATCGAATATTTCTGGTTAGCAAAATGTTTTTACTAGTTAAGTTAAATGATCTAAAATATTTTCCGAAAATTGCTTAAGCGCAATGAAAAGAAGTTTGAATTTCCCGATTACTCTGATATCATATAAATAAAATGCACTGATTTCTGTGGATACTTTGAATATATTTCTAGTTTTTATGAAATATGCAAATTAGACATATGTATTTAAGAAAACTGTTCATAGTATTTAAGTTTAAAAGTTAAATAAAAAATTGGGTTTGTTCTTTTAAATTATTCTAATTTCCGAATTTCTAATAAATTCTAGGGTTTCAATAATTTTAAATAAATAATCTTAAGTTTTCGCAAATGATCATTTAAAAGTATAAATATATAAATAGCATTGCCAATTGCTCATTATATATTTTTATAATATATAGTTATAATTTGAAAATATAAGTATTTTATCAATTTATTAATACTAAAGTTACATTGATATATCAAAAACTAATTCGCAAAATCGAAGTTAAAAAGTTCACGTATGTAATTTTAAATGGATATTTTTCATTATTTTAAAGCAATTTCATTCCATAAGAATCCAATAAGGTTAAAATGTTTTCGTTGCCATATATTTGTTCAAATAAATTTTAGGAATTTAATTTTAACGAAAAACATTTAGAGGTAGATATTATAATAACATCATAAGGGTCTAATATGACTATGTTTCTAATTAATTCATTTAATGCAATGTTACGGTATTAGGTTTTTTAGGTATTTATATTCATTTATACTTAACATTTTTGTTACCACAATAATAAATTTTTTCAATCAATAAATATAAACTACAAAAATTCCAGTTCTGCCAATATCTGATCCGCCAAGAGTTTTTTTAACATAATATATTTATATATCTATATATATAAAAATTTCGTGTCACGATGTATGTTCCCGATAAACTCCGAAACTACTGAACGGATTTTGATAAAATTTTGTAATCATTTATAATATGGTCCAACTTAAAAGATAGAATAGTTTTTATCTCTTAATTATTGATCTCAATATTTATTATACGACATTAGTGTTTATTTATTGGTTAGTTCTGTAAGTTCCTAATAGATGGCGGTGTAGCATCTAAGTTCCACAGGTATTCGGCAGATGGCGACGTGTTTATTTTTCTAGGTTATACCATCTTCGAGAAAATTAACGTGCGCGAGCAAGCGCGTGGTTAAATATAGATTTTACATATATTTTCATGATGTATAATCATACTATAACAATTTTTCATGAATCATTTTCATAATTATACTTTGTATTGTGTTATTATTGTGCAGTGTTCAGTTTGAATATTTTTAATATTATAAATAGTAAAATAAAATTTTATTTATTACTGTTTTTCTCTACTAATTTTCATACCACCTCAAAAACATGTAAGTATTTCTCGATAGCCTTTTATTTATTTTTATTTTATAATTTGATAATTATTAATTTATTCAGCAATACATTTTGATCTAATTTATTTATTCAAATGATAAATTCTTTTAATTTTTTTTATTTCAGTATAATGCCGCGGAAAAAATTTTTAGTTTTAATAATTTAAAATTGGAAAAATAATAGTTCTATGTCAATGTTATCTACCTCATTTATAACAATTTATTTTTAGATGTTTTTAATTTATATAGTATATTTTATAAGAGTAAGTCACTGATTACAAACTATAATTTAATATAAGATGAATAAAATGTAAATTCAGAAAGTATATGTTGATTTGTGCTTAATTTCAAAATTTCGATACTTTACCTATTACTTTTAAATTTTGGTGAAACGTTTTATTTTTAATCTCATAAGAATGAACCTATTTTAAATTTTTTAGAAAATATTAATTTGATTGTACCAAAAAGTTAGTAAAAAATTCATTCAATGCATTATTATTACTCAGCAACAGCAAAGCGTGGCTGTGTCAGCAATTTAAAAATTTCGTGTGTCATGATGTACGTTCGCGATAAACTCCGAAACTACTGAACCGATTTTGATAAAATTTTGTAACCCTTTATAATATAGCCCAACTTAAAAGATAGAATAGTTTTTATCTCTTAATTATTGATCTCAATATTTATTATACGATATTAGTGTTTATTTATCAGTTAGTTCTGTAAATTCCAAATAGTTGGTGATTTAGCATCTAAGTTGCACAGGTATTCGGCAAATGGCGACGTGTTTATTTTTCTAGATTATAGTATCTCCCAGAGTAAATTAGCGTGCGAGCGCAAGCGCGTGGTTGAATATAGAATTTACATATATTTTCATGATGTATAATCATACTGTAACAATTTTTCGTGAATCATTTTTTATAATTATACTTTGTATTGTGTTATTATTGTGTAGTGTTCGATTTGAATATTTTTAATATTATAAATAGTAAAATAAAATTTTATTTATTACTGATTTTCTCTACTAATTTTCATACCACCTCGAAAACATGTAAGTATTTCTTTATAGACTTTTATTTTTTTATTTTTCTTTTATAATTTGATAATTGGCTCTGTAATCGTGCTATTTTGGCAGCAAGAAACTTTGATGCGAACGAGATTAACTTCAATATACAACAGATGTTGCCCGGTGATTTGATGTCTCTTAAATCAATCGACACAGTTATTGATGAAAACGAAGCTGTAAACTTTCCAACTGAATTTTTGAATTCTCTGGATATGCCAGGAATGCCACCACATAATCTTCAATTGAAAATTGGTTCACCAATTATTCTTCTACGTAATTTAAACCCACCTCAATTATGTAACGGTACACGCTAAGTCATAAAAGAAATGACAGAAAATATTTTCTAAGCAACAATTTTGACGGAAAAATTTAAAGGAGATATCGTCCTGTTTCCACGTATTCCACTGATAGCGTCAGAATCTCCAATACCGTTTAAAAGGCTCCAATTTTCGATTTGTTTAGCTTTTGCGATGACCATAAATAAATCTCAAGGCCAAACAATGTCTATTTGTGGTTTGGATTTGGAAAACACATGTTTCTCACATGGACAGCTATATGTTGCCTGCTCACATGTAGGAAAACCATTAAATCTCTTCGTGTTAACGAAAGACAGGTTAACCAGGAATGTATTACACAAAGTAGTACTTAGATAATTTTAATATTAATAATTTAAAATTGAAAAAATAATTGTTCGATGTCAATGTTATCTACCTCATTTATAACAATTTATTTTTAGATGTTTTTAATTTATATAGTATATTTTATAAGAGTAAATCACTGATTACAAACTATAATTTAATATAAGATGAATAAAATGTAAATTCAGAAAGTATATGTTGGTTTGTACTTAATTTCAAAATTTCGATACTTTACCTATTACTTTTACATTTTTTCGAAACGTTTTGTTTTTAATCTCATATGAATGAACCTATAAATTTTTTTAGAAAATATTAATTTGATTATACCCAAGAATTAGTAAAAAATTGATTCAATGTATTATAAAAACTCAGCCACTGCAATGAGTGGCTGGGTCAGCTTGTATATGTATATATATGTATATATATATATATATATACACACACACACACACATATATATATATATATATATATATATATATATATATATATATATATATATATATATATATATATATATATATATATATATATATATATATATATATATAATATAGAATTTAATTTTTAAACTAAAGTTTTATTGCGCAATAAAACCCTATGTAAATAAATTCTGTATACAAAAAATTGTAAATTTGTTTTTTTCCGGATTGCAACTTTGTTTAGATTTTATTTTTGAATTTAAAATTCCTTTTGTAAAATATTGTTTTACTTTACAAATTTTTACTTTACAAATGTCTTACAATAGCAATCTTTGGAACTTAGAAAAGCTAAGAATCTAAACTTTCGAGTTCTTCATTATCAATTCCCAAAGCAAGGAATATATTTCTTACTATGGACTTAAATTTGAATATTTTACTCTAAATATTTAGTTACAATTCTTTCAAGCTATTTTGTAAGGTTATTTTATCTTTCATAATTTCCTTAAAGTGTTTGTAATTATATTTCATCAATTTATGAATTTCTATTAGTAGAAAATATTGAGATTATAAAATTTGCTTCATATATAATTAAATTAAGAAAAATAATATATTTTCATTTTTGCCTAAAGTGAAAAAGTATCATTTTTCTTAATTTAATTGCCAAAATTGCTAAAAAAATATTTTTAACGACATTTTTACTTAACTGCGATAAAAATCACTATCAAATATATTATAATTTGAAAAACGAGACAACTTCATTCAATTCAAATTGAAAAATGTTTAATTTTCTTATTTCACTCATATTCTTAATTTAATCTATTTTCCACATTATGTCAATCAAAACAGAAAAAATATAAAAACTTTTTAAAATTATTTTTTAAACAAAGAGGTTAATGGATTAGATAAATATTTTCTACAAAGCTTTTTTTGAATTTATTACTTATGTACGAAGAAATCAATGTTTAAAATTTTAAATCTGAACAAAATTTTGACTAAGTAATATTTTAAATTTTACTCAACTACGATGACTTTAATATGAAATAAATATACAATGGAAGAGATCAGTAAAATAACCAAACACACTGTAGAGAAACTAATTAAAAAATCAGAAAATTAAATATAGCAAAACTAAGTCATAAATTCAACTTTTCTGAGGAAATCAAGCATCTATCTGTATATTTAATAGTTATGAAATCTCAGAGCACCAATGATTACAATAATACTTGTGTTTTACTATTTTGCTCAAAAAAAGTTAGGATCCCTCAAATAAATTCTTAAAAGTAAAGTTTGTTGTCTACTAAAAGTAAGAAATATAAATTCTTTTTGTAAGTTGATGTCTTTTTTGCTTCAATCATTAGTTACTAGAAACGTCTAGCATTTAAATGATAACGACGATTACTTCTCACAACAGCCTTTTGTCATAGGATTATTTTGTAATAATCTTAGTGCCAATTATTATTCTAAGACCTAATTTAAGTAAAAGTGAATTCAAGTATTTAATGTATAAATTTTACAGTATTAAATTTCGTTCTTTACATTCTTGGCAGAATTGTTAGTTATGAAAATAATCTTCCATTTTCAATCCATTTGCAAAATGATTAGCGAGGATTACGTTGTAATGTTAATATGTAATAATCATTCAATTGATTCAATTTTAGTAAGTAAAATTAAGATCTGTTTTACCAAATAAAAATGACTATCAAAATATTTATTTAAAAACATTTTTGCATTCTGCTTCTAAGTCCGCTTCCTTTTTATTAAGTTTTCAAACTCATGAAAAAATAAACATAAAAAATTTATCTTTTGCTCCTTTCGGAAGTTTATAGCTAGATTTTATCTCCTTTTTAGCTTTAGAATTTTTAGATATCATCCGCATGGGAAATTAATAAATTTTTCTCATATTTTGTTTTACTTTCTATAGAAATGATTTGTTTTTAAGAATTTCGACATGTTTGTATTTATACATTCATTAATTTATAATTATGAAGAATATATTTTATTTAAGGGATTTAGAGTTGAAAAATTTTAATTAAAAATTACATCTATTTTTAGCATAAAAACTGTACTTCAACATGCACGATATTTCTATGAAACTATTTTGACATTAATTTTTATTTTAAGTATTTAATGAATTGTTTATAACTGAAAAAGAGTATTTGCGAAGAATTACTTTCTAAGTGTTCAATGTACAATTACTTCAGAATATAGACAAAACTAAATATTATAAAAAAATGTCGTATATTACGCAATGTGTACTAAATTGAATAAATTAATTTGATTATTTTTTATTTTTTTATTATATATGAATTGATTTTAATGACATTAATAAGCTGATTTGTTATTGAAAAACAGAAACAAATATTCATTTTTATTACTAGTTAAGTTATACTTTTAAACGTTTTCGAAATATAAGAAATCACTTGACTTTATATTATATTTTATCAAAAAAATTTTATTTAACATGATTAAAATTCAATGCGTAAAACTCTTATATTTATGGTAAAGAATATTTTTCCTTTAAAAAAACATTCTGCAAATGAAGTTGTTTCTTGAAATACAAATGCTATTATTGTTATGAAACACTTTTTATACTTAACACGATGCGAATTCACTTAAAATACAAAATAAAAATTTAAAATATTTATATAAAATTGAAGAGAAATTATAATTTTTTTAGACAAGATGAATTTTTTATCCTTTGACAGTTTTTCTTTAAATAAAATTTAAGAACATGGATAGAATAATAAATGTTATCATTTTATATTATGGAAAACCTTTAAAGTTACTTTAAGAGTAATATTTATACGTTAAACATTTCAAGAAAATATTTTCGTGACTATCTGTATTAAAATAGACTAATATTGGATTTCAAACGATAGATATTTCATTGATAAAAGACATGAACATTTTTATTTTTATGTTAAAATCAATTTTAACTTGAACTATTAATTTGATTCATCTATGTCTCACAATTTAATTTGTTGTTTTACAATTTAAAAAATAATACAATTCATTTCCAGATTTTACTTCTGTTTTTAATTAATATATTAAATTTTATAGCCAATTAATCCATAACTTTAAATTCTACTGTTGTGCAAAATGTGATTTTAAAAGATGAAATTTTAAATTAATATCCATCACAAATTGTTGTGGAAACCAAAAGACAAAATAAATTATAATAAAGAAATTAGATATTTTTATATAAATTGATAACATAAATACTGTCTTTTATCTGAAATATTATAACTAAAATGTCAGATTTTAAAAAAATGATCATTCAATATTTTGAATTTTAAAATACTTAAATGTTCAGTGTAAAATTTTATCTTTTTTAGCGAAATATATCAAATAAAATTAATATTGATAGTCCCGTTTTCTGCAGTCAATATTAGCTAATATTGACTGCTTAGAACACATGGATAGAGCATATTTTAAAGTATACAGTTTATTTATCATTAAAAAACATGCAAATCAGTGACTTTGAGAAATCTATTTTGTGTTGAGTAATATAAATTATTTTTATTTAATAATATTTTTAAAACAGCCATAAAGATAAAAATATATTGTACATAGATTCAAGTATATAATATCTAGTTAATATTCTGTGACAGAATTTCAGGATTATGTATCTTAAGATAAACAGTTTGTAATCAGCTCTATTTTTGAAAGGAACTTACAATATTTTGAGGCTCCCAAAATTAAATCTGTAGCTTAATTAGTTAAGTAGAATGTTATTTTTAGCTTTTTAACGCATTTCCGTTGAAAACTTTGAGCTGGATAGGAAGACTTTTTCGCGAAAGAAAAATAAGCAAGGATTCTCTGAATTAATCTATTTACTGATTTAAGCTTTATGTTCTTGCTATCTAAACTTTTAGATGAGTTTGCTGAAATTTGTAAAACTTTATATAAACATGATATATTTTATTTTCTTGTAAAATTTACTTCTCCTCTTATTTTTAACTAAATTAGTAAATCCATGATGATGTGCAATGAAATTATTTTAATAAAGCAAAATTTATTACAGAAAAATTTTAGTTGTAAACTTAAATAAACATTTTTTTATCAAATACTGCATGACTACAAAATTTGAAAGAAAAAAACATGCCACTATTGTACTTTTTAGAGATTAGTAAATAGTATACATAGCAGATTTTAATCTAGAATATTGTAATAAAATTTTAATGAATAACATTTTTCAAGAAATCATTAAGATTCTTCAATTAACTGGTTTTTTTACTTAATTTAGCAAACTAATAAAAGTATTTTGTTTTAATGTGAATATATGCGTTTATTTTCTATAATGAGGATCAAAAATAAAACTTTCCTACACATGTTTTCATTGACTTTGGTTAAATAGTTTCACAGACCATATTATGTATAAAAATACGTATATTCTATGATATTTTACTTTTTACTATATCAATTTAAAGTAGTTATTAACATATTTATATTATGATCTTAATTCTTCAATACTATTTATTATGCATTAGTCATACTATTTCCTTTGCAGATATTAATAAACTTCCAATCTTGTTTCCATACGAGACTAAAACATTAGTAGAATCTAACTTAGTAAAAGTGTTCAAGAGCTAAATAATGTCCCTAAGACATGTGTACAAATGCAACAATATAAATCCCGTTAAAAAACCATCAGTCCAAGCTCCAGAGATAAAAAGTTGAAAAAATAGAATGAGAATTAGTTGAACAAATAGAGTGAAGATGTATTTAAAGAATTTTAAAACTAGCAGATGCATAAATATAACATCAAAAAATAAAGATGCTGTAAACTAACTCAGAAGATACATTATTATAAAATTTTATGCATTATTATTATTATTAAATGGTGGCAAAATGAATTTTTTTCCTGAAAAACAACTACCTTTAGGTGAAAATTACTTTATTATAAAACAGTAATACAGCCTGAGTAAAAACTTTAAGGCCACTAAACATTTTTGAGAAAATATAAAAGGAAATAAAAGGGATTCAAATAATATTAATTATTAAAGTTCATTGATAAGAAATCAATGCTATAAACATAATTTGTAAATACATAATTATGAGAAACATGTGGTTATTTACAAAGTTAGTATTTCTGCTTGAGTAAAAACTTTAAGGCCACCAGTCATTTTTAAAAAATAAATATAATATAATCGTGTAACTACCCTTGCAACTACTAGCTTGTGACAACGCTGCAATTTTCATATTTGTCATACGCTTCTTCAAATTATTTGTGATCTTTTTGAAAATGGCAAAGGGTAAGAAGATAACTGATCGTGAAAGAGGACAGATCGAATCTTTGTCTTCAACAGGAATGAGTAGTCGCCTTTTGCAAAAAAGATAGGAAGATCAAAGAATGTAGTCAGCATTTTTTTAAATTGTAAGGCAATTATGGTAAAAAGAATATTGGGGAAAGAACTAAGGCTTTGTCCTCGTGTGATGAAAGAAGACTTTGCAAACTTGCATCTACTGGAAAGTACTCAACCAGGAAACTGATTCCGACGACAGGTTTAATAGTTTGTCATAAACGATTTATAACACAATTAGAAGGCCTGGAAGGTACACATATGCAGCAAAATTGACTAAGCCTCAGTTACTGCGGAGACACAAAACAAAGCGTTTGAATTTTTGCCAGAAAGTCATGATCTGGGACAACCAATGGATAGAAATTATTTTTTCTGACGAAAAAAAAATGGAATTTGGATGGACCAGATGGCTGGAATTTCTATCGGCATGATATAAGAAATGAAAAAGAAATATTCTCCAAGCACCAATTAGGTGGAGGGTCTGCCATGACTTGGGACTGTTTTGTTTACAATGGTGTGGGCTCAGTTGCATTTGTTTCAGGTAGAATGAATTCACAAGGATACCAAAATGTACAAACAAATCATCTTTTGCCAAATGCTGAATGTCTTCTTGGAGAAAATTGAAAATATCAGCAAGATAATGCATCTAGCCATTCGAGAGACAGCACAAACAATTGGTTCCAAGTCAACAATGTTGAAACTGTGAAATGCCCAGCAAGATCACCTGACCTCAACCCAATCAAGAACTCTTGGGGTGACTTAGCAAGAAGAGTTTATGCAAATGGGAGACATTTTACATCAACAACAGAGCTGAAATCTAATATCGAAGATGAATGGTATAAAACCGGTCCTACCCTTTGTCAAAAACTCGCTTCATCCATGAAAAAAAATTGAAATAATTCGTAGAAATGGCTTCTACACAACTTTCTAAGAATTTGTATTTTTTTCTTAAATGTTATTTTCTATGTTGTCCTTAAAGTTTCTACTCAGGCTTAAGTATTCAGCTACGTGTTATGCAATATTTTCTAATAATAAAATATTTGCAAATTAATTTTTCTACTTTTTTTACTTTTATTTAAGTTCAATAATTATCAATCAAATGGTATTTTCATTCCCCACTTTAAATGTTTCTATTTTCTCAAAAATGTCTACTGGCCTTAAAGTATTTACTCAGACTGTAATACTTAAGTCATTATATATCATATATATTTATTGAAACAGTGTTTCTAAGCGCAATGAAAATTTGTTTCAGTTCAACTACAATTTGTCGCTGAATGTTCTGTTATAGAAGTATATTTACATTCTGTTATTTTATTTATTTCTGTTATAGATTTTAATTCTGTTATAGAAGTATATTTACATTCATTTCTAAATCTGCAAAATATTTTGAAAACGTTATTTATATAATCTATATTTGTATTTTCAAAACTATGCAAAAATTGATTCTCAAAACTCACCATTGAGCAAAACTTTATCAGTAAGTATTATAAAATTAAAAATACAATTTTTAATACATTCATTCTTTAAATTTATTACCTAATTAATAAGAAATTATGAATATTAAAAATATCGTACATTGCTTATTAAATATTGCATATTTTATCTTAATTGTAAATATTTTAAAAATTTAAATGAAAGAGTATTTTTTGATTATGATATAAATAAAAAAAAAGGATATGCAATTGAATTTCCTTTTTTATATAATTTGCAAAATAATATTCATTTATGAAACAAAAAAAAATTCTTTCTAAAACAACTGTCATAGAAAACTCCTTGAAAATGAATCTCTTGTTTTTATCACACAGTCTGCTGTATTTGACAAGCTTGTTATTGCTACACAAGGAGGATTACTTTATCCCGTGTCTTTGCTAACTTAGATTTTATATTCCTATGTTTTTATTTAAAGATTATTAAACAATGTTTTACCAGTATTACACACATCCTAGGATTTTAATTAATTTTGTTTGTATTTATTTGATTTGATTCCCTATTTAAAATTCTGTATAAATTATTAGTAACAGCTGTCATGTAATTCTTGCATTAAATTATATTTGAATATAAATTTTATGTTTGATAAACACCGTCATATTTGTAGTTGTTCTTTAAAAAAATTTATGATAAACAATACAAATATAATGGTTTTGACACATTGATAGAAAATATTATAATTAAGTTTTCTAAATTCAATGTAGGCTACAAGAAGCGATTTCCTATAATTAAAATAATTCATTATTATTTAAAATTTAACTAAAGAATTTCACAACCATATTACTTATTTTTGTAATATATTTTTATTAGTGTATTTATAGAAACATTTCTGCAGTCATTTCCTCTTTAAAAGTTACTTATTAGTTGTTTATTACTAACAATATTAAACATATATGCTACATATATATGTAGTATACATACACATCTATAAATACGTATATAGCATATATATATATGTATATATATATATACATATATACATATATATATATATATATATATATATATATATATATATATATATATATATATATATATATATATATATATATATATATATATATATATATATATATATATATGATTACGGTAAGAAAATAATAAACAAAAATGCAATAGTAGAATACAGTATTAAAGAAATTTCATTTTTTACCAAAATTCTTGTTTGATTTTAATTAAGACACTTTTAGTTATGAAAAATATTACGATAAATTTCTCTGACAAGAGTCATTTAAGTGATCTATTTCATATATTTTAATTTAATTATATAGATTGTGAATTTAAAATTAAATTTGATAGGTTATGGCACCATATATTTTTCTGAGAAAATTTTCATTAAATATTACAATTGATATATCTTATACTTAAACATTAATTATACAAAGATGTATTTATTGTAAATAATTTTGACAGTAAGAGTATTTAATGACGTCATTTAACCAACATAAAAGCGATAAAAATAACTTACTAATAAGTCTTAACTCGAGAAATGAGAGGAAATAATTTAATACTTTCAACTTTGCATCATGATATATTTATATATATTCTGCTTAGGGTAATTTAATATGATACATAGAAATAATTAAAATGTATTTTAATTCTACGCAGAAAATAATCAAAAATAATACTTACAATATAACCTTTCAGTTTGTATTCATGTGGAAATATTTGTGATATTAGTTATTCATTAATTGTATCTGCAACTGTGTTCATGATTTCTCAGTTAACTGTTCTTCGGCCGATGATTAAGGGCCGATCCAGCGTAATCACTTGAAATATTTATCCATGAATTAATTTGACAGACGTTTATGTTAAATATTCAGCAATTCAGATTTCTCCATTGTTAAATAAATACAGATTGATCAAATTGTTCGAAGACCCGCGATTATTGATGCCTATAGACAATGTAATGTTTGCACAGACACATTTAAAACAGGTCTTCCAGAAATAATTAAATATTTAAATTACTAACATATTATTAATATAGTAGAATGTTAAAATTACACAAAAAGTTTTATTTCTAACAGGAATAATAGAATTTGTAAAATTTTCATAATTATATATTTACTTACATATTTAAGAATTTTATTATGCTTGATATGATTTTAAATGGAAAATATATTGCAAATTCGAATCAACTTAAAAGGAAATTGAATTGAATTATTGATGATTTTTTATAAATTGTTTGAAATTTTAACGTGAGTTTTAATGAAGCTTTTCATTAGAATATCCGCCTCTTCAAGTAGTCCTTTTTAACAAAATCAATGTGAAGTATACTATCCAAAAGTAAAAGAGTGTTATGAAGAAATGTTGATTTTGGTTAGCTTGTGCTGTATTTGTCAGTGATAAAACAGCTTTTTGGTTAATAATTTGGATGCTTAATTGCAATGTTTAATACAAAATGTATATTTATCGGGTTTTGTTTATCCAAATTGTTGAGGAGATTAATATAGAAGTACTATCACCTCCTGAAGTGTTGACTCTTAAATTATCCATAGAAAGTATTGACGTGCATAAAAAACTTTGAAAAATCTGAAGATACTATTGAAATAGTTAAGCATGATATTAAAGATAAGGTAATAAAAAATCGTAACTTGAAGTAGAACACCCGCAAAAGTGGTTAAAAGATTAGCAGATTAAACTTTCGCAGTTAGAAAAGCACTTGAAGATTCAAAAACTTAAATCTGATTACCTTTATAGATCCGACGGAAATCTTAATGATACTAAAGACATAAATCCCGTGAAGAAATTGGAAATTTCACTGAGGAATGTAAAAATTATAATAATAGCACTATTATCTTAATCAAAAACTTTTATTTTTTTTCAATCACTTGAAAGAGATTTTAAGGTAAAAAAAGCTACTATTCTCACAGTTCATGTAACTTTGGATATTTATCGTAATACTCAAAGAGGAATATTCAATGAAAGTTCTCTCCAAGAGGTTTCGAATTTATTTCAATGAGTTCCAATTTTAAATATGAAGCGTGTGTTCAGCTTGCATCATGATTTAGAGCAACTTTTTACTATTATTGTCAAATGAGAGAGGTTGGTGGCTGTAAAATTCTATTTGATTTAGTGGTTTCAAATGAATTATTTAGTACATTGCATTAAAAAATATAGTTGTATGTGGGAGTCAAACAGGCAGAGAATTTGTACAAAACCTACGACATGTCTAACTGTATAGATATTTATGTGATATCCTGTTGGATTAGCATTATTGAGACATAGTGATCCACTTTTCACGGGAGCAAAAGCAAGTACAATAGGCTTAAAATGTTACATTTGTTTCCAAAAATACATTGTGCCTGATGTTAAAACTCCAAGCATTATTTTCAAAAATATACTCATTATCTGAATCGATTTTAAACATTAGAATCAAATCATGGTATAACATATATAATGATTTCATTTTTTTATTTGTTAACAAAACTAAAAATAATATATCTTCAGCCATGGTGTTTGAGTTAAAAAAATGTGTCCTTGTTATAAAAAATAGTCAATATATTTCGTATTTTCACAATATCAGACACATATTATTTCTATTTTTAATATATAAATTGTATAAAAGAACATTTTCACAGCATCAACATTCTAGAAAGTTGATATAAATATACTTGACTCTAATTAAAGTATAATTAATAGGAAATTGGAAGTAATTTAACAGTTAATAATTTTATATATGATATAAAGATACTGCTTACAGCAGTTTGTTAGATAATAAATTCAAAATATCTGAATGAACGCTGATTAGCTACTTCAAGAATTTCCTTCCATGTTTTTCTGAAATATATCCTATTATTTATCAAAAAAATGAATTGAATATAAGGAAAATATTTCTCAAATGAAATATATTCCAAGAATGTTGCTATTAGGTAATTTTATTATATTATAATTTCCTTAGGTGATATTATTCCTTAATATTGCTGAAAATCAAAAGTAAAACGAAAGTTAGGTTACATTTTGCACATTCAAATATTAGTTTTATTAACACGGTATATATATGTGAATGATAACAATAATTATTTTTACATTTTCTTTTCATTATCTCATACTAAAAATATCATTTCATTTTTAAATTTTATTTTTTGATAGATAACTTATTTTATAGGATAAATTATTAAGTTATTGGTAATGTTAAAATAAAACTATTAGGCTTGATATAATATTTGCTAATACATCTTTCGATTAGATTTTTAAGAAATTATAAAAAAAGCTTAAATTAATGTTAGGAAATACATTTTTCATCTCTTTATAAAAGACATCAAATTGAAAAATTATTTTGGGTGTGACTTCATCAGAGTTATTGCAATCATTAATTAATATATACTTCCAATATGACTAAAAGTCTGCCATAAGTGAATTCATTCTCTAAAAGAAATATTTTTTCACGTATGATTTACTTTGTAAGCTCTTTGCAACTAAGCCCAATGTTTTTCTTGCACTGACTCCTGCATTTGACAGGCTTGTTATTTCAACACACCTACGTGTTTTCTGAGCAGAAGTTCTGATATCAATTATTTTCTGTTGGGAGGAGAATTTGGAGGAATGTTTTGATAACATATGTGATAAGTTATTTAATTAAAATTGCGAACAAATTAAAATAAATAATTTTGTGTGGGTGAAGTATATGATAAACAGTATAATTATAATCTTCATTAATTCCCTTTTCTATGTACTAAAACATTTTGCTATTTTATAGTTAAACTTAATTTAAATTAGAGTTTATAAATGTTATTAATAACCTAAACAAACTTAAATATTTTGATTCCATATATTAATGCAATTTTGATATTCATGATAACTTAAGTAATAATCCATGAAACTAGTGTAATACTGAAAATAATTAATTAGGTTGTTTACAAAATGTTTATAAAGATTTATTTGGATATTTTGATAATTTTTTTAAATAATATTAAATTCTCATAATTTGTATTTTGGATTCTGCTCGTAAATGAGACGTAATTTATTAAGTATGCTATCTAAAAGTTCACATAGAAATAGTACATCAATAACTTTCAGTTAAATATCTTATACATTACTACTTTTTCCTATCCATTTAACAGATTATTACATTTTAATTACATTTAATATATTTTAATATTTAATTAATTAATTGTATATTGTCATATTTGGTCTACAAATTAATTTTTAGATTGAAGGAAAATAAAAATTCCAAAATTTTAAGTAATTTATAATAATTTTCCAAAACTCCTATGGTAGAAAATAAGGGGCCTTAATTTAAATAATTTATAAAATTTTCTTTCCAAGTCTTAAGATATACATAATATATGCATTAGTTATTTAGCAAAGTTTGGCCAAATAATTACAGATTATGTTCTAAATATAAAACTGTATATATAATATGAATATTAGTAAGAATATAAATAAGTTATAAATATAATGAAACTAAATAAAAAATATACTCTGAAAGGAAAAGAAATTTATATAATCATTTTCAATGTATAATGATTTATTATATGAAACAACTTATTCTATTTATCTTTAAAATGACTTTCATAAATGCTTAATTTGTAAGATAATATGAAAATGTTTTTATTCAACAGTTTATTTCATGATTTATATATATATGAATAATTTAGATGGTTACTACAATTTTAAGATTTCAGTTTTTTTAAGTAATTAAATCTATATCAGATTTTAGCACTTTGCTATAGATTCCTTGATATGGATTTTTTGCAAACTATATAATTTTTCAAACTTAAAGATAATATTTTTTGTGATTAATTAATTTTTAAATTATGATGTACAAGTGTAACTCAATTCCCTATATTGTATGTCAATAAGTTTGAATATTCATTCAATTTTTTTCATTTGAAGTGTGTTGATGCAAGTTAGAAAACACATTATCCCCCCAAAAAATAAAGCACTTTAATTAATTATCGAGTGTCTTAATTGAATATTTCACTGAAGTATAACTATGTTCTCATAGTCATATTCTAAAGATATTTTTTTAATTTTTATGAATTAATTTAAAATTCAGAAATTTAATTTCTTAGTATAAGAATGTTTTTATAAGTTTTAAGTAAATCAAGGAGCATTAGCTATTGACAAGTCATGCCTTTGAATAATTTAAATGTTTATATTTGATATGCAATTTTACTACACTTATAAAGTATATGTAGCTGTAGTTGTGCTGTTGATAAAATATATTAATTTAGAGTTAAATTTTAAAATATGTTTAAAAGATTTTGAAGGCACATTAAGACAAATTCTGTAAAGTTTGTACAAATTAAAAGTTACAATAGAGCAATTAGTGCAGATCAAAATATGCAATCCAATTTTTTAAATTACATCATATTACTATAACAGTCAATTCTTAAATAAAATTCATATATTAAATACTTCAAAATTCATTAAAGCTTAGAAATTTTACAAAATAAATAAAAATGTTTTTAAACTAAAATTTTAATAGAAATTTATATTTTATTTATTATAAAATTATGTAATGAATGATTAATAATATTTATGGTAGTAATAGAAAATTTCGTAAATTTTTAATTTTGTTTGCTATGATTTTAAATCAAAAGAAACATTTAAATGTAAATAAAAGTATATTAAAAAATGGCTTATGATCTTACTATCCTAGTTAGTGCTATGCTTTATTAGGTAATGCATATATTTTTGATTAATTTTAGGAATATCTGACAAAATACAGTGATTTACTTTTAATTTGATTTAATTTTGTGAACATTAGCAGCTATATTATCTAATTAACAATTTTTCACATAACGGTGCTTCCTAGATTTTAATTATTTCAATTTTATTTATTCATCTATGTGTGAAATACTTAAATACAGAATACTTATAGTTTACAGACTTTGAAATTTAATAATTATATCTCTTCATTAATATTTAATATTACTCTATGCAAATATTAAACATCTACTCTACAATATTTATTTACGCTATGCATTGTTTACATAATTAAACTCTGTTTGCATCACATTTTTCAGCTGTAAATATTAAAACTTTCATCGATATATGGAAATATAAATTGTTCAAGGAATTAAAGTATTTAAATAAATTGTGTATATTAAAAAGAAAAACAATTCTTTAATCAATACTATCTCAAAAATATAACCAAAATATTTATAACCAAAATATTATTATTTATTTTTTTTTAAAAAAATATTTTTCTGAAACTAGAGCCTTATCAGTAAACGGTTTCACATATATTTTCAGAATAAAGTTCATTAGGTTTTACTCAGTTTTTTTTTAAGTTTGAATTTCTCTTGATTTGGATTTTTTTATCTTTAATAAAAATTATATACTTAAAACACCACGTAAAATCCATATTAATATTCATTGCTATTTTAAATGGATTTAGCTTCTCTTCTAGTAGAAGTGATTTTAGTAATTAAACAGTACGATTACTAATTAAAGTTGTGTACTTGCATCACTTGATTTGCAAACTGACTGGAAGTAACATTACGAAGCATTAAGTATTATAATGTTGTTGTCAAAATCTATCATTGAGATAATGGAAATTCTTCCATACAGCATCTCATTCACATTATGTCACCACAAATTACCTTCAAACTTTTATTGAAAGGAATATTTTAAAGTATGAAATATATTTTATAAATGATAACTGATATTGGGTATAATGTTACGATTAATAAAATTTAACGTATTGCTCAATACCAAAACTTGTGCTAATGTGTTCATATGTTTATTGATTGAATTCAAAACTGGTGATTTTAATCAATTAATAATTAAGAAAATATACAAACAGAGAAATATTGTTTAAGGATTATCTCTTTTTACGTAAAACGGTTATAACTTTAAAATATAATAACACAAAGATAGAAATATTGTTCAGGGATTATCTCTTTTTACGAAAAGCGGTTATAACTTTTAAATATAATAACACAAAGAGAAATATTGTTCAGATATTATTACTTTTTACGTAAAGCGGTTATAACCTTAAAATATAATAACACAAAGAGAAATATTATTCAGGGATTATATCTTTTTACGTAAAGCGGTTATAACTTTTAAATATAATAACACAAAGAGAAATATCGTTCAGGGATTATCACTTTTTACTTAAAGCGGTTATAACCTTAAAATATATAACACAAAGAGAAATATTGTTTATCGAAAAACACTTTTTACGTAAAGCGATTATAACTTTAAATTTTTTTTCATTCAGAATGCTTGGAATTTAAACAAAAAACAAATTTTATTCAAGCTCAGTATTGTATGCATATATTTTGTGAGAATTTATACTTGTCTTTAAAGTTACAAGATATCCTCCATATCCTACCCTATTAAAGTATCTATTAATACATTGGATGTTTTTTACGAATTTAAAGGCACCAATCAAGTCGTTTTTCAAATACAAGGCTTGCAAAATAGAAAAAGACGTGTTAAATCATAAAACTATGTTTTATAAAACTGTTTTCTACTTATGGACTATTATTTAAAAATTTAATTTGTTCTATGTAAAAAAGCAAACACAAAACAATCTATACTTAAATGATTCTTAATTATATAAATACAAATTCTTTTGAAATAAAAATTCATTTCTTTTTAAATAAGCAATTGTTCAGCCAAAGTGATAATTGTCTGATTTTCAGATTGTTTTTCTATTTCCGTATTATCTTTTTAGAAAGATGTTTAATTTTTTCAATACAATAAAACATATCACTTCTGTTATTTTTTTAAAAAATATACTTCAATCATGTTAGCCATTGATCTACTTGTTTCGAAAGTGGTGGAAGATATATGAAATTTGTTTCTTGATGTTTGGAAGTTACTGTCAATTTTCATTCCCTTGTGTTCTCAATAATTTACTTATCTTACACTTTTACGTGCATATTATTTACGTTTTTAAATGCATCTCAATCAACATTCAAAGTACCTCAAAAGAAGTTCTGGGCAGCAGCGAGTTTCTTTGTCGAAGTTTGTGGGGGAGTAATTATCTTCATTCATTCCAGTCCTTAGGTAAATGTTTCTTTTTTTTTAATCACGATAGTTTACTTATGTAGATTTTTACTCAAACCTAAATGTTAAAATAATATAGATATAAATTTTCCACACATCATTCTATATTTTGACAAAAGAAAGCGCCTTGAATGTCGATTTTCTATGGTAATTGAAAAATGTTATTCCTTTTTTTCAAAAATACTTTACTATATTTAAACTTGAAGCTATATATTATATTATATATTGTACTCTGATGCATGAGTTAGAAAACGAAAGTTGGCTTAAATGGAAAAAAATTCTCCACAAATTATTATTAAAAATTATGACATTTAAATGACTAAATGGAAATTGCATTATTCTAAAGTACAAACATCGATCCAAATTTCTTAAGCATGAAATGAACAAAAATAACTTTAAATGAAAACTAAAATTATCATTTCATTTATATAACAATATGCGAGATCAGCTATTAAATCGTAAAATCTTGAATCATCATAAATTGGAAGTAAGCAGAAACGAACGTCTAATTTATATAACATACTTACGATAAAGCTTTATTTTATTTCATAGAATATATATATATATATATATATATATATATATATATATATATATATATATATATATATATATATATATATATATATATATATATATATATATATATATATGGGAACAAATATTCAATATGTAAAACATTGTAATTAGGTTTAAAATTTAATTCCTAAGAAATTTTACCGAAAATTAAGTACTTAAAGTTATTTAATTCAACAAATATATTTCTGAGTTATATTTGAAAATGTTAAGATATTAGGAGTAAATATATTGTTAGAAATAATTTTAATCCACCGGAAATCATGGAAACATGTTATAGAATAATCTTATTATTGTAGGGGTTAAAATGTAATATGTAAAGCAAATTCAGTTTCGTACTATTTTTATTTTATTTGCAGTTCATTAACAGTTCATAATTGACTTGCATCACAGAGGAACACTTTTCAGCAACAATTTCTATTTTAGCTTTTCCGAAAAAAATGTTCATTAGTTTACAAATTGGAAAATGTTTCCAGGGTATAAAAGTATATTTTATAGAGTAAGAAAACGTTCGCAGAGATCAGGTGACTCCTGATCACATTTAGCATTCTCTGGGGCTTCCCAGGCAAGATTTATGTAGAAACTCATTCATGGTTTTTTACTTTTTTAGAGTGAAAACATTCATAGACCTGATGTAGCTCTGATGAACCTAGGAAATAAGTAACAACATCAATAAAAGACGTAAATATAGTAAAAAATAATTAATGCCGATTCTGAAATTTAAAATATACATTTATGATTTCATATTACGAAAAAACATAAAATGCGATATTGGAATGTCTGATTATACATATCAACTCTTCAGACGTCGTTACTTAAGTGGCCCAAATATATTTCTTATGTTAAAACAATTTTTAAAATAAATGTCTGAAGAGATTCATCATTATTTCATGTGAGGCATTCGGTGTTCGTGAGCCACTAATGTTTCTTTTGCGTTCAAATAAGCATGAAAACCATTTACCCTATACTGAGATGTGAATGCCGAGTTTAGAGAAAACTTTACAACATTTTGTCACGTTCAGAGGGTCTGAGAGTTTTAAAATTACACTTAGACGAAGCAAAAATTTAATGAAGGCACTTGAGTATCATGCTAAGCGATAATTGAATTTTATAGAATTTAAAATAATAATTCAAAATTAGTCATAAAAGTAACTATAGGTCTGAATTTCTGGAAAGGTTTTAATAGTTTTTATTTTATTTAAACAATATTGCGAAGTGGATTATATTATTATTTAGAAATATTTACTTTTTATTAATGCGAAACTTACTTTAATAATCAATTAAATGAAAGGAATACATCAGCAAAAAATAAAAACTTAAACTATATTGATGTATAAAAAATAAAAAAATGAAAAGTGTCTTACACCTTTTTAAAGTACAAAACTATATTTCTTGCGTTGAAACATGGCAAAAAGCAAAAGTTGGAATATTATTCAAATGTGTTTAAATATTGAAACTTCACGATACGTAATATGTTATTAAAAATGAAACAATATTTTGAAAGAGGTATTATTTTTAGCTACTTCTTTTGAGTTAATATAATATAAAGCATATTATAAATGAAAAATGAACATCTAATTAAATATGATATTAAATAACGTACCTACAATTATGGCAATATAAAAAATTACGAAATTACACAATTATATTACAATACAATAATAAAAAAGAAGCATAACATATTTTAATGTATATGAATTATATAAATAATTAAAAGATATATAGAAGTAATGCTATAAATGTGTTACTAAAATTTTAATACTATTTTTCTATTATGTTATCGGAATATCTCACACACATTCAGTAATGAAATTAAAATAAAAGGTGATCAGAATTATTATTATACTTTACTTTGTAGACAAATGCATTTGTCTAAAAATATGTATTTGTTAATTGTCAAATTTCATCAAATTGAATTAACAGAAAATATTTTAATATACCAACGAATTTGAATATATAAGTTTTTAATAAGTTATTATACTTTTATAGGGAGTTTATTAAAATAGATGACCCTAATAACGTATTTGATAAAAAATGCAATTTTTTAAAGAATCATAATAACCATTGATTCAAACAATATATTCTAACAACAAAAAAGAAACACATAAAGCACATTTGTGTGCATTACTTTCAGCTGTTATTTATTTTCCCCTCAGCTATTTCTCTTTCTTGTTCGATTCTATTGCGTCTATGACGTCATTTCTATCAAACATTCTATAAGCACAGCTGCGAGATTTTCTTCTTAGATTCATCGCACTCTGGTGTTTTGATAGCTTTGATCCGCCAGAGCCCTCTTCCAAAGTGCAAATCTACATGAAAAATATCAACAAACACTATGCACCACAGACAAGTTTTCTTCCTGAAGAGACAATCTCTAGCATATATGTTTGATATTCCTAGTTAAACTAATTTGTATTATCTAAAATACTTTCGTGTTACTGGAAAAACTCTTCTGAATTAAAAGAATAAATATTTAATCTTTCAAAATAAGTTTGCTAGAATCATCCTGAATAAAAAGATCGATAGTTAAAATTTTACAATTTAAAAGATAAAAAATATTTTTCTCTCTTTGTTCTACAGTTACATATTTTTTGGATAAATAAATTAATAATATTAGATTTAATTGTTCCAAATGCTTAGAAAATTTTGTCAGCTTTATTTTATTGAATATATTTGAAATGGATCAAACTATTATCTTAAAAATTAGTTTGATTGTGATCTTTGCAAGTATTACTTTATTTAGTAGCTTAATTTTGAAATTTTATGAAATAATTTGAAACTTCTTTTTAAAAGTTAATTCATCATGGTTTGGGGCGCCATTGCGTACAATTCCAAGTACAGTTTCTTGTTCACATGACTCATGGGAAAGCTTTCATGGAAAAAGTAAAGTTTTTAAATCATTACTTTACTCATAATTCACCGGTTTTACTGCCAATACTCCAAAAGAGGGAGAACCTGCGACTCAAATTGAAAAACAATAGTACTGAACAAAGCAGGATAGAGATGAACAGGGTCATCGCAGAAATTAAACGAACTTACATTTTATTTCTGCGGAAGATTATTCTCATTATATTATATTACTCAAGAGGAAAAAGTGGATGGATACATGTGAGGGACTTGATGGTAGCTCATCTGACGCGAAACTGTGGAAATTAATAAAAAAAATATCAGCAGTGAACAACCTCAAATAAAGAGATGCAACACTATTTCAGATACGGCTGGCAACATCCCTATAGACGAAAAAGTTGCGACTGATCTCCTCGGGGCATATTACCAAAAGATTAGTGAGCTGACAATTACAGAAGTTGATAGGAAAGTGGTAAAAAGATCTAGAGACCTTGCACATGGTTTCCGTAGTTCTGTCTCGGGCAATTCCATTTTCTTTAAATATTTCTCCATGCAAGAATTGGAAATGGCACTCGAGGATCTTGATTTGACCAAAACTCTCGGACCTGATTGGCATCCATGGCCAGATGATTGGGCATCTCGGCATTGATGCAAGAAAGAAATTTCTGAATATTGTAAATCAGTCTTGGATGCCTTCCTAAAGAGTGGAAAAGAGCCACAATCTATACTCTGTTGGGAAACCTGGCCAAACCGATGGATCTCCTAGGAGTTTCAGACCTATAGCCCTAACCAGCATTGCATCTAAAGCCATGGAAAAAATGATCATGGGGCGAGTGCTCTTCTACCTGGATATCCATGACCTCTTACCAAGATTCCAATACGGTTTCAAAAGAGATCATAGCACCACTGATCAATTAATTTATCTTTGTCAGAAAATTAGACATGCCCAGAGCATGCGACCAACCCACCATGTGGCTGCTTTTCTGGACTTATCAAAGGCATTTGAACTTGTCTGGAAACATAAACTAATTGTTAAACTCTATGAAAACTTTGGTATTAGGGGTAAAGCCTTGACCTGGATCACAGATTTCTTGACAAATAGACAAATAAAAGTAAAGCTTAATTCCACTATGTCAAACACCTTTAAACTGAGCCAGGGTGATCCCCAGGGTTATGTGTTGAGCCCAATTCTTTTCTGTCTGTATTTGGCTGGGATTGAGAAGATTATATCAAGGATATGTGCGGTTGGTCTCCTCGCAGATGATATTGCCCTTTGGAGCTCTGGCTCAGATGCGAGTTCAACTGAGACTAACATCAATTTTACTCTTGAAGACGTGTGGAAATTCTCGAAAGAACACACATTGAATTTTAATCCAACTAAATCTATTGTTAGTTTTACCACCAATAAGAAGATTGATAATTATCATCCAAAGGTTTTTATGAATAATTTACCTCTTACGGATGACAAACATCCCAAATATTTGGGCTTCGTTCTCGATCCAGAGATCACTAGGAACAAATATGTGGATGCACTGATTTTTAAAGGTAGAAAATGACTTAACCTTTTAAAATATATCTCGGGACATGATTGGGGAGCCACTTTGAGAAATACTTATTTAGCTATCATACGATCTTTCTTGGAATACGGTTTCCCCGCTTACTGTTGTGCCTCCTCCACCAGTATCCAGAAATTAGAATGAGTCCAACTTAGCGCTTCTCGCATTATATATGGCTTGAGCAGCTGTTGTCCGAATAATATTGCGTTGTGTGAAACAGACATTCAACCCTTTAGTCTAAGAAGAAATGCAAGCCTTGTGAAATATTATAATAAACTTTTCAGTTATGGATTACAAAATAGAACTACAGAATTTCTGCAGTATAGGAGTAATAACCGAAGAATTAAGAAAAATAGCCCACTTTGCCAAAATGAGTATGCTGGTATAATTGACGGTAATAATGATCCATATTCCCTGAAACAATGTTTAGATTCATCTGAGGGACTCCCTTGAGTCGGGTTTAATACGGAACTGTCGTCTCGAGTTTCCAGGAAAAAAGATATTCCGGCTCGGTCACGACAGTTTGTTTTGGAAACTATACACGCAATTACCACTGAAGCTACCCTTATTTATACTGATGGGAGTAAAAGCGAAGACTCTCGTTCCGGTAGTGGTGTTGCCATTAAATTCACAAATGGAACTTTCAAAATAAGGAAAAGAAATCCCGACTTCAGTTCAGTTTTCAAAAGTGAGCTTATAGCCATCGAGGAGGGGCTAAGCTCGGTTTTGCCCTTCACAGATCTTAGGGATGTTTGATTTTTTACCTGACAATCGTAGCGCCATTCAATATCTTTCAAACTGGCGAAGAGTTGTTGATAGAGTCGGAATAGCAATTCTTAGTATACTTATTCAGGTCTCGTCACTTTGTGAAGTGCACCTTCAGTGGATTCCTTCGCGTGTTGACATATGGGAGAATGAGATGGCAGACGTTCTGGTGAAGAAGGGTTCTGAAGAACCATAACAGGCTACCAATTTACTGACATATCTTGAACTGTATTCCATTAGAAGACATGCTTATAGGCAAATTTGGCTCGTTCCCCGAGTCATCCCTGAAATTAAGCATATTGTCCTGGAAGATCCCTTGCTTTTGATTGCGATAGATATGTTCGGTCAACACTTTCCACAATTCTTAAGTGGAAACCTGAAAGGACTTACATTCGAGAGAGCTCTCAGGGTGCACCCGAATTGTCATAAATGTCAAAATGAACCGGGAACACCGGCACATATCCTTAAGTGCCTGAGGTTGTCTCTTGAGAACCTATATAGGTCTCCTACTCTTGTTTTCAACTTTCTGAAAGTAAATAGATTCGTGGACCTCGTCTAATATATTCCTAGACATGGAGATAAGAAAGAAGAGGATGTTAGCCCTACGTTACGTGGATGATGTGCGGCGGATCTGATGACATTTCCCTACCTTCAAGGGATACCCAGTGCTCTTTATCAGAAGGATAACACCCGACAGTACATTGCTTACATCAGCCAATATGCTCTGCAAGTTTTAAATCTGCTTCTCTGGCCACCGTACTCGCCAGATCTATCACCAATCGAGCATGTTTGGGATATGTATGGACGCCATTTGCAGACCCTGTCAACTGCCTCCATCAGAAGGACGCACTTTGGCAAATGGTTGACATTGAATGGAGAGCCATTTAGCTTAGATTAGGATGTCATTCATACTCTCAGTGATTGTTGACGTGTTTATTTATCGATTGATCAGTGATTGATTGATCAATGTGTCTAAACGTGTTTCTTCGTATATCACAGTCCACGATGGTCATTCAACCAACTGAGACGATTCGGTTTCCACTCTGTATTATGCATATCATTTCGAATTATAAATATTTTATTGTTCCTTGCTGTTTCTCACTGATTGGTAAGTATTAACACAGTCTGGCAACTCCTACTTGGTGTTTCATTTTCATTGTCAGCCTGTGTGCCATTAAGATATTTTATAAATCTATATCATGAAGTATATATATATATATATATATATATATATATATATATATATATATATATATATATATATATATATATATATATATATATATATATATATATATATATATATATATATATATATATATATATATATTGCAGTACAAAATTAAAAATATAAATAGTCTTTTAAATTTTAGAAACTACATAATCCTTTAAAAATATCTCATTTCATAAGAAAACATATAAATAAGCTAATCAAATGAATTCTAAAAAGGAAATGTTTTAATTAATTTTTAGAAAATGTAGAAGTCTTTTAATTGAACGACTCTGAAAAATGAAATCTTGAGACAGAATCCTTCTAAAAGACATGTTTTTAATTTCAACAGACAGCAATGCTCCATTTCTCAATCACATGCCAGACAAATTAAATTAAGCTGAATATAAATGTTATAATCATCTTAGAGACGTAAGGTGCTTTTTGAAATATTTTATAACACAACACTTTTATAACGTAATATAGGAAGTCAATTAAATGCAGTCATATTTTTTCATTCATTCAGGTTTAACTATAAGTGAAATTTTGATTAAATTTCAAGTATGCTATCAGAAATGAATAATTTTTTCCCAAACAATTAAAGAATATTTTTAATATAATAATTGAAATGATAAAACTTCAAAAAAGGAATTTTAGTATAATTATAAATGACTGAAATTTGAATAGCATTTTCATATTTAAATTAATTCGAATTATTTTTCCTTAATATTTTATTAACAGTGGCAAAAAATTACCATAGTGTTTTCTGCTAGTGTTAATATATATTTCTCAATAAAAATGAATATATTTATTTTCCACACGAAATATTATTGATATTCTATAGTAGCATTTACATAACAAGACAAGATATATTAGAAATGTTATTTTTCATTGTTCTTATTTCAATTTATCATTTAAAAAATGTTCTTTATATTTATACTTCGTTACACACATTAAGTTTTAAAGTCTTATTCTCTCTCCCAATGCCGTATGTATTCTGTTTATTTGGGCATCATACAATTATGAAAAATTTAGAGCATTATGTGACTAGTGACTACCCTAGTAAAGTTGTGTAAGAGGAAATTATTGGTGTTCAGCTCATTCTTTGAAGTATAATGATATAAATGATATTTAATATTTATACTTATAAAAATTAAATGAAAAAGTATTGTTTATAAATTTTAATTATTTAATATTTATAAAAATTGATACTAAATTTTAATTGATTAAAATTTAAGTATATATAAATGAAATATGTAGAAATATCTGTTATGTTATAGCTGCAATTCATGTAAATATGAAAAAAATTCCTGCGTAACGTTGAAATTATATTAATTTGAGGACAGTGGGTGAAATCATTATGCTTTCAGTTATTATCTACACGTCAATTTCGCTAAATGAGGTATAATTGATCCACAACTAACTATTACATTTCAGATATGCTCTATTATAAAGCGATATTGATTTACAATAAGCAAATGTAAATTCTTAAAGATTGTTTCTCTTTTGCCATATTATATAATAACACACAGTTTTTCTAAAAGTGTAAAGTATCACTGAAATTGCTGAAACTACAAAATAGTAAGCATATTTCATAATCTAATAATCATATCATTGTTACAATTTGATTTGCAACCGTACAGATATGCAACAGACAGTTAATGTTTCCCGTCACTGATTGAAATTGTTCAGCAACAGTAGTTGAATCGTCTACATATTTTCAACAACAACATAGTCTCATGCATTGATTATCATTAGTCATAAAAAACGAGATATTATAATTCATTAAAAAACTTTGTACTATTCATTTGTGAAATCTCACATACTCGAAAACATCACAATGTTTCTATTTTGTGATTTATTGTTAATGACGTCTACATCCAATTTATATGATTCTAAGACATCTTCAAATAATCATTCTTGTGAAAATATTCTCTCAACTATGGAAACTTGAGGAAAAAATGTTGAACTGTTGTGGTATTCCCGAAATTAATTTTTGTTGTTTCAAGATCAACTTTTGTAAAGACCGTCTATCCACAGGTAAATTGATTAAATTTATCAAAACTCCTGTTTCTATGCTTTCAAATAACCCATAGATCTCAGAGCTATGGGTTTTTCGATTCTTCTAGGAATGCATTATTCGTCTTTCATGAAAATTTGGAACATTTACACTCCTCCCACTATTCAATTCTGTACCCACTTGACATATCTACTTATATTTCAGTAACTGTTCGAAGGTATGAGTTATCCGTGAATAAACCAATAATTTGATCTCTAATACCTCGTCTTGCGGAACAATTTTTGAAATCCTCTGTTTTTAAAGTATCTCTTTACATGCCTTAACTCTTTTATTATATAAATGTATATATATATATATATATATATATATATATATATATATATATATATATATATATATATATAATATGTATGTATGTATGTATATGTATTGTAAATTTACTTCATAGAATCTTATTTATACTTAATACGAGAAAATATTTCCGTGCCTATTACTTTAAAAAAAAGTTTCAACATCCAATTAAGTAGGTGTAGAGTTTATTAGAAATCCTATTTTTGAATCATGCAAAAACTTATAACAATTTATTAGAAAAATATTTTATTCTTCTCACCTCTTACCAGTAATTAAATTAGAAAATTCTAGATTATGTTGCTCCGGAAAGGCATTAATAGTGAAGTATATATATTGTCGTTTGTGTTTGTGTGTAATTATAAATGATAATTATAAATGTATATATTAATTTATATTATTATTATTCAGAAGAATGTGTGCGTGTGGTTTACAAAATAAATTTCAGTCAGTTCTCCTATTTCATGACATTTTTCTTACAAGTAATCATTAATAAACAAAAGAAGTTCTTATTATTTATTTCATGAAGCAGTGTGTGTGATAACATTATTTTTATTTCAAATCCCTTCAACAAAATCAATTCATACGGTGCATACTTTGCGTGCATAACAAATTTACATCGATTAATAAATTGAAATTTTTACAAATTTTCTGGAATCATGCTTTAATCTACATTGCTTTCATAAAATATATTTTTTCACTACAATCTTAGATATCAATTGTTTACTTAAAACTTCATAATATTTCAATACCTCTCTATTTCTAGCCATTTTGCAACAAATCAATAACGAACATAGCAAATAAAGTTTAATTATACTGGCTTTTGAGGAGCAAATTGTAAGTACCATGCATCATGGACTTGTTTAATGATTACATCTTTGTTTCGAGGATTTATGTGCTCATCAGTTCATTCAGATCCATGAGCACTAGAGTGGTAATCTTCATATATCTGAAACTAATAAGTACTTATGTCTTAATCCACTGGAAGTATGTTGGTAATGAGAATCGAAATTACTGTCTCTACAATTCATAACGCAATCCTTCTCAATCACCATGGTGATTGAATTTCTGTTAATTGTTTTGTAGGAAGCTATTCCATAATATCAAGTCTGTATATATATTAGTAACACAACTTCTTTTTCTTTTTACTCTTTATTTACTATTAAGATTGTAAACAGCAATTTCGTTCTCTCACCATTTATTAATTATTTGACCTTGAAAATATTAATCTATATCTGCAACCAAAATCAGAAAATGTGTGTGATACATACTCCACAATAACCAATGAATTATTGCTTTACAAAAACCGTCTATTAATCACTGTAATGTAAACATTTAAAAAACTATGTGTGCTAAGAATTTTTCAATTAAGACAGAAATGATTACAAGGAACTAAAATTATTAATAATATATATTTCGGTAACTTCTATTTTTTTATCAAAACTTGCTGAAGAAATTGTGTTAATACTGATGCTTATTTAAACATAACATTTAAATATTTTAGATTGTACTTTGTAAGGATCAACCAAACAGTTAAATGCTAATGTAAAGTCTTTGAACACACATAATTTTTGTTTTATATATAATAGGCCTGTTTCAAGTGCTACGGGGAAAAAACTCTTGAATATTCAAAACACCAAAGCAAAAGGGTAACATCCATCATTTGTTGTTCAAGAGAGAATAAATTACTTTGCGTTAAATTAAGAGAATCTAATTTTATTACTAGGCAACAATGAGATAAATATTTGCGATATTCTTATATTTTTTACTGATGATGTTAACATCATGATCTTACTAGCACATTAATGTTACTAGGATGTTACTAGTTATTAAACAAAATGTTTATAAATGTTTCACGCTACATTGGGATGAAATTAAATGAATATAAAAGTATTTTGAGATAAATTTTCAAATAATTTTTATAATTTTTAAGATAAGTTCTCAAAATCTTAAAATACTAGACCTCTTCTTTTAATATATCTTGTTATTTGAATCCCATCTTTAACATATTTCTTCTAACATTTGTGGAAGTCAGAAAACATGCTTCAAAATTTCTGCAATTGTAACAGAAATAAATGCAACATCTCTTCACATGATTATTTTAAATCCTATAATAAGGAGCGATTACAGAAAATTTATATTACTTAATTATAAAATTTATTTAAAACAGTGTGTTCAAAGTGTAACACTTGTGTTCAAAAATAAGAAAATTTGCATATTTTGTGGAATTTCTTCAAAAGTTCTGAATGAAATGTAATACCACTGTTTTGAGACAAATGTGCAAATCAAATACGACTAATACGTAAGTGCATACGTATATACCAACAAAACCAGTAGAGGAATAGTTTTATAAGCACGTGTTACAAAGAAAAAATGTTGTTCCTATGCTAGCGCCACACGACGAATTTCTTGGTGCTTTTGTGTAGCACAATTAATCAAATTTAAATTGTAATAACAACACTGAGTAGTCATCAAGACTTAGATCATTGAATGAGTTGTCAAATTGTGGGGAATTTTGAAACAAGCTTACATCCAGATTTAGAGAGAAGTTCAATATAATGATCAGCATTGTATCAAATTTATAGACACATTTATAGGAGGCTTAATCTATTGAGAGTAAGGATAGGCAAAATTCTCCAAGAACCACGAAAGCTGAAAGTATCTATCTATTCTAGAGAGATGTAACTTCGTTCTTCCTCGTCACTTGAATACCGCAAAAGGAACTCGAATATCAAGAATGACTGCTTCCAGAAGACTTCATGAGAGAGAGTTATCTGCCCTAATACATGTGATTTGTATCCCGCTCACTTTTGCGCATAGGAAAGTCCAGTCAGCATGGTGCAGAGGACATAGTGATTGGAGTATGGATTAATTGGCGGTCGTTCTCTTCAATGATGAGTTCCCGTTCCACCTAACCGCATATTTTTATTGTGAGTTCATATATAAATAAAACAGGAACCCACTACCTACACTGCAATGACCGCGACATTAACCATTATGGTAGCGGATGTTTAATGTTATGGTCATTCATCATGTTAAATGACCGCGCAGTCCTCCATGTCTGTGACAGATTTAGTGTGTCTGTTGTGAAGCATAAAGATGAAGTCTTGTTGTAATATTTACTTCTTTTCAGCTGTACAGTTGGCTCTGTGTTCATTTTAAAGGATAATAACGCTAAGTCGCATAGAGCTCTTCTGGTTGAAGTATTTTTAGAAAGTGAGGATATTCGTCGGATACATTGGCTAGGCTAAAGACCTCGACCCTATGGGGCAAGTCTGGGTGGCACTAGGGAGGTAAAATGCAACTTGCAAGCCCCTCCAAGAACTCTCCATGTCTTGAAAACAGCTTTGCTGAAAGAAAGGGAGCGATTTTTCTATCGTGTTCTATTCTGGAAACGCTGTTGCATAGCTTCCGACTCCAATGAATATGATACACGATTAAGTATGAGTTTTTTTAACGATTACATGTTTATTTGAATTGTAATGTGTCTATGAATTTACATATCGAATTTCCTTAATATCGATCCAGTAGTTATGATGACAATTGACCAAATATGAAAATTCTCTTAATTTTGAACACCAATTTTCGAAATAATGAATAATTTATTTACATAAAAACTTATTAGCATTTATCTTTCTGAAACTATATTTAAAATATAAGTTACGGTTGTAATATTGAATTAATAAAATAAGCAAGAGCAAAAATACTCCTTAAATATAATTAAAATCAATGAAAAAAATTTATAACATTATGATTGCGCATGGTTTTAAAAAATTTTTATAGTTAAAAATTTAAATAATTATTATCTAGAGAAAATGACATATTAATCATCGAATCTTTAAATTTTGCACAAATGCATTAAAAATGTATAATCTTTCTCACGGCTTGTAAAATTTATATTAAAAATAATATAAGTCAATTAGTAATTTATTTCAGATACTTGGAAATGAAATAAAGTTTTAGTTTTTATGTTTATTTTATTTTCATATATTTTTATATACCTTAAATTTTTATTTTTTAAAGTAAGTTTGTATATGCGTAAGTTTCACAAACAGACGCAAATTTAAATCCTCAAAAATGATAAATTATAAAGCTAATAAATACAAAATAATTTGCTTATATAGAATTTATATATAATTTTTATCTTTTATTTTATTTATTTTATCCCAAAAATTTACTTAAATATTAGATTTACTTTTTCCTACAAAAATTTATTTATATACCGAAGGAAATATAGAATTTAGAGTTGAATAATTATTAGATTTTGAATATAATATCTTGTTGAAGAAAAAAAGCCTATCTAATAAATTATGTGAACAATATATCATAGTAAATTGTTTTGGAAATGTTTATTCTGTGTTAAAGGCTACTTCCATGTTATGCTATTTGAACAGTTCTTTCAAGTTCTGTCATAATTTATTCGTTTCCTAAGTGTTGAAAGATTTACTCCGACGATGTTTTTTCACAAAAAATGATAGTTAGGGAAAGAATGATTAAGATTAGACTTAAAGGGATAATTATTTTAGACTTGTAGTACATAGGAACTATTCCAAAATTAGATAAAGTAGCCTCGGCGTATTCCATACTCTAATATGTCTGCGATAAAGAATGTGTTATATTATTTTAAGAATTTAAGTTTTTAAGTTTTCCTAAATTATTCATCACTTATGTTTATAATTTCAAAAAGAATTAGTTTTTGTTAGCACTTAGATTTTGTTTGCACCATGAAATATGTGATACTTATTAACTCCAGAATCAGTTTTTATTAATATCCATAATTATTAGAAATATTTTAGTTGTAACAATATTTAATCGAGAAAGCAGACTAAGCCCATAGGTAGAAGTGCAAGTGGCCTTGCACTTCTACCTATGGGCTTAGTAGTCTCTTCACCTGACAGGATGTAACTTCATTTCAGGTGATCATCGAATGGAGTTGTGTTGTTGGTTCCGTTTTCATATTATGTTTGCTCGAATTCAGTTGTTGGTTTTGTTTTCTATATACCTTCATGTGCTCACGTGTCTGGTAAAATTTATATTTCCGGGAATGGCAACAACTGTCAACTGAAAATGCTCCTTCTCCTATCTTCATCATGCATTGAAACTTTCTGTTCCTTGGAATGATAAAATTTTTCACAAAATAATCTTTCTCACATCTGTCACGTGCTTGAAAAATTTTCTATTCCTAGAAATAGCAAAAGCATTGGACTCTTTGATAAATATGTTTATGCATGTTGGTAAAATATCAATATTGTATTGAGATATGTCATCAGTTGTCTGAGATGTCATTTTTACAGGATTGATTCTATAAGAATATCAATTTGATTTGTAGATATACGCATAAGATGTTTTAACAATAAAAGAATATAAATAAGTTTAACTTTTTGCTAATATTTTATTCATTATTAAGGTTAACTCATTTGCTTATTTTCATAAATACATTACGGTATGAAATTAATTTATGTTAATCATGAAAATTAGTACAAACTTATATTTTTTAATGATAAGGAAAATATTAGCAGATTTCATATAATTTTATACAGATATTGCGTGAATATAAAATGGCCTTTTCTGAAAATTTAAGGACTATCAAATGCTTTCTTAATAAAGAGATATTAATATTTTAAGATTTTTTATTCGATTCCACAGTTTAAATTTGCTTTTTAAATTTGATTCGAGTTTAATTTAGTATTAAAATTGAAGGAATGAATACAAAAATATTTATAATTTCCTTTGTAAACATACAGTTTGATTATAAAAGATGTGTTAGTTTTACTTCTGTAGATTTAATTAAAATGTTTAGCTATGTCTTTACAGTTACCTTTGCTTCACAATGCTTTATTTTACTTTTAATTTAACATGCGTTTTTGGAAATATAAATTGCATGAAAAATTGTCTTTTAAATTCAATTCTATATTTATTGAAGAATGTTAAATAAGTTTAATGAATAGAAAAGCAATTAAGACCGTTAAATAATGTATGCTAATTATAGATAATTATTAATAATTGCGAAACATTTTTAATCGAATGTACACATGTCCATCTTTCATGCATGATTGTTTTATGTTTCAAGCTGATTTCTCCGGTAGTGTAAAATTGTATAAATAATCTTGTCTTAGAAAGTATTGAAGTTGCATTTAATTGAAATGAAGTTATAGTTATCAAAAATAAAGAAAAGTCACAGAAATGGAATACACGATTCTGCAACTATAAAATCTAAGGAAAGAATATTTCAGATTATTAATAAAATATCGTTCGTTAATTTATTAGAAAAAAAATAGGTACCCCACTTAAAAGTTTCGTTGAATTTAGGAGATGTATTAAGTTTACCGGAAATTTCTGTCAATTTTTAGAATAAATCAAAAGAATAAATTTTCATACCTTGAAGAAATTCCTTCAATAATATTACTGTCATCATTATTTATGACTACTTGCCAGCGTGATACAAATTTGTGATCCCATTTTTTTAAAAACAAATCTTACTATACAAACTAAACTCCCTCAAAAAAACAAAACTAAACTCTAGAGACCAAAAATTGAACCAATTCTTGTCTGATACCTTTTCAGCTCTTGAATTTTTTGCTCTGCAAAAATTTGAAAGGATGGAAACAAGTGATACTGAAAGAGGGATAAATCCGGGTAATAGGCTGTATGGGTTAAAATTTCTCAACCTAGTTCTGTAAATTTTTGACGAACTATTTTCTTGGCTTTTTTCTTAGACTAATTTTTCTTGAAACCTCTCCGGCCTCTTTTCTTGGATTGCTTTAAATTACTCAGCTGCTGACAACCTTTCTCGAATTAAGCTTATCATTCAATTTTTAATTCTAATAATGTATTGATTTTCAAATGCAATACCATAAACACAACATTCTCTTATTCAGAGTCAAATTTGATTAATGTTGGAAGAGCAGATTTTCCGTATAATAAACCCCTTTCCTTATCATGTTTTCGCAATATACCCTTTTCCTTATCATCATCCCCAGTTATCATTTTGCTAAAGAAGGGCTTGATTCTTTTCCGAACAAGCAGAGGTAAGCATATGATGAATCGATCATCAAAATTACTCTGACTTAACTCATGTGACACCCATTTTGAATATTTCTTTCCCAATCCTTCCGGATATTGATCAAAATAGTACGTTGAAAAGAATTTAGCTTCCTGCGAAACCAATGTTGCTAGAGAAAGATCTTGCTCGAACATGGTATTGACAACATCGTCATTGAAAAACGGAGAAAACGTTCTGGTAGACCTAGTGTAATGTAGAACTAAATATCGTAATACAAATATTCGTTTTAGCAAATAAAGTAATTCATGTAAAATTACTTTTAAGTAAGTTTAGAATTTAAGGAAATGAGGTTACATTTTTAAGCATTGTATATTTGTAGAGTGAGGAGAATGACATTTCTTAACGATGATCCCTTAAGTTAGTTATTTTAGTGCACAGTAAAGTATGCAAATTAGCTCAAATTTATAAACACTATTTCCTGCTTGAGAGCAAAGTGCTAATATATTTTATTTAACAAAATTTAAATTAAAATTTAATAAATAATAATATAATGTGTTTATTAAATATACATTATAATATTATTTACACTTCAAATATATTTAATTATGATTAAGATTTAAAATATTGAAGAATTTTTTTAATACATTGCATGTTTAATTAAATTATTAATCAAAGTTATGTTGTTAATATAGTTGGTCAAGTTATTTCCAAAAACCTTTCTTCACTATGCTTGTGGTCGTACTAGTGGGACGTTGTGATTCCCCAGGATTTTGGCTAGTAAATGAGTGTATGAGCAATGTACGTAAATGAAAAGAGAGACATTGGTTTTTTTTTTATAATATGCAAACAATACTTCACAATTTATTTTTCCAACCATCAATATAAGACACAAAAATATAATTATATTTACTTAGACCTCTGCAGAAAGGAAAAGATGCACCTTGTAAAAAAGGTTTAGGCAGTGAAAAAAATCAAGGAATTCTTGTTTTAGCAGGGGAGATGATTGATCAAGGAACTAAGCCTAATGGCGAAATGTGGCAAGAGTCACAGGGATAAGAATTGCTGGTAAATGAGGCGTGTATTTTGCAGGGACAAAATGCTGTCATGTCTGATACATCAAAATCAGTGATTAATGGATGCCAAAAATGTAGAAGGTCGAACTTGTGTGAGAACAGGTTGTCCTTATCGTGGGGTTGTGGAATAGGATGTAGACAGTCAGTGCCAGATCTAACTCATGAGAGAAGGATGCTACCAGTCATCACAAAATCGTATCTGGACCAGTCAACAATTTGAGGCAATATAACTTGGAAAGCAGCTCCAACAGGAAAGGCGCTACAGAGGTGAAGGCAATTCATTCCATTCTCCCATTTGCTGCTAGAGGCTGTGAGATCCTCGATGAATTAGAAGACGGAAACACCAGCAACACAGATGAGAGAAAAGACTAGAGAATACAGCCAGAAGCAGAGAGCATGCCAATATAGAATTCACCAGAAAATTTCCTCATATTGATTCGAAGATTGTATACTACGGCTTCAGCTCTCTAGCCAAGAAAAAACCACGGCGAAAAAACTTCAACTTTCGTCCACGCCGCCTCGACGATGATAGAGAGAAAAAAAGAGGAAATTCCCTAATACTGAGGAGAAAACCTTCTGCTGCCAACGGTTGTAAAAGAAAAGATTCGGAAGTAGCACAACAAGAGGGCACTGCAAACAGCATCAGCAAATAAGAAGTTGGCAAGGTCAGGAATTATGTGAAGTAACATCACAATCATTCTCTACCAAGTCTACGAATTTTCTAAATATATTAAGATATACTGATGGAATACAATGTAGTAATTATTACCTGTCACAGAATGTTTTAAATAAAAGCTTTAATACTATATGGAATTTGAATTTATTAACTATAATATATTTCGAGGAATGCTTAATACTGAATTCTAAGCTTTTAAATTATCATGTCTATTCAATTAATGCAAAACGGAATACATATAAAGAAGTTTCACATATAAAAGTGGTACATTGGTTATCACAGGCGACACACAACTTGACGCATTGTATCGAATATAAATTTTTAAATAAGTGATTTAATCTGCCACCTCTTAATAATGGACTCTCTCTTAATCTAGTATTTGAAAACATTAATGGAGCATTTTAAAACATTATGGGCCATTATTAAATTTATTTTTAAAACGCTGCTAGTTGCCACATTTATATATCATGATACATGTTTGATTTCTATATATACGATGCTAATTTACTTCAATAAAATGAAATTCACTATAAACTGATATTATGACATTTTGTATTTTAAATATTCTACTCCAAACCATAGTACCAGTAATCCTGCGCATATACCAACATATACAATCGAAAGTCATTTCTTCAAAATTACCTGAAATTCAATCAGCTTGTAAAGAGGGTGCATACCAAACAAAATCTCAAATGTAGACGTGGAAATTATTTTATTGCATTTAGAAATAGCTACTCAAAACAGCACTTGAAATTGTGTTAAACCTGCATTAAAATTATCATTTCTGATACTAGACCACCAGTCCACTGGGTCACAATGGCACAAATAATCATAGTATAAATTAAATGAATAATTTTGGGATATAAACATCAATTTTTTCCTAATGTTTTTCTACATATCCAGAAAGCCTTTGTTGAACTTTCAATAAAATTTTGAAAAACGTGTTCAAACATAATTTGATGTCAAATAATACTTTCAGTTGCAATTTTACTATGATCAAAATAGATCATTTCTTGTACTATTTTTCATTTCTTATTAAAACTCTTTTTTTTCTTTCTGAAGGCAATTGTAGTATTATATATTTTAGGGATTCAAGGAAATATACTCATTATTACACCATTTCTCAACTCGTTTGAGGTATTGGATATGATGCCAGAATATTTTCCCAAAATTTAACTCTGGTTATAATAACTAAATCATCTACATACCCAATGGAGATTGTGATAAATGTATTTAAAACTTGCAGACAGGAATCTACCATACAGCAACACAAGATGTGTGAAATAATCTTACCATGTGGAGAGCCAGATTTGATTTGGAAAATAAAATTTTATTATAAAAAGGATGACTAACAAACCTATTAATAAATAGGATTTTGATTAAAAAAACATATAGTGTTGTTGATTCTCCTTCCAAGAAGAGATTGTAAAATGTTTCCATTAGGTACATTGAAAGTATCAAAATCACTTTCAATATCTAGAAAACCGCTAAGGCAATTCTTTATATTAAACAAAGGACTTGTTGTAGAACTCATTTTCTTTACATTTATCTTGTTGAAATGCATATTGAGAGTTAGAAAATGGTTTGTCAATTAAAGAAATTTTCCTGATATAACTGTATATCAGCTTTTCAAATGCCTTTAGTAGAAAACATATTGAGTTTTTAAGTCTGAAAGATTTCATTATTAATTACATTTTCCAATTGATGCAAAAATAGCTTTGGTATGTTTTTAAGGAATAAGTGGCCAGAGGCTATATGCGAGTTGAAGATTTTACGAAGAATTAAGTCATAAGTTAAGATTTATTTACAACATTCCTTTCACCTTTACCAAAATTGGATATGGAGAATTAAAAGCAGGGAGTTCCAATTATTTCTTTAGAATCTGGAAAATTAACTCAGAGAAAAGATCTCAATACCAAATTCTTAAAACTTATAATTTCCATTTTACAGATTATTTAAAAAATCTATGTAATGGAATGTGTATCAACACAGAGTTTTGTAGAGCACGCTCTATTTCACAGCTTTCACCACTGAGTTAAGTCTATCAACTCGTTTCAGAAGAACGGCTGAATTCCTGGTATGAGTGTAACTTGTCTTCAAGGTAATTTTTCTGGTTAACTGGGATCCAGAAATCTTCGTCTCTCACTTTCAAATGCATGCTTGTTACCATGGGAGGCATTTTTTATTCCATTTTATGGTTTCAAGGTCGTCACATAGGAGGCTCAGTGTTCCAGATACTAACTGAAGCCACGAACTTTAGGCATTTGATTAACAAGAAGTCTAATTCACTTCAGTTAGGATTTCTGGCTGCGTGGAGCTCACATACTCCTTCGTAAGTTTGATGGATGAAATCCATCCTTTATAATGGCTTTTTAAAACCTTTAACGACTCCTACTCTGTCTAGTAGTCAAAGTGTCTAACTCTCGCTAACAGTCTGTCTAGTGTCTAATTGCAGATAGGGAAGTCCTGATTTCGAATCCCAGTTCAGGCATGGATTTACTTTCTCTCTTTGCCTATCCTGTGTTTAACCTTTCTTTGCATGAATGGGTTGTGAATGGTTGCCTACCATATAAACGGGCACCTATGGCATTCATGTACTGAGGAACTCGGATTATACACCAAAATATGTTTCAGTTAGCAAAGTGGAGCATCACATCCAATAATGCAAGCCTAGCTGGCACAAGACAACAACAAAATATTTAACAACCGAGGAAAGGTTTCATTTAGATGTTTTGCCGAGATTTCTTTTGTAGCAGTGCTACAGGAATAAGGGGTTGAAACCTCAGACCTATTTCATTTAGTTTCTCCCGCCTTCTATACAATCTGAACTCACACCTTTTGTTTTTTATGGTGCCTTAAACTACATCATTGAGTTTTCCTGAGAAAAACAGGCCTACAATATGGTCTCTGTGTGCTGTCTTGGGGCAATTAAACTTCTCCCAATAATTTGTGACTGGTATCTGTTTATTTTTAACCATTTCACTAACTGATTGATTGTAGTCAGAAGGTGCAACCAAACACTTATTATTGTCCTTGTTTTTGTATCACCAATGAGTTGATCTGAGTGTTGGAAGTCTAATAACTGTCACCTGCATAGCTTCTTTATTCAGATAAAGACAAACAATCAATGAGGTTTCACCTGGTATTTCATAAAGCAAATTTACGACACCATACTCTAATGTTATTCGTCTATCGGGAGAGTGTCTAATACTTTGAAAATGAGTTTCCTTTTTGTATTATCCAGGTGTATCTGTGCAGCCTTCACTCCATTAGTGACCTTACCAAGAAGCAAAATAAGTCAAGGTTCCAGATGTACATCACATGTGCAACTTTTGTACACTGTCACATCAAATTAAGGTAACAGAATAGGATGTTTTGAAAAAATATAAAATGAGGTCCTTAATAAGCGATTCCAAGAATTAAAAAAAAATTAATTAAAATTTGCGTGGATTTTTACAGATGCAGCACAATTCCCCAAGACAACAGCCATAGTTTCTGTCACATAGTGACTCGTAATCTATTTAGACGTTTGAAGAATTGTGTAGCGGTCCCGCTGCAAAACGTTAACGAACACCAGAAACGTAAGCAAACACCAAAAAAGGTAAACAACGTAGATGGATACAAGACACGTGGCGTAGGAATAAACTTTCCTACCGTACCTGTGTGATTAGGCAGAAACGCTACTCAGGCAGTCTGACCTCAGCCGTTGAACTGAACGATAGCAGCGGAACGCTCGCTGCTGCATTTGTGAATATTCATCAAAACTTATTAATTTTATAATTCCTTTTTATGGGATAATATGTCTCATTTAAACTAATTGTAATTATTAATTATTATTAATTAAATAGTTATGTTTGGATTAAATTTTTATTGTTTTTATTCATCAACATTACTATAAATGGTGACTTTGGACAATTTTTAACACGCGAATCTTCTGATCGTCGACATTTTGTTTTCGAACTACATCCATGATACTGTGCTTTTTCACGAACTTTTGAGTATTTTTCTGCTGTTATCATCGCTTGTGCCGGTGAAATAACATATTATTTTTGAATTATCGATTTTGGATTTTACTTAAGAAAAAACGACATGCCTAACGAAACCAATAATCAACAAATTGCACGTGTCACCGTAAAGATACCCCTATTTTGGAGAGCAAATCAGGAGATATTGTTTAAGCAGATGGAAAGCCAATTCACGCTTGTTCGAGTCACTACTGAATTGACTAAATTCCATCACGTGGTCTCCGCTTTACAACCAGAGGAGTTAGCTGTGGTCAGTGACATCATCCTTAATACACCAGCAGTGAATCCTTTCACCGCGATTAAAAAATGACTGTGTGATCAATATGCAGATTAGGAATCATAGCGACTAAAAGACTTAATATCTGGAATGCAACTTGGTGATCACCGCCCTTCATATTGGAAAAAAGGAGCAAAGCTAGTAAGAAAATGAACGATGATCTGTTAAAATCTTTATTTTTATAAAGACTTCCGACTCAAGTGCAACAAATTTTGGCAATTTCAAACGACAATTTAGATAAGCTTGCCGAAATGGCAGATGACTTTATGTCAACAACAATTAAAGCTTCCTTAGTTAACGGCATCATAACTCAAGCAGTTGAGCCAGATTTGCGGACAATATTACGGGAAATAACTACCCGCCTCTCTCATCTGGAATCTAGTTCACGTGACCATTCAAGAAACCGCAGTCAACAGCGCTTTACAAGCCGAAATAGAAATCAAGGAATCCTGCACACTGCTGGTACCACAGGAGATTTCAACAGCGAGATACTAAGTGCCGAGAACCCTGATCCTTCCAGGCGGAAAACTGCTATAGCCGTCATCCAGTCAAAAGGGTGACGGCGAGGCGATGATTGAACGTCTGTATTTGGCGGATAAAACATCTTCTTCACGATATATATCGATACTGGAGCGGGTGTGTTCGTGGTTCCTCATACTGTCCATAAGCAAAGCAATCAAGCTGCGCAGATGCAACTTTTGCTGCAAACGGGACAGCAAATCCAACTTTCGATCAACGCCTGCTGAAATTAGATTTTGGTCTGAGAAGAGCATTCAACTGGCCTTTCATCATCGCTGCCGTGTCTCAACTGATTATCGGTGCTGAATTCTTATGACACTTTGGACTTGTAGTGGACATTAAGAATGGTGTTTTAATTGACCCTTTAACTTCCTTACAGTCTAAAGAACTTTATATGCTGGAAATTACACTGAGATTAAGGCAATCATTGAGGACTCTATGTTCCACAAATTATTAGCAGAATATCCTACACTCATTAAAGCAAATACTATTCCCAATAAAATCGTTCATGAAGTGGAGCATTGGATTGAAACAAATGGACCTACAGTGTTCTCAAAACCCGGACGATTACCACCAGATAAACTGAAAGCTGCGAAACAAGAGTTTGAATTCCTTGTAGCTTCTGGAGTCTGTCAACCGTCTAAAAGCTGTTGGGCAAGCACACTCCACATGATGCCTAAGAAAAATGGGAACTGGTGACCCTGTGGTGATTTTCGTCGACTTAATAGTGTCACCGTTCCCGACAGATACCCTGTACCCCATATTCAAAACTCTTTTCAAATATTGGAAGAGAAAACAATATTTTCTACCTTAGATCTTGAAAAAGCATATTTATATCCCTGTTCGCATATTATCATATCCCTGTTCGCAAAGATGATGTTTAAAAAACTCAGTAACAACTCTGCTTGGACTTTTCCAGTTTTTATTCATGCCATTCGGCTTGAATAAGAACTCGTCTAATGCTGCCGAAACATTCCAGCGATTCATCCACAAAGTTTTGAGTGATTTCGACTTTTGTGTGCCTTACTTTGATGATGTTCTGGTTTCGTCAAAAGATGAAGAGGAACACTTTGCACATTTGAAACTGATCTTCCAGAGATTTTCGGAATATGGAGTGACCCTGCATGTAAATAAATGTGCTTAGGACAAGCTTCAGTACAATTTCTGGGACATTGTGTGACTGCTAAAGGAATTTCTCCCCTTCCTGAAAAAATAGCCTCAATTACGAATTTTCCAAAACCTGTTACGGCTAAAGAATTACGTCATTTCCTGGCCATTATAAATTTCTACAGAAGATTTATATCTCGAGCTGCACAAACTCAAGCAGTTCTTAATCGACTCAGCGTCCGCAACGTATCTGTTACCTCGCAATAAACTGGTCGAAAAGCGGTTCATGACGGCAGGAATACGTCGAAACTTTCCTGTTCGAAAGCGGCCTGCGTCGGCACAGATACGTCGCAGAGTTTTCACCGAAAGCGGCCGTGGCGTATATTTTCGCATAGTAGAAACCACTTATTTTTGCTTTCCCCCTAATCGGTGGTTTGATTGATCGGTCTTAATCACTCAAACCACACTACTTGGAGACTTTTCTTTGAAAACTACAACTCAGCCTGAGTTTTACGCCAAATATATAAAATACTGATTATTTTTTCGCCAAGATTCAACTTTAAAATTTAAAAATCTATAAATTTGTTGCTTTAGAAATAAAATGCAAGTTTATACATTATTATTTTTAATTTTAATTCCTAAGCTAATTGAATTAGACGATTTTATTACACAAAAATTTAAAATCCATATGTACTTTTAAATTACTAACGAGATTGCCTTCTTTTCTAAGTTAAATTTTTAATAATTTTCCTGCTTATGCTAATTATTTCTTACATCTTACTTAATTTAATTCAGATTTTATTGTTTTTGACGTCATTTTTTTATCGACTAGTTATTACTGAAATAAACAAATAAATTTCGTAAATGGAAATTCTACCATCTAAGCAAATACATTTTTAACCTACAGAAAATAATTATTTTATTACAAAATTTATTTTTAAAGTAAGCAAATTATTAATACGTTAGTTTTACAAATAATTATCTTTTAACATGATCCATATTAGGTATAAAAGAAATTTTTAAATATAATAATCTTAACCACAGAATTTCTTGTTGTAAAATGTGGTTATATATTTACTTTACTCTTCTTCTTTGATTTAAAAATTAATTTTTCTGGTTTATCTTTGAAACATAAAATGATGTATTCCATTCACGATTGATTGTGTTATTTAAATTTAAAAATATAAAAAACGCATTATATATTTCAAATAAACTTCTTTCTTAAAAAATTAAAGTTTTGAAAGCAAAGAACACACATCACATCTGAATGAAATAGTATGCTAAAGTTATACGATTACAGAAATCATAGACTGTTTAAATTTAGTTGTGTTGTTACAATCTGAATTAACGATAACAAGATATTGATGACATAAATATGATTAATTATATTAAAGGGACAAAATTGATTACAGAAATAAAATGAAGTTCAAATGAGATATTGGCTTAGAAATAAATTAATTAGCTGTTAAAATTATGAAAAAATTATTTATTTTCTTAATATACATATGAATTTCAGCTCGCAAAATAATCATTGTTTATTATAAAATATAATATATATATATATATATATATATATATATATATATATATATATATATATATATATATATATATATATATATATATATATATATATATATATATATATATATATATATTAATACAATATTTAAATTGCTAGTTAATCTTTTTTATAGGAATATGGTGTTATTTATTTGAGTAAAAATAAACCATATTAAAGAAAGTTAACAAATTCAGGGCAAACTTATAGTACATTAGTTATATGATGATCTAAAAATTTATAATTATAAAAAAAGATTCATTATTGAATATTCATTAACGTTCATAAAACTGATAAATTTAGAATTAAATGCTTGCTATGAATTTATAAAATAAATAAATAAATAAAAAAGTAATCTTTCGATACCAAACATAACTTTTTTCAATTTAAGTAAATTTGTGATAATCTAAAACATTAATGTTTTTCTAAACTAGTAATAGATAAATATTAAGAATAGAAAAATAAATGCTTATAAGAATTTTTGTTGTTTACCTTTTCAAGTCTTAAGAATATATCCTCTGTCAATTTAAATAATGATTACTTTTTCAATTTTGATAATATTTTTCGATTTTTATTCTTGATATATAACTTTGTGATATTCATTATATTGAAAGCATAATACTGTTTTAGCACGTTTTATATAAATTTTTTGTACGCCGGCTCCCATTTCAACGACCTTACAATATAGAAAAGAATACTTGCATTTTTTATGCGTAAAAATTCATTTGAATTTTGAAAACATTTGAGATAATTTTTAAAAAAGGAACTATATGATTAAATTCAAATTTTCAGACTTAACTTCGGATTTTGGTATTTATCTGTTAAGTCATTAAATCGCTTATTAATGTTAATGTTAACAATACAAAATAACAAAAACTAAAATAAAATTATTCTTTCAAAAAATAAAATGTAGTTGAAATGCAATGAAGGATATTAAATTTGAATTATTAACTCAATTTTTGAAATTTTCTGTTTTCAGAATTTTTAAAATTTAAAATAAATTGCTGTTTGGAAATTTTCTATCCAAAATTCTACCTTACTTATATAGAAAAGAGAAAATAAAGTTGAAAATTTTTATAGGATTCCTGTAATCTTTCATGATTTGATAAGCAAAATTTGTTTTGTATCATTTTGTTTCTATCATATTAATACTACTATATTTTTTGTTATGCAGCAGTAGTTATAAATAGCTCCTATAGTATTCAAACATTTTTCACTTAATTATTTCCTTTCCTTAAAACCTTGCGAAGTTTTTTATCACAGATAGTTGAATACTAAAGGATGAGGTGTTAAATTTATTTTCTCTACAATTTTTACAAGTATTCGACTATTAACAGTATTGTTTCAAACAGCTTCTCCCATATATTCCCTGTATATACACCAAAGTGGAAAGATGTGAGACCCTTAGGGAATTAGTTAAAAAAAGTGAACTACTGGAATCACTTGCTACCACCCAAAAACGACTTATGGAAGTGATTGGAACCCAAGATGTGAACTTTCATAAAAATCAAATCTGGATATACCAATACGGACTTTACAAACATGCATTCATCAGCAGTCAAGAACTACGGGGTAAGTGCTCCCAATTTGGTTATTGTTTAATTTCAAATTGTTCTTTGCATGATAATAATGGTAATAATAATGTATGTAGTAATTCCGATACTGATATTGGTAATGATATTTCAACTCATAAAATTCTTAAAACTAGTATTAAATCTAAAAATCTTAAATCTAAAAGAAACGTAATCAAATTATCTAAAAGTAAAAATAAATGGTCAGTGTTAAATGCAAATGATGCTAAAAATAGTTCTAAATTACAAAATAGCAAATCTAAACTTGTAAAATCTTATGACTCTGATGATCATTTATAAGACAGCATTAACAAAATAGATTGTAATATAGATAATGCTATTGCTACTAATGAGTGCAATGATTCTAATTCTGTTATTGTCGGTAATGTAAATTCTATGATAAATGTAAACAATTGTAGCGTAAACAATCATATGCAAAATATTAATAATACGACTAATACTGTATCTATTGATAACAATATGTGTAATGACAATACTACTGTAAATAACTCATGGTCATATGTAAACAATGTTATGTATAGCTCCTCCCAATTACCAACTTCTAGTAAAGATGTAATTATGTATAACACCCCAACTAAAAATAAGAGAGCTCTAACTAACAATAGTGATGAGGAGGGTTTTATTAGACCCAGAAAAACGGCAAATATTAAATATACCACTCCCAATCCACAAACTAACACAATAAATTCTCTCTTTTAAGTAATATGCAAACTGAAATTCGCGACAATGTTGACAGTAGACAGCCAACTACCGCTTCTCCCAGAAACTCCATTCCCCCTATTCTGATCAAACTTAAAAGTAATTTCACTGAACTCTCAAGCGATCTTAAAATAAATTGTGATAAAAATATTACAGCAAAACTATCAGGAGAATTTCTCAAAGTATTTCCAGTCACCTCGGAAATGCACAGAAAAGTAACAAAATATTTATTGGACAATCAAATCGAATGCTTAGTAATTAAAAACCGTCTTGAAAAACCCATTAAGGTTGTTATTAAAGGCTTACCCCGCACCACCCCCTGAACTCATAAAGAAAGAGCTGACTAACAAAGGCTTTGATGTAGCCGCAGTAGCAGTCATGAGAAAACACAGGGTCAAAGAACCCATTCCCTGCTTTTTAATCACCCTAAACTCTCATGAAGTAGGCTCCAAAATTCATGATGTCAAAGAAATAATGAATTTAATTATCAGGGTCGAAACATACATTAATAATAGACCTACGCAGTGTTATAATTGCCAAGGGTATGGGCATAACTCTGCAATTTGTCATTTAAAACCGAACTGCGTGAAGTGTGGTGAAAAACACACAAGTAAAGATTGCCCCCATAAAAAAATAGATTCCCCAAAATGTTGTAACTGTGGCAATTCACATACCGCCTCATACGCAGGCTGTCCTGCGAATCCAGCTAATAAAAACAAAAAATCGCAACCAACTTACTGTTAGAGTAGGAAAAGATTTCTCTCTTGACAGACCCATTCTTGCAGGCGTACCGCAAGGATCCCTGCTGGGTCCTCTCTTATTTAACATCTATATCAATGATATTCCGCAACACCAAAATACTAGGCTCTGCTTGTTTGCGGATGATACTGCCGTTTTGTCCACTAGCTCTCTCTACTGGAAAATCCATGCTATCCTTACTGAACACCTCATGGCCATTGAAGAGTGGCTTAATAAGTGGAAAATTAAAATAAATCCAAACAAATCCACTGCTGTCATTTTTACTAGGAAACGTACTCTACCCCCCCAGATTCAACTAAGCGGTTTTTCGGTCCCCTGGTCAAATAAAGTCGAGTACCTTACGTTAGATAAAAAACTTACCTGGAAAGCCCATATTAATAAAATTAAGAATAAATTTATTTCTGCCAAAACTTCACTCTACTCCTTAATTGCCTACAAATCAAAGCTCTCCATGGCTAACAAGCTATTGATTTATAAATCATACCTTCGCCCTATTATCACCTATGCAGCCCCAATCTGGGGTGGTGCTGCGGAAACGAACCTGAAACTTCTTGAGGGTCAGCAAAGTAAATTTCTTAGACTGATCACTCAATCATACTTCTACATCAGAAACGAACACATCAGAAGCAATTTGGGTGTCCTTCCCTTATCAAGATACGTTCAATTCCTTGCTTTTCGCTTCTACAACAATCTTTATGAAATTGATAACTCTGAAATTCAAGCAATTGAAAACTACAGTCCCTATGAACTTTCCAATTTTCACAGACCAAGGGCGGTTCTGCAGGCTAAGCCACATTCAAACTTATCTATTTGTCTCCCAAAAATTCGAAATTAATAATTTCTTCTTCTTATACTTAAAAAAAATATATAAAATAAAATACAGAAAGGGAAAAAAATTGTATTTATATATATGCATATATAATAGAATAAAAAAAATATTTTGTCTTTATATAGTTATATCAATACTGTTACTGTGTATATAACTGTAATTAAATTTTTTTTTTTGCACTCTTGTTTGTAATGTGTATTCAAATTTTTCTTTTTTATGTTTATTCAATATCATGCAAAGAACTCTCGTTGGGAGAACTTTAACCCAAGCAAAATATTTTCTTAATCTTTTATGTTTAAATAACCTTATGTTTTGAAATCATTATGTTAATCTCAACTATAGTTAGGTGTAGAAAAATTTCTTAGGAACAGAAGGTACATGGCCATTTAGGCTAGGAACCTAACAAACACTAGATCAACTTCTCTCCCTGTATATACGTCAAGACTTCGTTTCAAGGAAGATAATTCATTGCACATGTGGCTTCCTGTGTGGTTAAAGATGTTTCTATTTAGTTACAGATGGAATGAAAGGGAATTTTATCGATTACTCTAGTTGAAGTAGACATATGAGAAACTGCTTTTTCTCACCTTGTTTCACTCCTCTCAATCTTAACAATTCTCAATTATAGATAAAGTCTCTTTAATTAGGAAACTTTATATAGTAGAGATATATGATAACTATATAAAGGTTTTGCAACTTGTAATACAAAAAAATATTACCAATGCAAGAACTTTCCATAAAAATATTTTTATAATGGAGTATAAAAATATTTTTATGTATTTTTATGTATATTTATAATAGCTTCTTAGCATTTTATTACATATTATATAATGTAAAATTAAATGTAAGCCAATAGAAACTCGTTATAAAACTTTAAGTTTCTTTCGTACAGTAATTTTGCCAAATTAAGTTGTAAAGATTCTTTTGTTTTTATTTATAATTATACATAAAGTTCAGTTCATAAACGCTAGATTAATATTTAAAAAATAACTCGAGTAAACACTTGTGAAACCAAATATTCCATTTACATTGAAATAAATTAAATGTAACAGTTTAAGCTTCTTATTAGTACATGCACTGATATATATTTCAATTCAGATTGACAAATGAAGTTAATTTTCATGTATTGTTACAAGTGATATTTTATCTAAGGTTGTTCAGTTACGAGTAGAAAAAATTAATTTGGGCTTTAACGCTTTTAAATAAAAAAAACAAAATTTATCTATGAAAAAAGAGCATAAGTAATATATTTTTTTAGTTCTGCTAAAAAATTAAGTAAATTAATAATTTTAATAAATTTCTAATTCATTTAGACTGTTGAATTATAGAAACGTATAAATAATCTAAATCAGCCTTGCTATGTGTGCTGAAAGTATTATAATATTGTGAAAGGGTTTAAAAAATATTTATTTACTTGCATTAAATAGTTATAAAGTTTCTACTTCTGTAAGTTTTAAAATGGAATAAATGAGACTTCATAACGTTGCTTGAAGTACATTGCTAACTTTTTTTTATCGTTCAATGATATCAATTGTTCGCCATCATATTACATATCCTCTGAGCTTATAGGCAACACACTAACTCTTCTATTAGTATAAATTACTAAATAGCAGTATATATATTTCAAATCACTATGAGGTCTAGCAAAGTGCTTAACTTCAAGAATTGAGAAAAATGTATTTCCAGATGAAAGTAAATATATAATAAGGACGGCACACAATAATCTCTCTCTCTTCCTCTCTCAAATAATTTAAAGTGCTTAGGAAAAGCTTTCTTAAAAAAAGGTTGTCACATATATTGAAAAAATTTAATTTACATTACTTTGAGTTTCAAATTCATTTTCTATTTCACCAGATTGCTTCATAATAATTGAATATTATTTTGAGTTAATGAGAATAAGTATATTGAATACTTAACAAATGTGTTTTAGGCAATTTATTTTTCATCCATCACTTGGAATTCTTTTCGATTAAAATACAACTTTAATTTATAATAAATACCTTGTTAAAAATATCGAAATAATGTTTTTTTAATATAAAAGAAAAAAATTGTAAAAGTAGTAAATGATTTTATAATATTGTTTTAGAATGTAAATATATAAGAAATATCATAATTAAGAAAGTACACAATCAGCAAATATAATGTGTTAAAATTTCTTATACAGAACAAATTTAATGCAAGTTTATCTACATGTATTTTGCATTAAATAGTTTTATTTTCATGTACAATAATGCAGAAATGAAAATTTATCCTTTTTTTGTAAATATTTAATTTTTTTGGGCTAAAAAACTTTTCCAAATATTTAAATATAAAGTGAAAGTAATTTTTCAGATATAGTATAAACCATTATTAAGAACATTACACACATTTATTCATCATGTTATGCAAATTTTCTAATGTTATGTTTAATTGTTTAAACTCAAAACATTTATCGATGAATAAATTGAAAAGCTTTCATTAATGTTTTTGAAATTAACATTATAAAAATTGAAAAATAATTAAGCCTTTTATATTCATATAAACACCACACTAATTACTACATAGATGTATTCATATAAAGTAAAAATTTGTTTGTGTTAAGAAAAATATAATGTGAGAAAATGTATTTTTACTAACATTATTTTATCTTACTGCAATAAAAATTTGAAAAGCTTCTGTGTCTCATTCAAAAAGAGAAATTTCCATTATACAGAAAATAGAAAATATACAAGAAAATGTGACAAGTAACTTTCTTAATTAAACTGCTTAAGAAATCTAAAACATCATAATTTGTGGATACCGTTTTTCTTTGAATTTCATATTTTTTACCAAGTCAACCTAAAAATACTGAGGAATATCTTCAATCATTTTCAATTACTCAAAAAACAGTTACTTATTAATAATTTTTGCTTTTTAAGTTTTATACAAAAAAAGATTTATGTTTTCGTTTTAACCACTCTTATTGGGATGTACAATTCTTTCTGGCAAATACATACAAACCTAGATAGGGTAGTTAGTAGTAAGTGACATCCCCTCCCTCTAAATTAAGCGATGTGACAGTTTTCAGGGGGGTAGGAAATGTTCCCAACGAGAATGGGAAACAGTCGACGATTTTTGTATAGTTTCGGGACGTGGGTAAAAGTAGTACATCTGGTTTTAAAGAGGAAACATTTTTCGCAGATTCTTGAAATTTTCTGAGCCGCTGAGTCGGTTAATGAATACCTAAGGGTGCCAAAAGGAACGACAAATCAACAATAAACTGGACAATTGAGGCTGAAACTGCCTTTGAAAAGTGTAAAAAAGACTTAGCAGAAGTAGCAACTCTTCATCAACCTGTGTTAAATGCACCATTGGCAATTGTTGCGGACGCTTCAGATACAGCTGTGGGGGCCACCTTGCATCAACAGATCGACAGAGAGTGGAAACCACTTGGATTTTGTTCTAAAAAGCTCTCACCATCCCAACGTAATTACAGTGCTTACGATAGAGAGCTCTTAGCTGCACACATGGCAGTGAAATACTTCCGACATATGGTGGAGGGTCACCCATTTACCATATTTACGGACCACAAGCCTCTCACATTCGCTTTCAGACAGAAGGAGGACAAATGCTCGCCAAACCTCTTGGATTATATTATGTGAAGGGAATTGACAATGTGGTTGCAGACGCTTTCTCCCGGATATACATTGCAATGATAGAAACACCATCAAACATTGACTTCCAGGAAATTGATAATAATAAAAAAAGTGATAAAGAACTATCAGAATTATTGTTACATCCTGATAAATCTTCCCTAGTTCTTCAATCTTTTGCAATAAGTGATCCTGAGGTTGAGCTGGTTTGTGACACACCTACCAACTACATTCGACCATTCGTGTCTGAAGTGGATAGAAAAAAGATATTCCTCAGTCTGCATTCTATCTCACACCCGGGGATTAAAGCTACTGCCAGGCAAGTTGAGGAGAGATATGTCTGGCAGGGACTGAAGATGTATGTAAGAGCATGGGCTCAGCAATGCCTGGCCTGTCAACGTTCAAAGGTCGTACGTCATACCCAAAGCAGACTTGGAACTTTCATTCAACCCAACTCCAGATTCGAACACGCACATATTGATATAGTCGGCTCACTACCTCCGTCTTAAGATTGTCAATACTGCCTCACATGCGTCGACCATTTTTCAAAGTGGCCAGAAGCCTACCATATGGTTGACATAACAGCGAGGTCAGTGGCTTCAAGACCTGCAAGCAACAGCAGCGGAGATGATATACGGAACGACTATCCGGCTACCTGGAGAATTTCTAAGTCCATTATCTAAAACAGCGGATCAAGCCACCTTCGTTGGAAAGCTGAAGGACACCATGGTAAAATTGCTACCACCCAACCCACGACGACACGAGCATCGAACAGTATTTGTCAACAAAGATCTTTCAAACTGCTCTCATGTGTTCCTGCGAACAGACACCTTAAAAAAGAGTACAACCGCCCCATGAGGGCCCATTCCAGGTCATTGAAACAGGAGATAAAGTCTTCAAACTGCTCATTCGCGGGCGGGAAAGTACGCTAAATATAGACCGTGTTAAGCCCGCCTTCATTGCCAAAGATGAAGATTATCCTGTAACCCACACCGAACAAGAGACGGAAGCGACAGAAGAGGAAACAATATCCACATCTCCAAGTATCATTCCAACTACCACAGTTACACGCTCAGGTCGCCGTGTACATTTCAACAGGCGGTACCTGTAACTACTGGAAAAAGTCTCGCTATCGCTGATGAGGGGCTACTGTAGCGGTCCCACTGCAAAACGTAAACTAACACCAGAAACGTAAGCAAACACCAAAAAAAAAAAAAAAAGCAACGCGGATGGATACAAGACACGTGGCGTAGGAATAAACTTTCTTACCGTACCTGTGTGATTAGGCAGAAACGCTACTCAGGCAGTCTGACCTCAGCCGTTGAACTGAACGATAGCAGCGGAACGCTCGCTGCTGCATTTGTGAATATTCATCGAAACTTGTTAATTTTATAATTTCCTTATTATGAGTTTATTACAATTAGTTTAATTAGTTTACAATTAGTTTTAATGAGTCATATGGGGTAATATGTCTCATTTAAACTAATTGTAATTATTAATTATTACTAATTAAATAGTTATGTTTGAATTCAATTTTAATTATTTTTATTCATCAACATTACTATAAATTGTTTTAGCAACAAAAACTGTGATAAAAGTGCAAGCCAAGAAAAATTTTAAAATTTTCTGTTTCAAGAAACATTTGATCTTTTCTTGTAATGTGCTCTTGTACTTTATTCCAATGCAACGTATCATAACCTTTCTTTATGCTGGAACAAAGTACAGTAATAAGCCAAACTGCCAATAAAATTTACCTTTCCAACCCGTAAGCAAATCAGCATGCTGTTGTTGATTGCTAGGTAGCAAATAATATAATATTCTATTGCGCAAAGAAGTAAACTTTCAAAACTTTTTATTGTGCAAGAGAAAACTGCTGTAAAATTTTATTTAATAAATGTATGGTCTTCTTACCATTAAATTTTATGTGGTGGTGTTAATTTATGTAGTATACTACTAAAGATGGCATTAGTCAGTACAGCAGGGAAGTTTTGAACTATATATATATATGTGTGTGTGTATATATATATATGTATGTATATATAAATATATATATATATATATATATATATATATATATATATATATATATATATATATATATATATATATATATATATATATATATATATATATATATATATATATAGTAATTTTATAAAATGGAAACCTTGAGTGCTAAATATAGATACAAATCTAGGAACAAACTGAACAATTTTTCATATAAGAACAAATTTAGACATTATTTTGAAAAGTGCATGTACCTACTATTACTATTTATTTTATGTGGATAACAAAATTGAGTAGTTATTGAAGCAGTGAGTATGTATTAAGATTTTCAACTTCAGAAACAATAATCTTTTTTCGACCCATAGGTGATTCCAGTGTAATATATACCTACAAATTTATAGAAAATAAGTAAAATATTCTCTTTATTGTACACAAGCCATTCAAAATGATTTTCGTTTTAGCTCTTGAAATGTAGTGGTGTCTGGAATTTTGAGAAAAAGCTTTTTTTCTGATTTTAAATGTATATACTGAAGGAATTTCTGAAATTCCAAGACTGTCGTTTGTCGTAAGTAAAATAAGTACATACAATGCATTCCGATCTTTTCCAACAAAAAAAATATCCCATATCCAATTTTTTTTTCTTGCAGATGAAACTTTTCTTGCAGATAACATATATATGTATACATACACACACACACACACACACATATATATATATATATATGTATATATATATATATATATATATATATATATATATATATATATATATATATATATATATATATATATATATATATATATATATATATGTAACCCAGAATAAGTTCAAATACACATTTTATTTGATAATATATCCATAGCAAAAACAATTTGAAAATATTGAACAAAATATTTTTAACAATACATAAATCTAATTTTTCCAAAATAACACTTGATATAACTGTTATGAATAATTATTATAATTTAAATACTTTTTCAAATGTATTCTATTTAAACAAAATATTGCGTTTAATATTGGAATTTAAATGAAATACACTAGTATAAAGCACATAAAAAGAAAATAATTGTGAATGCAATTGTTGTGCAAAGAAAAAGAACAATAGATTTGAAAAAAGTTTGGTACATTTCTTAAATAATAAAGGAAAGTTTATTAATATTCATAAATAAATCATACATTGTGTATATTTATGAATATTTTAATAAAATATATTTTAAGTAATTAATAAAATTCCTATTAAATTTCATATCTTTTAATCAAATATTTTTTTTAATTTTTATTTCTAATAATAAATTAAAATTTCAACATGATTACATTGTAAATATAATTTAATTCATCACATAAAATAAACAACACTTAAAGACACTTGGGAATCAAGCAATTTAAATAATAAACTATGGACTATTTTCTACGTTTTAAGATATCTTTTGAAACATATTTGAAACTTTTCTTACATACTATCAGTATTTTAATGTGAATATCCACCAGTGGTAATTTTAAGCATCATCATAATAATTATAAAAACATTTAATACCGATTATATTCTTCCAGAATGAAAGACTTTCATAAGAAATTGTGCAAACATTTTAAATTTTTAGGAGTCATTATTACCCAAACTATTTTATATAAAGTTAGAAATAAAACGTATTCGAAGACAATAAATGCTATCAAGGTGTAATCAAAGAAAAATAAATTATTTTTGAAAAAATAATTCCAGTTTTAAAGTTTTTCTTTAAGTATTGTGATATTTAAAGAATAATTTCTAATGCTCTTTCCTTATAGATTGAAAATATCAGTACATCACGCGGGTGACTATCATAAAGTAGACCTTAAATAATATTGCTTCTATTTTTTTAAACTTTCATGTTTTAAACATATTAATTATAATGGTTCAAGAAAATCAGTTTACTTTTATAATTACTAGACTTTTTAGTTTGTTTGATATACCTTTTTAAAAGCAATACTGTTGATAAAAAGAATATAACAACGAAATATTAAGTTAAAAAATCAATATTTTTTTACATCTACTATATTTTTTTGTATTTTAAGTATTTGGCAAAATAATCTTTTAAAGCTATAGTAGAAATTGAATTTCAAATTTAAGATTTAAATAAGCTAAGCACACGCACAAATATTTACGTGGTTAATTAACTACTCTTTAAATTACAAAATAAAAATTGAACTAAGTTTTTGATTAAACACTTTATAAAAATATGTGATTTTATTATGAGTAACACATTGCACAAGTACATTAGCTAATCGTATCTTAGGTATTAAATTTTTCAAGTTAATATACTTATTTCACAGAAATTAATTTTGATAATGCAAATTAGTGCCTGAGTAATATAATGTTACTATAATACATGCTTTGAAAAATTCACTTTTTCCTTCAAGTTGCAAGGTATTTTTGAATTTTCATATACTTCTATTTAATTCAAAATTTCTATATTTGAACATTTATTTATGTTATTTATTACAAATGACTTTTCAGTTTCAGCAAAATATCACACAAACTTAAATGTTTTCTTTTTACAAAATAACGATAGTTGAATGTATACATTAAACAATGGTAATTGCGTTAAAGTACAAATAATGTGCATGGTCATTAGTGTTAATATATATCAATATAAAGGATTTAATTAAATTCTATAAGTTTTATATATCAGTATTATATTTGTACTAATGCTTAAAGATTGATTTAAATCAATTACTGTAGTAAAGTACCAGCTAAGAATACAAAATCTTTCTTCTTTCACGAAAAATTTAATCTTATTGCAGAATATATTTTCACATAGGTGGAGATGTTTGGGTATGTGCATAGGTTTATGTATATTGCCTATCATGTATTTATTATTAATGACTGTTATAATGAATATATTTCTTAAAACAATTTAAAAACATCTGAACATTAAAATGGACTAAATGTTTTGTTATACATCAACGAATATTTAAACATTATTTTAAAGATTTGTATATTAATGGAAAATAACAGAAGTTTATACTCAAAAAACTTTAAATAAAATTATATTTAATCACAAGAATTCAATTCATTCAATTCAAGAATCATAAAAAAGCAACTTATTTATGTTAAGAAAAATAAAATAATTATATTTACAATTATTTTTTTTTATTTCTCGTACTGATATAAACATCTTAACACAATACTTAGCTTTAAAATTATTAAACTATATTCTTTCATTCATTATGTTTTCAATAGTATAAATTTAATCGAACACAATTTGACTTTAAAAAGGTGAATACATTTTCTTTAACAATTTATTTCTATCAAACATTTAATTTTACTTAAGAAATGTGTGCCACGTAGTCATAAAACTCTTATTAAATTATGAATTTCTTAATTAACATCTCTAAAGTATAAAATTAAAATTTTGATCACATCAAAGCTTCTTTAGCCAAATACCAATTCAGAAACATATTAATTTATTTTCAGATATATTTATCCTTTAAATTAGTACTTAGACGAATTTAAAAGTAACCTAAACTTTTGGAATATCTTATTATAACCTTATATTTTTTATAAATGTGCGTTCTTAAAAATCAGATTTATTTTCCATGTGTATAACAGTACAAGTACGAGATTTGAAGAAGATAAGATTATCTTTATTTTAAAAATATATTCCAAATATTAAGAGAGATTAAGAAAAGTTAAAATTATGTGTTTAAAAGTAGGGTAATTTTACATTTTAAAATGAAATATTGCTTTACATTGCTATGTAAAAATGTTTATCAAAAAATGTATAATGAAATATATAAAATGTTAATGACTTTGTAAAAATGTAGTGTTTAAAAAATGCAACATTTGATTATAATGCTTCCCTAATAATATTTAGCAAATAATTAAATAAAATATTTCATTAACTATTTCAGTTATGTAAAAAATAAAATAAAAATTCTGGTATGTTAAAGCATTAATTTCATGAAATATTTTTAATATTAAAAGCAATTACTGATATTTGAATAAAATATTGGTTGAAACTGCAAATTAATTTAAAAATTTGAAATATTAATATCAATACTATCATGTTAAATAATAATACTTGAAAACTAAAAAATAATAAATTAAATTCATGATTAAATGTGATTAAAATATTTTTATCATATGTTAATTAAATTCAGGCGTACGCATGTGAATTTATAATTTTTAATGTAACAGATAATAGTAATATTTTATTCAGTTCTCAACATCAATAAATAAATCCTGTGTGAGATATTTCAGATAAAAAATTATGTTTAAAATAAGAAAACAGCTCTTTTGTGTATTAAGCTCTCGCTTCATTTCGTTTACAAAGATGCATTTTTATCAAGGGAAAAAAACTGTTATTTTTATGACTTTTTAACAACACTTAAGAATCTGAAGGCTTTATTATAAGCACCAAAATTATGCATAATCTATTTAAATTTTTTCCTTAATCTCACGTTATGAGCATCATAAATCCACTTTTTCCTTACAATGTTTGTTTTTTATATCATATTTTCTAAGCTGATTAGATGTTTTAACTTGGTAATGAAAATAATTTCCTCGTCAGTTAATTATTCTCATTAAATGTATAATTACCTTTCATCATTTTCTTTAAAATAATAAATAGTAATAAAATATTAATGATGATGTCATTATAGACACCAACAAATACATTGAAGTATTTTTTGTTAATTGTATTTTAATCACATTATTTTCTTAATGCGAATACCTATTTTCTTTTACCAAATATTTAAAATGAAGTTCTTATATTTATGAACAATATCTAATTAAATTTAGATTTTGAAAAATTTAGTAAGTTTAATATTGTTGTTAATGAATTATCATAAAAGTACTTATAATTAAACTCAGACTTTATATACGTGTGTTTCAGTATCTCTAACATAAATATAAAATTTTAAATAGAAATATTAATTTATGTGTTAACTCAGTGATTTTCAACCTGTGGGGCGCGCCCCTTAGGGTGCGCGATTATATCCAAGAGAAAATGTTATTTAAAAAAAAATTGATTAAGTGACTGAAAGGAAAGAACACACACGCATACAAAACAAAATACATTTCGAAATATTTAATAATTAACTTATTAAATTAAAACAACTTACTAAATTAAAAACAAATTTAATAATTATTAGTGACTTCCTTAGGCATGTCTTTCAGAGCAAAGTTTTTCGAAGGAGGGTTTAATATTAGAAATAGTTCTCAGTTCTTTTTCTATATTTAGCTGAGACCTATCTTTTGTCTTCAAATAAGCCACCGCAGAAAATCCAGTTTCACAAAGGTAAGATGTTAAAAATGGTAGTAGAATGCGAAATGCCCTTGCTTTTAGTGCAGAAAACTCATCATCCACTCCTGCATAAAATTCAAAGAATGATTTATTACTCAATTGTCTTTTGATTTCGCTGCTTGCCGTGAAATCTATGAAGGTTTCTTCCTCTTCAATTGAGAGTCCTTCGGGAGTATTTTGAAATGGATCCCTCACCCTCTTGTAACTTGATATCAGTTTGTCGTCAGCAAGAAAGTACTTTTTAAAATTCTTTGCTAGCATTGCTAAATGATTTTCAATGGCTACAATTACAACTTTTACATGTTGTTCTGAAGCCTTGAAAGTTTTAATACAATCATTCAAATTTGCAAACATTGTTAAGTTTTATTGCTTTAAATTTCTGCTCCACAATTCCAATTTCCTACCAAAAGCATTAACTTTATCACTTACTATGTGTATTTGGTCCTTGCAGTTGAAGATTCAAATTATTTATTTCTCGAATACGTCGACCACACATGTAGCTCAATTTCATCATAAATAAACTATCGTGAAAATTCTCAGCTTCCGGTCTGTTTTCCTTTTCTAGGAAAACAGCGATTTCTTCTCTTAATTCATAAACACGTTGCCAAAATTTCCCTCGTGATAACCATCTTGCCTGGCAATAAAATAGTAACACTGAATGTACTGCACACATAACTTTACAAAGTGCGGAAAAGATTCTTGATTTCAGGGGTCTCTTTTTTATATAAAATGCTACAGTTACAACCGTAGTTAACACAATATTCAAAGCAGGACTCATTTCTTTGGAAGCCAAAGCTTCTCTGTTGATCATGCAATGTGTCCAGACGCACTATGGCGATTTTTGCTTAACAAGTGCTTGAATACTTTGGAATCTTCCGGACATATAACAAGCACCATCGGTGCATATTCCGACACTACTTTTCCATTCTATGTTTGCCTCGTTCATAAAATCATTTAAGATAGCAAATAATGCGAGTGCTGTTGCTTTGAGATCTATTTGTTTGGAGAAAAGTAATTCTTCTACTATTGACAATTCATCACAAAATCTAACATAGGAAATGAAATGAGCATCTTTGTTACTATCTGTTGCCTCATCTAGTTGTATTGAAAACAATTTGTCACGGAACTTTGACAAAACTGACACTCTACATCTTCAGCTATATCAGCAATTCGACGGGCAACAGTATCATTTTAAAGAGGTATAGACTGCAATTGTTTTGCAAAATTATCTTCGAACATAATTTCTACAATCTCAATTTCGGCTGGCAAAATAAGCTCTTCACCAATGGTATGAAGCTTTTTACATCTGGCTATTTTATATGAAACTTTGTAAGAGGCAATTAAAGCTTTTTCATTCACATTTTTTGAACAATGATTTTTGCTTTTCATATGATTTTAATTTAAATTCGAAGAATTCTCTGGGTTTGTTTACGTACTCACTATGAAGCGTTTCCAAATGTGGTTTAAGTTTATTAGGTTTCATGCTATCTGCCGCCAACTTCTATGAGCAAATGATACACAGGGGCTTCTCTTCTTCATTAACTTCAGTACTAGTGAACCCAAAATTTAAGTATTCTTGCGAATATTATCTTGATTTTATTTTTGGAACCACGCTCTTCTGTGTACTTGTTGATGCTTGTCTATCGTCTAATGCTCGCTTACGCCCGCTTAAAAATTTATCCATGATTCTGCATAAGTCTGCTGCCGTTAATATTTAATGCAGTGAATTGCAATTACATGAAAATATATATAACATACACATTCACAATAGATTCAATAGCGATAGAATGATCGACTCGATTGAGATTGTCTGGAATTGAAATTGGCGTCATAGAACTTTCTCCTTCTCCCTATGAGAAAACATTTATTCACATCTGCGCACGCTCCTAACTTAACTTTAAAGCTGACCAGACAAATTCCAGACAAATCGAAACTTCTCGCGAAACCGTGAGAATATCACACATGTTGGGACGCAAGAGCATTAAAAAGGAACAAGATTCTTGTTTTTTCAATGATGAGGATCGGTATTGCAAAATGTCCATTAATTTCCGTATTCTTGGTAATTTGTAAAGTTTAAAATTAAGGTTGTAGTGTAGGTTTAGCGCCAAAATACTCAAAGTAATTATTATTGAATAGATTTTGTTATATGCGGTGGGGAAGGGGGTGCGATGAAAATTATGCCATGAATACTAAAAGGTATAGAAGCACTGTGTTAAATTATTTTATATTATATAACGTTAAAGATACAATGAACTTTACATTTGTAAAAACATTTGTAACATAGAAGGATGTAATGGAAACCTTTTTCGAGAAAACTTTAAAATCATATGCTTATGAACTAATGCACTATTCATCGCATTTATAAGCATCAACTTTATAAGCATTTTGTTTCATGTTAAGTATTAAAGTTTTAACAATGAAAATAAAACTCCATTTTAATTTTAATTCTAATAATACAAAATGATTAACTTAGTAAATTTAATATTTGCAGTGTTTTAAAGACATTCCAGAGAATATTGTTGATTGAATTATGAAATCCACAGAGTAAAATGCATTCTCTCCAAAGTTTAACTGTTCTAAGAAGTGAAGTGCGCTTCGGTAAATTTATTCATATTATTATAACCAACAATGCATTTAATGCAAAGAATTCATAAATAATAATTTTTGTCAAAAATGAATAATCATAGAAGATCTAACTAATTATTTTTATTTAAAGGCAAGCAAATTCAAAATGAAATTTCGTTTTCATCTTTCAATAACGTATATAATATTACTGGGATTTTTTACTTTGACAAACTTATATGGATTTTCAAAATAATGTTAAAAAATGCATTTTATCAATCTATTTTGTATCCGAAATGCTTCTTGTGTATAACGTTATTGATAAATAATCTCAATATCTAAAGCAGAAAATTTCAATTAAAATTTTATAGTTTAAGCTGCTTTTATAATTAATATGGTATCAGAAACTTATTAAAAGAATGTATTTATAATGTTATGGAAACGTCTTCATCCATTTCTTTATATTTATTTTACTGACGAGTTTTTAATGTCTTGTTTGTTAAGAATTTTTTATTTTTATTTTTTTATTTTTGCAATTTTGAGACCTGAAACTTCTTTTATACAAATTTAATACATGTTTTCATCTGAAAAACAATAGCATCAACCATACAATGTTTTACAAAACACTTTAAAATTTAAAATTTGATCCGTAATTACACTAAAGACATTATCTAAAAACCAGCTTTTGATTAAAGACAGAATTAAGTTTAGAAAGCAATTCGGAACCAAAATATAATCCTTTTTTGAAAATGCACTTAATTTTCGAGACTTTTTCTGTTTTTTGTTAGTTTTATAGCAAGTGAAAGACAAATTTCAATTTCCAATTTGTATTAAAAACATACAAGAAAAGAAAATTAGAGGTAGTTTTTGCAATTATTAAATTCGATGATAATAAATATTGATTTTACTCCGAAAGAAGCATAACTAAAAATGATGTGACATTCAAAAACCCAACTTCATGTGTTTGAAAACTTATGATGTAAATTGTAATTGACTGATCTATTTTTAACTGAGTGAAACAAATATTAAAATTTTAAAATGAAGTTAGAAATTTAGAGAAACTGATGGGAAGAATATTTGCTTCGAGTGAAAGAAAAGTTTTAGTTTATCAAAAAATCAATTAATGAAAATGTACCCTTCGGAATAATAAATTTAACTAAATAAGACATTTTAAAACATTAATTATTTAATAGCATTCCATAATATATGAGAGAGATACAATAGAGATACTCATAGATGTATAGACATAGTCAAATAGACAGAAAGAAACAGATATAGTATAGTTAAAGCATTTTATAGTTAGATATTAAATAAGCTCATTGAGGTCCTTAGTTATGTGCATATTAATATATAGTTGTTATAAGGGTATGCTGTATATTTAGTGTGTATCTAAAGATAAGTATTTTATTACAATTAATTCAACCACGTAAACTAACATTTAATACGTAAATACTGCTTACCAAATCTTACAATCCAATTAATAATTTAGAATATCGACATACTTTATTTGTTTTCAATTCTATGCTGACTTATTTTAGATTGATTAGTGAAAAAACTATAGTAATATAAGATGTCATTTTAATTTAAGAACATTTTAAGAACATTTTTGGTTTAAGAACATTAATTAAAGAACATTTTTGAATCTATTTTCATTAAATTTTTTTCCACTTTCCTTGCCTGCGACTTGCAAGTTTCTTCATGATAGTTATTAGGTTGGTGCGTATGAAATGTCGGATTCTTAAGTGATTGTATAAAATTGCATATCTTTCTTCAAAAGCTGTTTATTCAATCAAAGTATGCTCCATTCGCTTCAATACACTTCTCCCAACGAGATATTAAAGCGTAGATGCCTGTCTTAAAAAAATTTTGGTCTTTAGAATTAATAAACTCTGATATCGAGTTTTTAGACTGTCTTCATTTTCATAGTGTTTGCCCCTTAAAAACAGCTCTAAATGCTTGAAAAAATGAAAATCGGTCGGCGAGAGATCCGGTGAATATGGTGGATGCTGCAATGATGAGCATACGTTTAACTGATCCAGCTTATTTCGCTCTGTCAGTGCGTGCGGTACCCACTTGTCCATCTTCTTAACCTTGCCAATCTCAGAAAGGTGTCTCAATATCGTTGTATGGTCAACTTTCATCCTGATAGCAAGTTCCCTCGTGGATACGGCTGGATCCGCTTCCACTAGAGCCTTCAGGTCATCATTCTTCACAGACGTTTTGGCTCTTCCGCGCGGCTCATTTTGCAGTGAAAAACGCCAGTCCGAAATTTTTCGAACCAACGCTGCACTTTCCGATCGTTAACCGTATTCTCCCCAAACGCTTGGTTTATGTTGCGTGCAGCTTTTGCATCACTATTACAAGTTTGTACTCATATAAGAAAATGACGCGAATGTCGGCAGAATTCATATCGGCAATAAACTCAAAAGAAATAAAAAAGGGAAGACCTTCGAGAAAACCTATTTTGCTGAAATGAGTCTTTGGCAATGGACAATACGAGTATGAATGAGGTTATGCCAAATACAAAAGCATAACGAAAACAGGGAGGAAAACGTCCGCATGTAAAGAGAATCCGACATTTCATACGCACCAGCCTAATAAAATATATCGTATAATTGTTGTTAAAATATAATATATAGTTATTGTAAGAACTATTTTTATGAATTCTTACCTATATTTCTAATTTCTATTATATATTTAAATGTTACATATTAAATATATCAGTAATTTTATATGCTAGCATTTCAAATCAAAATATTCAATGCATAGTCAGTTTGAAGGTAACAAAGAACAATATGCGTTCACGCGAAAAATAGTATTTTTTAAATTCCCAAAGTAAATATTCAATTATTCCCAAAGCAAATTATGGAAACTTTTCTTCCCTCCTTCCTTTATCTCACCGAGATAACATAAAAGTTATATTTCCGTCTTGTTTAAATTACAATATAAAAATACTTTAACTATGTATAATGTTTGAATTTTTTTATCAGGATGTGTAACAAAAATATACGTAAGTTAATCTTATTTTGTAAGAAACTGGTAATAAATTAATGACTGAACAAATATATATATGTGTTGATAGACATATTTGAAATCAAAATAAATGAAAATGTTTGTTATTCCCTATTATACATTGCAAATAATAGCCCAAATCCATAAAATAGAGATTTAAATTTTCCAATGAAATATTACCACTCACATCTCTCTCTCTCTCATTCCAAAAACTTAGTTTATTTAACTATACGCTGATGAGCAATTTATTTAGAAATCTGAGCCTAATAAATTTTTTTTTAAAGCTGAGTGCATTCCTGTAGGTATTGAATCTACTGGTTAATGAATCGCGTTATTATTATTCTTAACAAATGTTATCAAATGTTATCAACATCTTTTAAATATTGATTACATTATTTTTAAATATTATATAACAATTAAATAAATATTGATGAACAGATATATATATATATATATATATATATATATATATATATATATATATATATATATATATATATATATATATATATATATATATATATATATATATATATATATATATATATATATATATATATATATATATATATATATATATATATATATATATATATATATATATATATATATATATATATATATATATATATATATATATATATATATATATATATATATATATATATATATATATATATATATATATATATATATATATATATATATATATATATATATATATGTATATATATATATATATATATATATATATATAGTTAATAGTATAATTTATAAAATACAATGAAAAATGCCAAATGGAAAATAGTACATTGAAAAATTAAATGCCAAAAGTAGAATATTAAATGGAAGACAATATATTAAAATATTAAAGCATTGAAATATTAAATGGAAAACAATATATTGAAATATTAAATGGAAAATAATAAATTGAAAAGAATACAATGAAAAGAATTATATTGAAAATACTTGAAAGAAAGATAGATATAAATGGAATAAAGTACCAACATTTAATATTCTACTTTTGGCATTTAATTTTTCAATGTACTATTTTCCATTTGGCATTTTTCATTGTATTTTGTCTCATTATATTCATTGCATTTTATAAATTATTTCTTTCAAGTATTTTCAATGTAATTCTTTTCATTGTATTCTTTTCAATTTATTATTTTCCATTTAATATTTCAATGTATTGTTTTCCATTTAATAATTCCAATGCTTTAATATTTTAATATATTGTCTTCCATTTAATATTCTACTTTTGGCATTTAATTTTTCAATGTACTATTTTCCATTTGGCATTTTTCATTGTATTTTGTCTCATAATATTCATTGCATTTTATAAATTATACTATTAACTATATCTTAGTAATACTATTCCAGCTGCTTTTGCGCTAAATGTATTGCTAAATTTAAAACTTAAAATTTTATATATTCTTCTGCTTTTGATTATATGTCTAACTTTACAGTTATTTTTTTATATATTCTTGTGCTTTTGGTTATATATCTAACTTTGCATTTATATATATATATATATATATATATATATATATATATATATATATATATATATATATATATATATATATATATATATATATGTATATATATATATATATATATATATATATATATATATATATATATATATATATATATATATATATATATATATATATATATATATATATGTATATATATATATATGTATGTATGTATTGAGAGAAATTTCTTTATTTACATTTTTAACATTAAAAATTTCACTATAATTTTAACAGTTTATATTATTAAAATATGCAGTAGTAAAAAAGTAATTTTGTAAGAGCATTTAACACCGATCATAAATACAGGATCAAGTTATAGTCTTTACCTTATAGAAAAAATTGTGATCTTTTTCTAAAAGAAACTTATTTTTATATTCTAACAGCCAAACACGTCATGTTTTTTGGAAAATGAATTGATTTTTACCTAATGAAGTGAAAACTAATTCAGGGGAGATAAATTTCTGCATACATATTTCACCCGTGAGGATCAAATGTAATGTTATATTTATAATGCAGGGCGTAACCGCCTGAATTAAGTATTTCCTTTCTTGTTTCGAAAATAATTCAGAATGTTTCTCTCTCATTGATATGTTTTGCATGCAACTCCCGCTTGCTTGTTGAGACAAGACAATTTACACTACATTTATTTATGCTTAAGTTTTCCTTCTGTTTTATAAATTCTAACTATAAAGAATGTTTTTTCATACGCATAGAAAAAACATTTTGTATTTGTTTAATACAATTTTTTTTAAAATTCCTTCTCCTCTTCCTTCGATTCAACTGACTGGAAATCAATACTAATAAAGATTGTTGTATTATTTAAAATATAAATATAAAATTTAAATCTTAATGGCTAATTAGTTTTCAAATATATATACATCATATTTGAAAACTAATTAGTTATTAAGATTTAAATTTAAATGTCGCATATTAAAAGCTATTGTATAAAATTTTCATAGTAAGACTTGTTTTGAGATAATATTATTAGGAGTATATGCTCACCATATATTTCATTTTTTCTTTACATTAAAGGTAAATTATAATTAAAAAAATATTTAATGGATTTTTTTATATGTGTATGAAAATAACAAGTATACAAGCTAATGAATGAAAAAGAATATTTGTTATATAAGAATATTAAGTGACAGAAAAGTCATACTAAATACATCTGGAATCATATTACAAGCAGTAAAAAAAATTAATGAATTTATGATTTGAAAAAAATGCAATCATTCTAGAAATAGAAATGACATTTTAATTTCATTAATTAAGATACCGACAATGATTAAACTGTTACACTAATAACTTCTGTGTGCCGAGTGATTCATTTCATTTATATAAAAAAAGAAAGATAAAGAAAAAAGCGCCCGGAGTCATTCAATATTTAATGCAGAAATGGTAATTTGATGAACTTAAAATTGTACTTGAAAATATTTTAATATCTCATGAAAACATAACTTTATAATAAAATCTGCAATAGTGATAAATTATTATTTATTAAATGAATAATATTTTCAACTATTACATTATTTTAATGAACTTTCTGTATCGTTTCATTAATAAGTTTATGAAATTATGAACCTGAAAATTTATATTAACAATTTATTTTTGATATCTTGTAATGAATATATTTGTTAATCTGTATTTTAGTTCAATTACCAAGTATTATAAGTGATATACATTATTTATACACATTTATAGATTACAGCTTATCAACCCAGAAATACATTAATATAGCAAGATGGATTTCACCAGTAAAATTACAAATAAAATAAACATTAAAATTTAAAATTGTGTAATTTTATAATTCATTTTATTTATCATATCTGTTCTTTAACTTATTAATTACCCTACAAAATTTGTTAAATTTCTAAATTTAATAAAAATTACTAAAAAAACTAATACATGAAGTTATTATAATGTCATAATGATGAAAAAACTAATTCTAAAATAAATTCTTATTCAATATTTTTTTTAAAAAATAACAATCTTTTATTCTAATACCTTTCTTTTACTTTTAGATCTACACAGGTATTTCATTTCATTACATAATCATTTTAAATTATGAAAGCATGATCTAAATAATAAAAAAAACGTTTTTTTTTCAGAATGATAAAATAATTATATAAATTTTACTTATTTTAATTGTTTCTATTTTCGCATAATTTACGAAATATTTTATTTTCTGTTTTTCTTAAATTTAAAATAATGAATTTTCTTATAATATTTAAAAATTTTTATAATATATTTCTTACAATATCCAAATGTTTTTTTCTCTATTAGTGTTAGCTCATTTTATTTCACAAAATAACTGAAAAAAGTTTTTTTCGTGAGATTTTATAGAGGGATAAATATACAAACTTTTCAGTCTGAAATAACATTTAAAAAGTTGCTTGATGATAATGCGGAATATATATATATATATATATATATATATATATATATATATATATATATATATATATATATATATATATATATATATATATATATATATATATATATATATATATATATATATATATATATATATATATATATATATATATATATATATATATATATACATACATATATATATATATATATATATATATATATATATATATATATATATATATATATATATATATATATATATATATATATATATATATATATATATATATATATATATATATATACATACTATATATATATATATATATATATATATATATATATATATATATATATATATATATATATATATATATATATATATATATATATATAGCTTTATTTATTTGGATGATAACAAAAAACCTGGTGTGCAAATATTTGCTAGAAATTATATCACTTTCAATATAAAGATTATGAAATTATTTATTTTAAATAATGTTATGCCTTTAAATTAATGAACTTTCTTTAAGAGATTGGAATTTATTTAGACAGGATAACTACTAAACTACTAAAATGTATTTAAAATATTAAATCTCATTTTATAGAAAAAGCGGTTTATTAAATAATAAGATGTAATGAACTGGTTATACCGGTTTTATAGAACAAAAATAATAGTGTATAATCATATTTTTGTTATTTAAGTGATGAGTGTTTGAAAGCAAATTATGTATTTTAAATAGTTGATTATTAACTATCAATACATGTTTAGAGTTGTGGTAAAGTTTATTTTATACTTAAAACGTATATTATTACATAGTTAATACATATTTTTTCACTATTATTTAATTGAGTTATTTCTTAAAGTTGTGAAATGAATGATATTAAATATACATATACATTTTTTCATTACTTCATTATATTCCTACCCCCCAGAACGTAGTTTCTTCTAACTTATGCAACTAAATCATGTTACTCCATTTAATTTAGTAGAGTTTGTTTCCTCAGACAATGTTGAAAATAATCACAAATATATTCATTCTTATTAACAAAATGTTCCTTGTTCTAAAAAAATGCATCTGGTTTATACATTTCCTTGTTAATTTTTGCCTAAATAAAGAAAAAATTTTTGCAGAAGTTTTTCTTGCAGTTTTGGTGACAACAATTTATTTTGTCTTCTTTTTAAGTTGCATGGATCCATTTCTCAAAATCTATACTGTTGCTTCCCTAACAATCTGGAATAGACAAAAAGTATAGTTCATAAATAGAGTGATGCAATAAAATATTTTGCAACGTTAATTAATTATTTAATTTACTAAAATACTGATGAATTTATAAAAAATTAATTCCTAAATATGTAACAAAATACATGTCTATAATAAGTCATCAAAAATATTGTCATAAATTTAAAACTATACATACATATTAACTATAGTATTGGGAATAAAATCATGCATAATGAAACATAGGATTTATTTATTATTCACATGTGTGAAATTGTAAATATGGACATGCTAATAAAAATTTTTTAAAAGTACAATTATGAATTACAAGAAATATTTTCAGAGGAAAAAAATTAAAGATTGTTTGTTTTGATTTGATTTATAAGAACAACACTATTAATATTGTATGCATTTAAAATTATATTTATTATAAATTAAGAAAATTTTTTATTGTAAATGTATTATAAAATTAAATTAATTTAACTATATATATATATATTTATACTAAAACATAAAAGTAAAAAAAAATCTAAATTCCCATAAAATTGCAGGAAACTTTAAAAACAGATAAAATGTTAGTGTCTCAAATAGTTTGACATGATGTTTAATTTGTAATCGATATATGTGACTAGACGTTTTCATAAGAGTTGAGGACTAAACTTTAACTTCAAGTATTCCTGTTTAAAATTTATGCGTTTCAAATAAATGCTATAAAGCTAATACTCACGAAACATTTCTATAAGTACATTTCTATATTATCCGTTCATGATGTTAGATTATATTAAAAACCATATGAAATATTTTACAGAATTATATGTTCCACATTACTACTGTTATATTATCATAACATACTTCTCCTATCAAATTGTTTGGAAGGCTGGAGGCAATGACAATTTTTTAATATATTAGAATATATGAATATTTTCCGATATTTTCTGGTGCAAAATAGGTAAATTTTTTGTAAAAAAAGTATAAATATCAATTCGTAAAATATTGCTTTAAAATTTGACATATTTTCAATACTGTATTTTGTTGTTAAAAAAATTTACCAGAGAAATTTAATCTGTTTCAGTATGTAGGGATAAATATTCGAAATAAAATTATTTTACTTAGAATTCATCATATTATTATTTTTAAATCACTAAATTTTTATAATTTTTATTTTTCCATCTTTTACCTTCATTAAAATTTTAATTTTTAATTCCTTCTATGATTAGCGATTCCTCGCTGATTTTTGATTTTTAAAATATTTAGGTCTCTTTCGGTATCATACAATCATCTGGTAGGTGGTCTTCCTTTATGCCGAAATACCTGAGGTTTTTTAAATGTTAAGGTTTTGTTGGGATTATCATCTCGGCATCTCCATACATTTCCAAGCCATGTTAAATGACAATTACATTAATGTGGTTTTTCAGTGCATCTGTTTTAAACATGAAGAGGATATTCCAAGTACCAATTTTCCAATCATTTTCTTTCTGCGTTGTCTGGATAGAATCCAATCGATTTTACCACACTGACAAGGTTTCTGGATTGAGTTTTTTTATAGTGTCAAGCAATTGACCTTACACTTAATCCCCAAACGGAATTGCAATTTCCCTCATATTTTCCCCACGTGCAGAGTCTGTACCCTCGGGCTCTCAATACCCATTTCAATCACCTCGTATGACATGCATGGATTACATGGGGACCATTCTTTGAAACCCTGACACAACAAGGGTGCTCCTAAACTACTACGTTTACATTATTTTTGCTTATTACAAAACTATAGGCTATATATACTTGTACCATTTTTCATTAGTAATATTTTTTACGTAAAACAAATTTAATTACTGTATTTTTCTATCTCTATTTATATCATTCTTTTTATTCTAACTTTTAAATAAGCTTTACACACATATGGAAAATACAAACAAATAAAGAGCTAGATCAAAATGTTAGGTAGACAAGAAAGTCCTGGCCATTATCACGTTATGAATATGCTAGTTAGTGTATGACGTGGTTGCGACACAAATTATCGAGAGTAGGGGTTTCAATCGTTATAGAAGCAGGTCTACCGAGCACGTTAATGGGTAGTAACTCGTACAGTAACCAAAAAAATGGACCTATTAAAGTAGATGATTCGGTGTTGTTTGATTTACGACTTCATAGTGGAAGTATCACTGCTGCCTCAAATCATCAAATAGATCAGGCATTTGGTGATAGTGCTATGAATGAACGTGAGGCAAAGCACTTCTTTAGAAGATTCAGGTTGGGAAATTTTCCCCTCTATGAGGAAGTTGAGGTATGATGGAATAGTCAACAAATTGGTCAATATCAGCTGCTACCAACGGACATGATTGCGCAACTGTACACCCAGACTGGGAGATTTTGTGTCACCTTCCTAACTCCTCTGATCTTTCGTCATCAGATTACTGCATATTCCATTCAATTTACAACCGTCTATCATGGAAACTCCATCACCAATGAGGCATACTTATGATATGAATTCACGAACTTCTTTGCATCCAAAACCCTCGAGATTTTTCACACAAAAATTGCAGAACAGGAAACACGCTTGCAGTAAGTGCTGGATGCCGATGATGATTAATTCGCGGTCTAACAATAGGTTACAATTTCTGCATGCTATGCTCTTTTGGGTGATTAAAAGCGGAAAGTAAGTTTTTGTTTACTTTGAAGTTGCAAAATAGAATTTTGAAGAAATATGATGAAGTATTTTGACGACTTTAGTACAAAGTTATATTCCTTGCAATCGGAAACCCTAATCAGAAGAAAAGATGATTGAAGAAAATTCATTCTTAATTTCTAGGATTTTGCAGCTGAACTTGAAATTACAATGTTACAGCTCTATTTTGAATTCAGTAACTCATGAATTCTCTTGCTTTGTGTTTTCCAACTTGTTCATATATGCTTATGTATGTTCTGTAAAACATAGGGTTCAACACAAACAACTTTTATTCACAATATATGGTAGAAAAGTGATATAATAAATAAAATAGAAGATTATAATCAGAAACATTATTCATATATCACTATCATAAATATTTTTCCTACTGTTTCTGATATTTAATTTTGATTTTTTAAATGCATTGCAACTCAAAATTCGACATTGATTACCAAACAATTTATATTCAAAGAAATAGGTGAAAGGGTATGTAGATAATACGGAAAATTAGACATCATATATTAGGTACGGATTTTTTAATCATCAAAAAATTTCAAATTCATTATAAAAAAATTTTTTTTCATTCAAAATGTTTAAATTCATGAGTCAACAATAAAAAAGATTTAACATTTATTAAAATATTTAATAATAGTGGCATTAAACTAAATTTATGTATATTATCCTAGATCATATTGATTATTTATAATGTATTTTCATAATTCACTTTTCTAATAAATATATTTCTGCTTCACATAATAACTAATCTATTTTTGCTAATGAAAACAGTATTTAAAAATGATAACTAAGTTCTTAGATTTAATTAATATTTCCTAATATTATTTAATTAGAGAGTATTGATGAAGATTACTCTATCCTTAAATTGAGGAAAGGCTTTAAATGTTTACGATATAATTGATAATTGTAAATAAGTTTCATTTTTATATACACATTGACTTTAAGTAAGTAAAAATTGTTATCAAAAATCATTTAAATATATCAATTTAAAAAAAATACTCATGATCTTTACAGTTTGAAGAAAGAATGCTTATTCGCTTAGAATGCAAAATTATAATAATTTTATTATAAGAACAAATATACATTGTTTAAGTAGTTATTTTACTTTCAAATTTACTGTAAATTAACTGTTTTTATATTAATTGCAAAAAGTAAGTTTTGTGAAAATATATTTTGTTTGGATTAAAAGGTTTTTTATATTTTTTTAAAACGTAAGATATTCAAACTAAAGTTTTTAAGTTAAAAAGCGTACTGAAAATCAATTTTCCAGTATGGAAAAAATATGCCCAAGAGGCAGTTATAATCGTAAGAAAATATATATTTTCATGCTTTTGATGATAGGTGTTTCGAAAATACAAAGAATTTTGTATTTTAAAAGAGTCAAATATATTTTAAAAGAATAGTATTCTTCTTTGGTTTATTTTATTTTTTTTCTCAATAGTGAAGAAAATTTCTAAATCTCATAAATATTAGATTAGGTATAAATGTAATGACATAGATTCCTTTTTAACAAGTGAAATCTTTAGCTAGTAACTTTTTTCATAGAACTCTTTTCTTATAAGCCTTTTAAACTCAACTGTAAATTTAAAAAAACATAAATAATACTTTTTAATTTTGTGAGATTATATATATATATATATATATATATATATATATATATATATATATATATATATATATATATATATATATATATATATATATATATATATATATATATATATATATATATATATATATATACATATATATATACATATATATATATATATATATATATATATATATATATATATATATATATATATATATATATATATATATATATATATATATATATATATATATATATATATTTATATATATGTGTGTGTCAAAATTTCTGAAATAATAAAATATTTGTGTAAATTAAGTAGTTTTGGATTTTTTATAATATATTTAAAACAGTGCTTCTAATGAATTTAATCTTTTTAATAATTTAATCAAATTGATTTTAGTAAAAATAAAATGATTCCAAAATTAATCATGTTCAGAAAAACGCTATTTTTCTTAGGCAATCTAAATTGATGAAATAGTGATGGTCATGTTGTCAAATGTCTCATGAAAGCCAATGATGGTTTTGCTTGCCAAATTCGTAGATGTATCGACATGTAAGATTATTCAATATAACAATAATAACTATAAAGATCAGAAAAAATCTCTAAAATTTGTTTCTCTTTTTACAAAAATTATGTTTTGAAGCCTTTATGAAAATGAATGTATTGATAATGAGATTCTGAGTTAACCGTTTTTTTTATGAAACTGAAGCAAGAAAACTACATACGTATTAATAGTTTACATGGCCTCAGTAGTTTTTATATTTTAAGACATAAAAACAAACCCAAACCAATGAAAATTCAATACACCTGCATTTTATCGGATTAAAATTTATAAACAGTGAATCATTATTTCTAAAGCCACTTCATTGGAACGAATGTAATACAATAATTGATTGTACATTCACTCATAAAGTTATTTTCTTTCTTCTATTCATATAATATAAAAAGGTATGATTAAAATGTAATCACAAACAAATGATATGGACTGTATTTTATTCAGCCCAAAAATATATTAATCCATAAACCGAGCATTTATGTTACAAGCAATACCGTAAATGGTTATAGGGAACAAACCACTTGTCATCTGCACCAGTAAACATAGAATCTATAATCCATTTTTAAATTTGATGTATCACAGTTTAAGCAGCAATTACAATGGAATGTTGGTTTACCTAGCATACTTGGTTTATCGATGTACTATTTTCTGATAAAAGAAGAGAAGCCTATATACACATTTATATTCCAATAATAAATTTTACTTTTAATTTTATATGTAATATAAATAATATCATCAATTTAACATGGTTAAACACCGAAATAGTTTCCATTAGCAGTATTTAAGATTCCCTTGATGTTGCATTTATTATATTCAAACTCTTAACACACTATTCTAAATGAAAAATATATTGTTTGTCTCTTTGTTCATTGATAACATTTCAGAATGCAAATTTAAACATTGTACATTGAAGACAGGAATTTACCAATTTTATGTGATTAAGATGGACACATTTTACTCATTTTTTAAAGCACCAACAAGAATTCGTTTAATAAAAGAACATTCATCTTTTTTTCTAGCATATAACTGTATTTTTTAAATAAGTACGTTTATTTAATTAGCTTATCACAATAAAAGACATGCTTTTACTCTTTTCACACTTTTATGCTTAATAAATATAATATTATAGAATTTTACCTAAATTTTAAAGAAAAAGTTACCTTATCGGATTTAATATTATGAAAATTAAAAATCAATATTCTAGGGCGTGCAAAGCTTATATTTCTTAGCTAAAACAAAAAATATTGTTATTCAGCTCCTTTAATTTCTTCCATCACATGACTATTTATTGTTGTAAAAAATTTCAGAATATTAAAAGAAGTCAGTAGTGTAATAGAATTTCTTTAAAATAAAATGTTCTTTCTGTTTATGAAATATCATTTACCTTTTGGAAATTACTTTAAAAGTTTTCGTTGCCATTTATTCTTGTAGAAGGAAAATTTGAAATTTACACACTTATACAAGTATGGATTTTAAGAGTCTCAGCACAGCAATTATAAAATTTCATGAAATATACAATACACCTAGATGATACGTTAAATCACATAGTAATGCAAGGTAGAAATGCTATCCTAATGTTACAACGACGACACCTGATAACAACAATAATAGTGACAATAAGATGAGAAATCATGTTCATTATCTTTAGTACAAAAAAATCAGAAAACATGACAAGGAGACACAACATTCACAGATAAAAAAGTTACTCACAATTACCAATGTGGAATGTAAGGCAGCTTCACTCCTCTTGCCAAAGCAGCTAAATTACCAGGTGTATTTTGGATTTTCTGTCCCCAATGACATATAGTAATTTAATTTACAACAGCCAAAGAGTTTAAGCAGATTCGATATAATAGGTATAATAAATACATTTTCCTCTTGTTAGTTAACATCCTTAATGGTGTTCCGCGTTGTAACTATCTCCGAAGAAAAATGAAAAATTTCAACCTTTGTACTGATATACCCATGTATCTGTCCATCTATCTAACTATATTATTTGATATTTCAGAAAAAAAAAGTACTATGGATTTTGGTCATATAGGTATTCAAAATTTTTAAGTAAATAATTTATTTGTAACTTAAATCATGAGACGCAATATATATAAGGAAAGTAAGAAGCCTAATTTGTTCTATTAATTTAGTAAATTTATTCTAATTAAATTTTCGAAACTTTTCTGAATTGTCAAGCCATAATCTCTGTCTTTTTTAATAACTTAATGATAATTAAGAGTTAATTGCAAATATTATATTACTGTTTCAATGAAATTTCCATTTATTGCAGAATTTAATGTTCGAAACCGACAGTTACGAACTGTCTACAAAAATAAAATTGCTGCTTTACATTAATTTATAAAATACTAAAATTTTTTCGATATTTTATATTTAATTTAAAAAGGAGTAAGACAATAGTAAATTATATTTTAACGCAATTTTATTTTATGAACACATAGATCTTAGTAATTTTTATTACAGAATCATTTTATTTTATTTTTGAAATATTTTTTTTCAATTAAATTATTTAATTTAATTTTCAAAAGTTTTTTTGTGATGTGGTTTCTATATGTTCTTGTGTGTAACTCCAAATGTCAGTTAATTTAAAATAAAAAATTTACTGTCGCTAATAGGTAGACTAATATATTTTTATATCGTTATTTTAGAATTATTATTGACTTAAGAAGTGCTTAGCACATGAAAATTTTTAAACGCAATCGACAACAAGGCAATTTAATTTGATGTAAAATTTCATTAGATTTTGATGTTAACGAGAAAAAGTTTAATATATATATATATATATATATATATATATATATATATATATATATATATATATATATATATATATATATAATCAGAATTGGCGAAATGTTAGCCATGCAACAGACTTTTCACATGTTTTTCTTTTAACTTTATTATGTTTATTTCAGCGTAATATTTTTGTGTTCAAACCCCAGTACATTAATATGTTATACTGTAAGAAAACAAAAAAGATAAAATGCCAAAGTTTTTCTATACTGTCATGATAATAAGAGGAATGTACAGGTGATTATCAAAATAATGAAAACACTTGTGAATAAAAGGGACATTTAAGAATTCGCTTCGTAAGCATTAAGATATAATCTTTGCTACCAGATTTTTTTAAATATAAAAGTACATTTATTAGGTAATATGAGAGAGCTTTAGAAGAGTTGTCATCGTTTTGAATTTCTATCAGAAGCTTAAAATGTCATACCTCACAGATATTCAGAGAAGCCAAATTTTAGCAGCCCAACCATCTGGAGCAACAGTGGTTGAAGCATTCCAGCTTTTAGGCATTTCTAGGGGTACGGTATCTAAAATCATGACAGCATACACACACCGCGGAAAGACAAGCTCAGCAAAGCAAAATAGTGGACGGAAAGAGAATCTGAGTGAAAGAGACCGGCAGATATTAAAGTGGATTGTAATGTCTAAAAAAACAAGTGCAGCCAAAGTGACCGCAGAGCTCAATAAGCATCTGGATTATCCAGTGTCAGTAATTACAGTTAGGAGATACCTACATAAAGAGAACATCTACTGCAAAACAGCAATTCCCTAGCCACTTGTCACAAATGCTAATGCCGAACGTCGTGTAGAGTGATGTCACAACCACTGAACTTGGTCGAGAGATAAGTGGAAGGCTGTTATATAATCAGACGAATCATGTTTTACACATTCCCATACAACAGGACGGGTACATGTCTGGAGAACACCTGCACAAGCGTATGATCCTAATTGCCTTCTTCCAGCTGTCAAGCATTAAGTTGGATCGGTAATGGTATGGACCGCCGTGTCTTAGTTTTCCGCATTTCCAATCGTAACCCTGAAAGGAATGATCACTGGGGAGAAATATAGAAAAAGTTTCAGCTGATCAGGTCCATCCTATGATGCAAACTTTGTTTCCTGCAGGAGATGGAGTTTTACAAGTTGATAATGCCCTCATTTATGCAACCACAATTATCCAATTATGAATTGAAAAACATGAGGATGAAGTGGAACATCTACCTTGGCCCGCACAGTCCCCAGACCTCAATATAATTGAACCATTGTGGTAAATTTTCGAGCTTTCAATGCGGAATCGATATCCTCCACCAACATCTCTCACGAAACTTTCATATTATCTCCATGAAGAATGGTACAATATTCCTCTAAAGACTATTCATAATTTGCACTATTCGATTCCCAGGTGAATCCAAACTTTATTAAATGTCAATGGTAGACCTACGACATAAAGAATTCCTTCAATATCTAGGGTGTTTCCATTATTTTGATAATCACCTGTATTTTAAACACCTTAGCTTCTTTAATTATTTTAAACATATAACTTCTTTAGTATACACACCATACATAGCATACAATTTAGAGAAGGTCAGATTAAGTGATTTTTATTAAGAAGATTTGTCATTTATTTTCAGTCACTTGATATATGAAATTAATATGTCATGAAAAAATTGCATCAGACCAATTTCCTCAGTTTTAAAATATAACTAATTAAGAATAAAATTAGAATTGCGCTATATAACCATATTTTCTCATAATTCATTTTTATTCATATCATGTCTCTCTATCTAGTTACAATTTCGTGAAACTGAATTCTATGAAAATATTTATTTACTAATAACTAGCATCTCATTTCCAAAACGACACATACATTACGACACTGCAGAAGAATTTTAATTCATGAATTTAAATTCTGTCAAGAATACTGCTTTTAAAATTAAATTAAACTTTATTTATATCCAGGAATAATTTGTGAAAAACATTTATATTTTAACAATAACTTGCAAATTTGATTTTCATCTCTTATAAATTAATATTATACAAAATAGTTCACTTATCTATCATAGTAAGGGTTTAGTAAAACTTATTTTGACACGTTGACGTATATTTAATTTGAATAATGCTGATTTACGTTAAATGTAACACGCATAGTTTCTAAAAAATAGGGTGCTTTTTTTCGATAATTTTTATGTGTTACATTTTGTAAATATATCGACTAATTTTTAGAAAAAGGTAACTCATAATTTATAACAATACCTTAAAAATTTAAATTAAAAAAAACTATAAGAATAATATTGGTTAGAACTACAAAAGTAACTTATATATTCGCCTAAATGTCTTCTCAACTTGATCAACTTGAAATGTACTTGTGTCTTATTAAGCAGATGTAATATATCTACATTTATGTATATCTATATATATATATATATATATATATATATATATATATATATATATATATATATATATATATATATATATATATATCGTTACTTTATTACTTGGTCTATTAGTATATTACAGTATATTATTATTCATTTGTGAATTCTGCCTAACATTTGTCATTACTTCTATAGATGATTAAAAGGAAAAATCTCTATGAATCACTATTAACATAAGTGATATTAACATACCTTAACTTCTTAAGTTTGCAATTCCCTCCATTTAAATGGCACTTCACTCAATTTTAATTTTTTTATGAGTGTGATTATAGGTAACATGATTTTTAGATGACAACATATTGATATTCTTTTTCAAATCTGTGTATCCTTTTTTGCATTAATATTTCTTTAACATGTTTTTCATTAAAATCATTTTTACTGGATATATTAAAATTTTAAAGTACTTAAGACGATTTTATATTTTTAACAAAGTCTTTGTATGCTTTTAGACTTCTTTTACGATTATATAAAGAAACATCGGTCATTATTAGAAAATTGTGGGGATTTGTTAATTTATGTCTAATATATACATCACATATTCAAAGATTTGTATTGTATTTATATTTAATAAAGAAAGAGTGCAAAAATATATAAATTGTGTAAGTATAAATGTTGGAAAATATTGTTAAATGATTATAAAGGAAAAAAATCATTTCTAGTGCATTTTTATTTATTGTTGTATCTTTAATTGCCAGCATTAACATAATTATTATTTTCATTAGTAGTTTTATAATTTGTAATTTTTCTTATATTTTATTACTAAGAATCAATTGCACAGTTCATATTAATAGTATTATATATTTTTAAATAAATCATGGGTCAATAGATCATATCTCATTAATACAAAGATTTATGATTTACAAACGTTCAAATTATATAACTTATCAATACAAAATTTAACTAAATAGTATTACGTTACAATAAATATTTATTTTATCATACAAATAATTTTAAAATTTAGATAAATTTCTTAAATTTAAGAAACTGATAATATATAAAAAATTCATATTTTTATATTTAGTTAAATTTTGCGAAATCTTTGAAATCAAACTGAGTAACTTAAGCAAAACAGATAATTTAGATTTTCAGGAATTCTTATGTATCCACTTTAATTTCACTTTTAGAGTAACCCACTAATAATTTTTAACAGTCCGCATTCTAATCAATTTACACAAGGTGCTTTCATTAGTACTGCATTCTCAAAGATGAATACGTACAGTTTTTAACAGAGGAATCAAAATTAATTATAATTCACTTTAAATATTTTGAAGCCTTCTTGCTTTTAATGCATATCTTTTGTTGTTGTTGTTACTAATGACACTTGGACAAGCCAAGCTCGCTATGCCTTGGCTATGCGAATTTAAGTCAATTGGGAGCGTCTTTCATTTTAATCAGAGCACCATGAAGGTAAAAGTACGACTTTGCTCTACACACAGCCATAGGTACCCATTTATAGGTTAGGCAACCATTCACACCTCATTCATACAAGGAAAGTACAAAGACAAGATAGATAGAGAGAGAAAGTGCATCCATGCCTGAACCCAGGACCTCCTTATCCACGGCACGCTGACCACTAGACAAGTTGGGCGGCGCATATCTTTTGATTTCTGATATAACTTGAATAATTGAAATTAATGGTCTTAAGAGAAAATTAATTTTCTCTTAATTTATAGCAATAAAAATTATAAAATAAAAATGATTTGTCATTATATTACCTTCAATCACAATTTGTTATTTTTTTTAAATTTAATTACAATAGAAAATAAAAATAAAAATTTAATTAGTTAAAAATTATCACAGCAACATTCTAAAATAATTTTAATATTTCAGAATAATTTACCTATAATCCTTTTTAGTAAAAACATAAAGTATAATACAAACATTATGACATATTTTATTAACATATTTTTAGTCATTAAGTTTTAAAAGTTTTTAAATTTAATTTCAGTTTTCTTTTGCAATTGAGTTCTACCTTTTCTTCCATTATAATGAATATGTAAAACAAGAATAATTTATCATAAGATTTTGTGGTTTATGCAGCATTTATAATACATATTTACAAGAAAATATTTTTTTCATTTATATATACCGGAAACAGTAATGATATTAAGTTTACTCATAATTAGATAATTAAAATTTCCTCTTTTTAAATTTGCTCAGAAAACATTTTTTATTTATAACTCTACCTGAATTAATAAATCTTCAAATATAAAATTAGAAATATATATTTTAATAAAAAAATTCTTATAATAAAAATATTTTAATAAAAAATACATATTATTTTTCAGATATCCATCATAGATAAAGCGTTATATTAAAGTCGAGTTAAGCATAAAAGAGGATTTTGAAAATCTCATTAGTTTCTGAGTGAAAAATAATTTCTTAGAAAATCTCAGCAGATTTTTATAATTACTCATTCTCTTAAATAAATATCTTTTCCTCAGGGAAAAGAATATAACGAACTCTGAGAGTATACTGCAAATTAATTTCGAAAAATGTAGAAAATATTTTCTTAAGGCAATTTTGAGTGACGAAGTATTGTTGAGTTTTCTATTTTATACTCGTATTTTATATAATATTTTTGATATTAAAATATATATATAATAACATTTTCTTTAATATTTTTCATTATGTTGTTTTCATTTTTATTTTTATTGTAATTTAATTTGATCGAAGAAAAGCTGTTTGCAATTAAATTATTTCTGCTCATTTTCAAAAATATTTTCTATTATGTAATATGAAGTGGAATTTAAAATTCGCTTAAATTATTTAGTATTTTAATTGGCATAAAATAAATTTTTGCATGAATTATAAAATGTAAATAAGTTAAAATGCTGAATTTTTTAATGTATGTTATATGCATATAAAAAATAAAATGCTGATAAACATATCAGATGTGTGAGGCAAGAAGAATTAATTTAAAATATTTATAAAATAATTTCATTGAAAATATTACAAACGTAAAAATGAAAATGTAGTAAAAATTTATAAAAAAATTATATCCAATGTGTGTCACAAAAAAGGCTTTTTTTCCACATTTAAAATTTTATTCATTTTCCAGTTTACTAGTCCGTAGAAATCTTCATGGGTAATTAACAAAAATAACTGCTTCAGTATTTTTATTGAAATAATTAATAAATAAAATGGTGCACACACAGAAAAACTAAAACTGACATTAAAAAATATATTTGTTAAATGAAAGCCATTTTTATATTTTTGCTAACATTTGAAGGTCATGGCGGTCTGGCTGATTTGGACATTCGTTTCTGTTATCATTTAATAACGAGAACAAATGCCCAAATCAACCATTATCGTTATCGCGTTATCTTCTGGTCCGTATGTAGTAAGTTTGAATCACTACGCAACCGAAGGTCCATCGTATTCGCTAATGGTGTTTGCGGCACGTTAAATATATATGATTCACATTGACCTCCATGTGAAATGATACTACTGGGCAAATTTAGTCTGGGTGTCTTTTGCTAGGTCCCTGTTTCTAAATTATGAACACACCCACTTTTAGAGTAACAGCGACATGGGTATTGAATGCTTCACTGCATGAGTCACCCTCAGTTCCGCCCCTTTTAGAGCTGAGAGGTTAAAATCCTAGTAGCAGCCGAGCATTTAAAATAATAAAAATTTTTGCTTAATTGTTCGATTGAAAATGATAGTAATTAAGAGCTCTGAAATGGGCTTGGTTCCCTCTTATCCAGCAATATTGAAATTCTGATAGATTTTAAATATTGTTTATCATATACTTTGAAATCCACCCAGCAATATAATAACTGATTAGGTTGATAATTTTGATGTCACCTAAATGTAATTAAAAAAATGACACATCTAGTGAAGATATTGCCCAAAGTTCTTGATTGATACACTAAGGTATTTAACGCAGAACCAAACTCATATTGCTTTTCTTAATCGTAGTGGTAAAGAAACATTCAGAAATATAAAATTTTTTTCGGAATACAATTTATTAGCTTAAACAAGGCATTCATTTATGTTAAAAATATTTAGTATAATTTTAATCCCTTTAGAGAAAAATTCTTAAGGTAATTTTCTTTCGATGTTTACTGCAGTTCAAAACATGACAAAATACTTAAGATGAAATGATTTTATATTTTGAAAACATTTACGTGCATCAGTGTAGGTTACTGAGCATGTAACATCATAAAAAGCAAGGTGACTTTGTCCACCACGAGACTCTTTCTAATCAAGGAATTTTTTTCCAACAAGGCTAATAAACTTTCATTCTAATGAAGCTAGTACGAATTGATTCTAAAAAAAAAACTTTTGCACTACGATATCTAAGTAATTTATTTAGCTTAAACTTTTTATTTTTGTATGACAAACACACAAATTTTACACTTTCTTTTTCATAAAGACAATAGCTTAGTTTCGATAGTCAGCATGATTAAATAATTCGCTTTCACTTTTGAAATTTTGTTTGTTTGAATCATTTAGCATCTCCTTGGGAATTGTTTAGGTTTGCATTATGTAATGAAATGGAAGATGAATTGATAATCGTTAAATATTTAGTCATTGGTATTCAATAATAGAGAGATTAATATTTCTATACATAAGTACTCTATTAAATTTAAGCTTTAACTGAAAAATGATTTTACTGTTAAATTTTTTTATCAAAAAGCAGTTTAATCATAATTATTTAAACTTCCATCTTCAAACTTACAAACAAAATTCTTCCACAAATTAATTTAAAATTTTCTGTGATATAAATAAAAAAAGACATCTTTGATTAAATCATTAAAATAAACAATTATTTTTGGAGCTACAAAATATCTAATAATCACAATAATATTTTCATAAAGAGTTTGTTAAAAGACTTAAAATAACTTTGCTAAAGATGTGATTTTTTCAGATTCAGATAGGGAATAAAAGAATACTTTAAAGAAATGTAATAAAATTGGAGTGAAATTGATAATGTTTCGTTTGAATTATAGATTAAATGGTTTATTTGTTCTCATTCATTTTGCCCAATTCAGATTCAAATTCATCAAAAATTTATAATAATAAAAAACAATTATTTGATCACTTATACACTTATTATTGTATTAATACAAGTCCCCAAAAACTACCTTATTCTCACTAATAGAATGCATGATTAATTTGCAGTAAATCAAAATGCGATACAGAAAATTTAAATTATTGTATTTTTAATTAATTGTATACTCAATAAGTACTCTCTAAATAGCTTTATGAGGAAAATAAAAGGTAAACGTAAAATATTAAGGTATAAAGTAAAAGGTATGCACTTGCGTAAAAAAAGTAAAATATTTTCAACATTTATATTTCATGAGAGATTTTATGGATCCATATCCCAACTATAAATTTATGCTTTTAGTGTCAAAAAATCTTTCATATGAAGAAAAAGATATAAAACGTGATGGCATTTCATTTCCTTCTTTGCGACTGCAATATTTTTGCATGTCAGTTGCGATTTTACATACATCTCGAAATGTATGCAATCTCTATTCACAGAATAAACAAAATGATATAATGATTTGTATTGGAAAATAGCCTTAACATCTATTTTTTAAATACCTCCTTTTTCATAACAAAAAAAATTATATTAAAATTATTTTTATGGAATTAAAGGAAAATGAATATGTAAACGAAAATGAAAAGATAAGCAGTCGTTGCTATATTAGGTAGTTAAATTTAAATCATTTGATTTAAATGATATAAAATATCTATAAATTCAGGTGAATAAATGATGATGATATCATACTGTAGTTATATATATAAAATATATAAAGGTTGAAATCCTTATTTCAAAACCCTGTACTTAAATATAACGTAAAAAATTACTGTATACAAATTTAAACATCAATAAACAGAGAAAATGTTAACTAGTATGTAAATATGTTATTAAAATTAAAGAAATTAATTGCTTAGAAAGGAATACATTTCATTTACGATATTTTGGAAATTAAGGTGCAGAAAAACATGTAATAATAATGATCTGGTTTATAAGAAAAAATCACAGTAATTCAACGTATGACAGAAAGATGAAAGTTTCCGTTTCATTGCAAGGAAATTTTTAGATATGTATTCACTATATTTTTATTAATAAGAGTAAGATTTCTGATTTCGTTTCGAGAGCGAAAAGTTAGGAGAAAAATATGTGTAATCAATAGCAATCTTATAATACTATAAACTTATTTTAAACGTATACATTAAGTCTAACTTTTCTGTAAAAAATTTACAGATAAATAATAAATAAAAAACTTTTTTTAAATAAAATATTTACATTTTATATATCATGTGTTTTATGTTATATATCAACATTTCAAATTGATATCTTTAGTTCTGTGTTTTTTTAAGTAGGTTTACTCCAAAGACCTGTAAATTATGTCAAACCCATCGGCACAATTGTTTCACATAAATAAATTAATGAAAACAAAAATAATTTTAAAGCCTTTTATTTATTATAATTTACGTATCCACATTCAACTTACTTAAAATATTTCATCGAGAATAAAACTACTAAGACTTAACTAAAACTCCAATAAAATTCTAAAACAAAGAATATATTTATTTTTTAATTAATATATCTGCAAAACAACAATAAATCAAAATGTAAACAGTGTAGGTATAATTAAAATATTAACAAAAAATAATTTACCAAATTAAAGCAAATAAATATTAAAATAAGTGAGATTGCTGCTGTTGTCGGTTGCGGACTAAAATTTAAATCATAAGCATTAAATTCCTTTTACAGCAATAAGTAAAGCAAACGCAAGAGCAAATCAATTTCAATGATTCTTCGTAATAATAGTCATGGCTAAAAATGCAGTTGCACACAAATAATTTCAAGAAAAAAAGGAAATAAAAAATTCAACGTTTATTTGGTTATTCTGTTGCTATCTTTATCCAGAACTGATACATATTTACTGAACTTAACAGTGATTTAAATTCTAGATCTGAAGATAATTCAATAAGTTCTGTTTCCTTGATTATTAAATAGATTGTTATTGTAATCATCAATAAATGGATTGATTATCCACAGATTACCTGAATGCACATCTTTTTTTACGGGGTATAATATTGATCAAAAGTCTTTGAAAGTTCATTTAAATGCCCAAAAATGATACTGGTAATACTCTTCTTATCCATATAATTTACATTAGTGTAATTAAAGAACGAAGCAAATATATCCAAAGTGTTTTCTGTACGTTTGATCAGAATTTCAATTTCTTCTTGAAAATATCCGGATTTTGTCGACAGATGGCACTTTTGATTTTGGACAAATAACTGGATATTTCGCAGACAACTGCTGGTCTGTGGACCAGCGATTGAGAAACACTGCTTTAATTAAATAATTATTGATAAATTGATGTATTTGATCTAATAAAATTACGTGATTTTCGCAAATCATACTATAAAATATTTTTTCATTTTTTTTAAAAATACCAATTCCAAATCTTTATAGTATATATTTTAATAAGGAAAATTTTATTTTATTGGAAAATGAATTCAACTTTTAGACATGTACAACAAAAAAAGCTAATTTTATTCTTAATAAATATTAAATGCATGTTAGTTAAAAGAGTTATGCAATCAATGCCGGGAAGAAAGAACATAAAAGAGAAAAATATTAATAATTGATTAAAATAAATGGATTGTCATAAATAAAATTATACAGAGATTATGTGTGTGTTTGCGTATGGGTGCATGTTTGTGTATGTGTGTAAGTGTATATGTGTGTTTGTGTATGCGTGTGTTTGCGTATGTGTGTGAGCAACATCTAAGTAAATATATTTATTTAGATGTTCTTATATATCAGGATAACTTAGACTTTCTGCCTCATTATCAAACAATAAGGAAATATACATTAAAACTCTTACTTAAAATAATTAACCTAATAAACTCATCTTAAATTAATTCAGAGAAAAATACATAAATATATTTTTCTGTTATACTTCTCAAATTTTATTAAATACTTTATCATTTCAAAATTGCTGTAAAAGTATTACATTGATTCTATTAACACAATTAAAATTTTAATTTAATATTTCAATATTTTAAATTTGGGTCATTTCTCGTCAGGCATTGTTTTACTTCAATATTACTGAAGGGGATGTAAAATTAGTTTTGAATTGCTTAGTTTAAATAAGAAAACATTCATAAATTATGCAAGGGTACACCTGAAAGTCATTAAAAATATTGTAATTAATACCTCCAGTCCATCGACAATAATTTCCTAACATTTTAAAAATACGCAAATGAATTTGACTATAGTTACCGACAAAAATTTAAAACTAGTTTGATTGACTCTGTGAAATTTAAGAATGTTTTTTAAAATCCGCTATTCTAAATTCAATGAGGAAACATTATTTATTTTGCAATATTATTAAATGTTGTTTAATTTTCCTTGTCAAATTTTTAAAAAAATCATAATTCCGGTTACTTAAAAACGTTGAAAGTATTTACTACGCACTTAAGTTAAATATGCAGAGATAATAAATAATATAAGTATACAAGAGGACTCCAGTTATAAGAATTGCTGATTATCAAAATCTCACTCAGATTTTCAGAAAGATAATTTAGACTGAAGAAAAGAAGAAATATGAGAAAAAACAAAAAAGATCAAGAAAAGGAGATTTAAGAGAAATGAAAAGATTGGAATGACGTGTTACTTGAGTACTTCCAAAACTTTATTTTTAAAATTCCTGGGTATTCAGAAGATATTGGAGAATGGATTATGAGTGGAAACCTAGATTTTAAATTTAAAATGAGAATAAATTAATTAAAGTGTTTAGTAATAAATTAACCTTAATGACCAAGTTAAAACAGGCAAGATCACCTCAGCAAGTAATCCATTTGCTGGATTTGAAACTGTTTTATATTTGGAACGCACATCAACTCTAGTGCGACCACATGCCGATCCTCATTTTCAAGTGAATAGGCTTTCTCCGCCAAAAAAGAAAGAAGCCAGAGAAACAGCTAACTCTTTCCAAGATGTTCAACAAACAATACGAGAAGGACTTCTAAATACCTTAACATGTAAAGATTTTGACCTTTCATTAAATTAAAAGCTCTTTTTCTTTAAAAAAGCGTCGCTTTTTTTTTCTCCCATTTTCAATGTACAGTAAAATATATAATTTTCTCGAAAAAAGCCAATTTCCGAAATGGGTTCAGATCCCAATTGATTCCAATAATTGGAATTCGACTATACTATTAATTTAATAATTATATTTCAAAGCAATTTAAATGAACTAGGAATAAAAATAACAATGTATTAAATTCAAGGATATTTTTTGCATTTTGAAAGAATATAACTTTTTAATGAAAAATATTGTTCAAATAATATTGCGCGTAAAATAATCTTTTCAGAATAATATAAAAGATTGCTTAATTAGAAGCAACGAATGACTTCAAAAAATAAAGTTACCCTTTCTATATATGCTAAAAAATTGTAATGCTTGATTATTTATTTTACTTGTAATGAAAGAATTTTAGAGTTTTACTTGATAACTATTGCTTTTTAGTGGTCATTAAATAGAAATTTGTTGAACTAAATTTTTTAGATAATAGAAAGCTTATGATATTTATTTTATGTTTCACGATTTAAAGATTTAACTATACAATGTTTTAAATTCGGAAAATACCGTACTTAAATTGCTTTATGCACATCTCACGTATATACATATATATGTATATATATATATATATATATATATATATATATATATATATATATATATATATATATATATATATATATATATATATATATATATATATATATATATATATATATATATATATATATATATATATATATATATATATATATATATGTATATATATATATATATATAATTATAACAAGGGAAATGGTAGCGCGAAATTCTAAATGGATACTAAAGAAAATCAAGGTAATTAGAGACAATGATTTTATTCTTTAAACTCTAACACTTATCTTACATTTAGTAAGAAGTTGTTCGAAATCAGTTGCTTGATAGCTTGATACTAACGATAGTATCAATCAATCAAGTAACTGATTTCGATATTATTGATACTGTTGATACTATCGAATGATACTATGTTGCTTGTTTGAAGAAAACTTGGTAATATAGCATGGGAAATTATTACTTAAGTACAAATTTCAGTTTTCATATTATTAGTATTTAAAATATTGTTTTTGATGAATGATAATTTTATATACATATGTTTTTAAATTAATAAAATATGAAATGGTTTTTCATTGCAAAAATATGTATTTTTTACTCTTTATTTCTAATTGAACTGTTGCATAATTGTAACAATGTTGACATTATTTTCGACAAAAAATTTGGTTTAATTTACTAATTTTGACTGAGAATATGAAAAGTGAGCTTGTAGATAGGAATACATTTTGTTTGATACAAATTACATTGAATTAAAATAAATGTTTTATTACATCATTCTTAAAATAAAACATTATTCTTCAGCACTTTACTCGGAAATAAATGCGCTCTTAGTGGCGATACCTTCAGTTCTCAGGAAATTCTCTTCGGACTCATTTTGACACAGTGTCTGCTTTAAGCGCATCGCTTCCTGATTGGTAGACTTCCTGATGCGAGCGCCATCTCTTAGTGTTTTACTGGGATGAATGAAAGCAAAAATAAGAGATGATGGAAGAGTCTAGCGGGATAAACCTTCAACAGGCGCTCATTTTTCGTCGACCTTCGAAGCCAAGTAGACTGTCTCAGATTTGTTCCCATTGTTTCAAAATAAGCGTATGTGACGCTTGTTGAATGAAAATATTCCTAATGAATTAAATTCTTAAATTACATACCTAGATTTTAAAATTCATTTATATATAAAAAATTATAAAGTTTTATTTAATTTGAATTTTTTTAAATGATGAATGCATAAAAGATTTTAAAAATTTGGACTTAGTGCCCCTAAGACAGCCAAGAGACATATATACAGCAAATCAGTGTAAGTATGATTCATTCAATTTTTTAATTTATTAAAAATAACTCTCTGTTCCTAAATTAATCATTTTATTAAAATTTGAAAGTACATACTTTTGTTCTCAAATTTTATGATATGATAAATATGCAATATTATTTTGCATGTCCTCACCAAATATCGCATAAAATTCATACGATTTTAATATAAAAGATCTTATACAAGTGTAAGCCTAATTTACAATTAAGTTTAAAAATAAGTAGCTTATTTTTACTTTAAAAAAGAAATACTACTGAATAGAATTACTTAAAAATAATTTATAATATGTGTTTAAAACATGTATTATACTGAAACCAAATTCTTAGAGTTATTTTTAATACAAAATACTTACGTAGTTTAATTTACAGAGAAGTAATATCTATGAAGGTATATTCCGAAAAATGTATGTAAAGTGTGTAATATTAGGGTAATGTTATGAAGTATAAAACTAATAACTAATAATTATTATTAATACAAAAATATTTATTTTAAGTCAAAATCATTGTTTAAGTTCCGATAAAATTTGATCATAACACTGTCTATGCAAATTATAATAGATTAAAAAGAAATTTAAAACATGAATTAAAATAGATATATCAAGTGTTAAAATTATTTCACAAAGAAAAAACAACTGAAATTATTCTTGTATACTTTATATTTATTTAGATTTGAGTAAAATTTAATAATATAAGTTAAATTGTTTTTCAAATACATCGCAGAAATACTTTTTTGTATTATATAACACATTTTACGCATGCAAATGTCAATACTTAGTACAATGAGTAAGGAACGAATAACAAATAATCTGATACGTAATTATATTTTTGTTTTTATTTATTTAATTTTGATACGTTATTATATTATTTTTATTTTAATAATTCAAAACTTTTACTTATGTTAGAATGATATTATGTGTCTAGCATTTACTGAAAATCTATAAAACCAATAATTATAATTTTTGTAAAAGAATAAAACGTACTCTCTTATTGTAATTAGAAGTATTATCTACAGACAAAAAATTAAGTAATTTCCTAAAATCTGATTTTGTTCAAAGGTTGATTATTGTTTTCGCTCATAATATTGCACATTTGATCTTCTTCAAGTTTTATACTATTACAATTCAAATATGTGCATAATTCAATCAAAAAGTTTAATGTAAGAAGTTATATACATATTGTGTTATTTGTAATAACATGAGAGAAGATAAAATGCTTAAAATTCTTTAAATAATGCATATTACTTAGTAAGAAAAATATTTTAAGAAAATATTTTTTGTGTACAAAATTTTGCGAATACATTTCTAAATACTATTGTTATTAGACTAAATATTGTAAATGAGTGACGCCATTACTTGTTCAGTGTTTATGAACAAAATGAATAAAAATTATACATTCATAAAATAATTGTATTTTATTTTAATTAAACTAGAGGACACTAAATATTATGAAATATTTTAACATGAAAATCGTAAATTTTTAAGAGATTAAAAATAATAAAGAGCAAACAAAAATATCTAAGTAAATGGAATTAAAATTTTTATTATGTCTATGGTTTCATTTTACGAATATATCTTTGCGATGTTGAAAGAAACTTTAAAACAAATAATTTTTTGCTTTAAAAATATTTTAGATTATAACGAATAATTTTCTTTGAATCAAACATGCTTGCAAAAAACATTTGCCTTCAGTTATTGAATTAAATGAATCCTACTAAATAAAATAAAAATATGTATTATTTAAAATGATATGAAGCTAAAATATAATTCATTAACAATAAGATAATATATGAATTATTTGGCATGCAAATTTTGCTTATTTTTCCCTTGAAGTTTTTCAGTTATATTACATTTTAAAATAACTTTGAATATTATTTTGCAAATCTAAAGTTCTATGTATTTTTAATATATGAATAATTTAAAGATTTTTGTGTTTATTCACGTTGTTATTATCTTTTTCTAGATATACAATCTCTCTCTCTCTCTCTCTCTGTATATATACATATATACATATATACATATATATATATATATATATATATATATATATATATATATATATATATATATATATATATATATATATATATATATATATATATATATATAAATTTATATACATTTATATGAAGAGATATATACTTTTTACTCATTCTACATAATATTTTGCACAATATTAAATAAAATGCATGGTTAAGTATAAGAAATATGTATTCAATAATTTGCATTCATGAACAGCTATTTATACTGCACTATAATTTGAGTTTCTTTAAGATAAAAACATTCAAAAAGTCATCCAAGACTTATAAAAATAGCATTAATAAAAGAAAGAAAAAATAATTAAGTTTTTCACATATTATTTACACGTATACGTGTCGTCTCGTAAAATATTTACAGGTATTGAAATTTTTAAATGTAATATGATAGTAAAACTGTATTTTCAGATACATAAATGAAACTTATACAGTAACCTTTTTTAATTTTTAGAAGCTTTATAGAATAATTTATTTTTATATTAATGTTATATCTTTTATGTTTCATACCTTAGAAAGGAAATATTCCCATAAAAAATTTCAACTAACCTGGAAAATTGATAAAAATATATTTTTCAATTTTCAAGTTTCCAGTAAAATATATATAAAATATTTTATATATATTTTATTATTATGATTTTTACTAAATAAGCTGTAGTTTCAATAATTATTGTTTACTTAAATATTAAAATTTTATAAGCATTCTTTCATCTTTTCATACGTTTAATGTTACATTATTTTATAAATAATCATGTTTTCAAAAGACAAAAAAATTAGAGTTTTAATTTCATTTTCAGAGCATGTTTAACTCATTTTTAATACTGGAGTGTGACACAGTAAATAAATCAAAATTTTTGTAAAGTAGTTGCGAAAAAGAGGATTTACACTACTAAATTCTCTTTACAGAAATCTTTTGTGACGTAATTTAAACATTGTTAGAACATTAGCATAAGTAAGGTAATTTAGTTCATGATGAATGGAGTAAATTAAGTAAAAGTAATTAAACCTTAATCTTTCGTGAAAATGCCTATTTTTAATATTTATTAAGGTAGAAATTCCTTTTTAAAGACTATAAACTACACTGGGTTATCAAAAGTAGCCTTATGAAAGGTGTTTTCCTAAGTTTGAGTCAGAGCCCACAATGTTTGACTGGAAGACCTAACTGCTGTTTGCGCACAGTTTTCTAAAAACATGATCAGCGTCCACTTAATAAATTTTGCAACCGACCTAGAGATTGACTATTCTTCAAAAGATAAACATCATTAGGCAGTTAATTCCCAATAGAATTTTGCTCTTACCAACCACAGATTATTGCAGAAGATTTACATGCGATGATGGGATTTCCACAGAAAATGGATTCCGCGCAGATAGGCAGAAGAGGGAATTTCCGAATACCTAAGAGAAAGTACTCTTTTTGCCCAAAACGAAAAAAAAATCTTTTGAAATGATGTTAGAATAAAAGACATATGGGCATATGAGGACCATAAATGGGTAACATCTGTACTATAGAATTTATTTTTCACCATCAGTTTGATAAGAACCCCATAAAATCCTAAATCACAATTTTACAATGCTCCCATTATATGCGTATTTGGTTCAAGTACTGTGATATAGGATTTGTTTCACTGGCAAGGAAGTGATGCCCTAGTATATCTTAAGGGCCAAAAACACGTATGAGATAAATATAGTGTCAGATTAGTTGCACCCCTTAATTTTGAATTTTTAATCCTATAGCAAAGCGAATTTGCTGGACGAAAATCTTATTTAGTGTCGTGAAAGGTGATTCCAAAATTGGTTTGCAGAATATCTTGATTCCGACTATTTCCTTAACCACATAGAGTTTGATTTTTTGCATATAGAAAGTGTGAGGAATGTATTGCAAAGGCGCATCCAATTGAAGACTTTTGTTTCATATGTTTTACACGATCCATAATATAGATGTTAGGTTTATCATTTATCAGCCAATGTGTATTTATGCATTTAAAGAATTTGATCAAAATAATACTAAACATATTCAAAAATAAGTGTTCTGTATCTAGTAAGATTGAAAGAATCTTCATCTATTAAAATAATGTAATCCATTGCTCAAAAAGATGTATACAAATTACAGAGGGGCCTTAATAGAATAGTGTATCATTTTCCATTGGTAAACTACTCAATCTACCATAAGGATTCAAGAAGAAGGTGATTGCTGAAGCTTTTGAAAATATCTTTGAACTGTTTGTGTGGATACTGAGTTTGTTTTCTCAATGTTGTTTTATTCTGGTGATAAAAACTCTTTCATAATCGTCTGATTACTTCTGACATTATTTTAGTATTCTTATTACAATTCTATCTCACATATATATTTTGCTCCTATTGTTGTTAGCTATAATATGTTAGGTGTTTATTGATATTCCCAGCACCTGTGTCATTGTGATTACCAATGTATCAACAGGCCCAACAGGCCTAATGTATCCCAACTCCTTTCCCCTTACAAAATTTGAAAGGTCTCTCTCCTCAAACTGAAATGAGATCAAGCACACAAAGATGTACAAAATATTCACTCACATCCTTGAGTTTATAAGCAACAATATAGTAAATATATACACAGAAAGATTAAATTCTACTTCTAAAAATTTTAAATATTAAAATCCGAATAAAGGAAGGAAAGTTCTGATCGATAAACTTTTGATTGATATTTAAGAACAGCTGAAAACGGGTAACCATAATTCTGCTGGAACGGGTGCACTTACAGAATTAAAGTTAGAATTCTTTAATATTTATGAATTATAATTAAAATAATAAATATTATGTATGTAAATATTAATATTATGGTTAGATGCACTTGGCGAGTTATGAAGTATTTCTTAAAAAAATTAAATATTTTCAACAAAAGATAATTTAAAATCAAAGCAAAAATTTTATGTCTTTATAAAAAAAAGTTAACGTATTACCTTTTTCAAACATGAATGATTGAAATAAAAATCTCAATATTTAATGTAAAATTTCTTTTTCTAAAATATTTTTTAAATAATATTGTACAAAATAATATAATTAACCATTTCCATTGCTTTCATTTCCAATTCTAGATATGACTAAAAATGGGATTCTAAATACATAGACGTTAAGTAATTCTACCAAATCTAATTTTTTTTAAAAATTTAATTCTGTTTCTTGTACATTTAAAATTATATTTATCATTAATTGCTAAATTTACAAGAGTTATAACAATTTCACAAGAGAAAGAGAGTGAGTTTTAATTATATATATATATATATATATATATATATATATATATATATATATATATATATATATATATATATATATATATATATATATATATATATATATATATATATATATATATATATATATGTATATATATATATATACATATATACAGCATAAGTAGATGTATACGATGGCTAGCGTAAAGGGAAGGGAGATAGATATATAGATTGAGCAATCTAACCAAATTTCTTATTAGAAAATATATTGAACCACATAAAGTTCAAAATAAGAACCTTGGCACTTAGGAAGGCATCATAATTTAAATAAACAATATTATTGTGATATAAAGTTTTATTCAAATTCCTCTCGAATGGGAGAATGATAGTGACATATATAGCCTAGTCAGGACGTAACATCATTAAATTAAAAGAATCAGTTGGGCAATTGCATTGAAGTCCTGAAGAACCAAAAGAACCAATATTAAATAATTGAAAGTGTTAGTTTGATTTGGTAAAACAGAACATAGTTCTCCAACACGAAAGTATTAACAATGAAACTTTATTACGCATCACATGTTCTAATAAGTTTGAATTATTTCCGGGTCAGAAGAATGGCTTGTATTTATTGAGTGCTTTCGTTGTATCATTAAAAACAACTTTATCTTTTATTTCGGAGAGACTGTACTATAGAGAAAACTAGTAATATCACGGATTTTTGTCATGTGAGATACACAGAAAACATTGAAGTTGAATGAATATAAAAATTATTTACTTACTATGAAAGAAGGGTAAATTGAATATATCAGGGAAAATCTGGAAGCTTTGTAATGACTTTTTCGTATTAATTACCAGAAATAGTAAATTATCTATGAACATTCAGGCAGCTCCCATCGATCTTGTATTCTGCATTGGTGGTGAAAATCAATGATAGGCTAAATTAGAGGCATTTGGACAAAAATTATTTAAATTTTTTATAGAATATCTTTCTTATTACAGCCTCCCGTCAATGTATTCATGTATCATAATCATCGTTGATGATATCAATATCCATAAAACAAACATGTTTGAATAATATATTTAACTTACAATCAAGACACTAGTCTCGTAGAGGACTAACTATGTCTTCCATATTAGTTTTGATCTTTGATTTTTTAACTCTTTTTAGATTTTCATTGAGGAATCATTTATATATTGTGTAATATCCATAAATAAATATTTTTAATTATCTATCTATCTATCTATCTATCTATCTATCTATCTATATATATATATATATATATATATATATATATATATATATATATATATATATATATATATATATATATATATATATATATATATATATATATATATATATATATATATATATATATATATATATATATATATATATGTATATATATATATATATATATATATATATATATATATATATATATATATATATATATATATATATATATATATATATATATATATATATATATATATATATATATATATATATATATATATATATATATATATATATATATATATATATATATTGTGTACATATATACACACAAAAAATTACTAACTACTTATTAACTTACTTAAATTTAAGAACTTTGTAGAAATTAAAAATTGGTGTGGTAGACAAGTAACAGAATTATTACATGGAATAATGTTATCTGTATTTATATTTTAATGCTTAAAGAAGATTTCAATTTAATTTTCTAACTTACGAAACAAAGTATATGAGTTTATTTGGGTTAATTAAAACATATATTAAATGAACGAAAAATAGGAGGAATAACACATTTTACAAACTGGATTCCATAAGAAAAATTAATGATAATTTTCGCAAAATTGGTAATTAGAAGTTAGTTATGTTGTGGCGATGTACATTAAATTAGTTATAAAAGAGACTTATTTTAATTCCTGCATTATTGGCCAATAATCACGTTTAGATCATTAAAAATTATTTGGACTTCAACAAATAATATTAAGTTTATTTGCTTTCATCTTGCTAATTTCTTGAAGGTGATTTTTGAGAAATCATTTGACATTAGTTAATATTGCCAATATTTGTTTATAAATTTAAGCCGGACAATTTCCTTTGATTGTATCACGCTATTTATTTGGTTAGTTTAATTAATTTCTAAGAAGTTCTTCAAGAAATTATACTTTGATAAAATTCTGAGGATAATTTATTTTTGAGTTGTTGTTCTTTTATGGTAAATGAAACATGTACTCAATCACCTTATTCTCGGGAAGAATAATATTAAATATTTCAATTAGAATACGAATCTTAATTAAGGTTGTAGTAATATAAAGTGGTAGGACAAGCATTTAAATTTATTCTAATTACATGTTTAAATCATGCTAGCTTAAAATCAAAATTGCATACTAAAATCTTCTTTTAAACTTATTTTAATACCATAAAAGTATATGAACAAAGTGATAATCTTAATATGTAACTCCTTGGTCAAAGAAAAAGTAAATTTTCCATTTAATAGCCAAAAATCTTTATTTTAATTAAATAACCTGAATTTTTATTAAAAACACAACAAGACAAAATTCAAAAAAATGCTAAAATGTAACCACTCTGTTTATTCCATATATTGCATTATGAGCTCTCTTAGTGCTATTAAATGTTTCGAGAAAAAAATTATATTAATCTTATTTAATTTTTTCGCCATATTTAAATGTAATTTTTTAAATTACACTATAAAAATTTATTATAGAATTGTCATCTTATCAATATTACAAAATGTCCTTTTCAAAATGTTTTTTTCTAGATTACTATATTTACAAGCGTATCTAACTATCATTAAACGCAATTATTTAGATTTACCTTACATGAAAATTTATATGTAGAAATACATTTTATTTATTTGCGTATTAAAAGCACAGATTCGAAATTGAAAAAAGTAACTTAACATCATTAATTACACTCACTAGATTTTCTGTTTTACACAATTTCTTGTAGCAACCCAAAATAAAGGAAATTATACATTAGAGAAATGTATAATTTTAATAGAATACTTTAACATAAATTAGAGTATGAGTAACTTCCTATACATTATCATTATCAATACACACACACACATGCACACAAACACACACACACACACACACACACACACATATATATATATATATATATATATATATATATATAATGATAAATAATGCGTCATTTTGTTCTAACTATATTTAAAATTTTAAAAAAATGGAGCAACAAGTTAAGAGGTTGATTGCAGCTGTAATGACGAGAATAAAATGATTCTCTTCTGAAAGCAATAATACCTCAAAATGAGGAGTTAAATATTAGATTTACAGTAAGTGTTTTAAGAAAATAAAAATGTTCTGTAGAAAGATGAGAAATTTTCAAAAGAATTTTTGGCCTCTACAATTCGATTTATTTGTTGATATGTGTTATATGGTATTATTTATTGGTTTCAGAAATACTATGTTTATATTTGATTGATTAATTGATTGTTTGTGTGAAGTTTAATGGCACAAATATCTCTCTAGGACAAAGTGGGCCAAACAAATGGTATAACATTAAAAAAGTATTGATCTTATAAAATGAATAATGATAGAAGTGAAGTGACTATATACATGGTAGGAATTCATTAAATCGTAACAAAGCGAAGAGTTTTTCAAATAAGCTATTGTAACGTTTAAAATGTATAATTAATGCAATACGGTGGTAAATAAATTCAAGGCAGTCAATTAAAATATGAAGAACAATGTATGATTCATTACGTGGAGCACAATAGGGCTTAGGATCACTTAACCCCTTAACTGCTTATGAGTAAGACGAGTATGACCGATACGCAAACGAGTGAGTCTTACATCAGATGTACGTCGTAGTAAAACTAAAAATGGATTTATATTTTGAATAATAGAATGTAATGTGTCCATAGTTTCTAAATTCCATAGCTCCTGCCATTGGGAGAGGATTGATTTTTTAAAGTAATTTTTTTTATATCGGACAGAGGTATACCTTGTTGTCAGTACGGACATTTAATTTTTGCCACTTCATCTTCTTTATCATTCCCATCTATACCTATATGGCTATGTATCCAGTAAGAGATAATTTCATAATCTCGGTTTCATAAAGCTTATAAGATGGCATAAGTTTGAGAAATTACAGGAAGATTATGTATTTTAATATTTTTTAATGCTACCGAGATGCTTAAGTTTTCATATAAATACAAAATTTATGATGTTCGTGATCTCAGAAAAACTTTAGTGCATAATAAATTGCTGTAGCTTCCGTGGTATATATTGAACAAACATTCTTAAGGGCGTAACTTTATGAGATGTTCTCAAAGTATACATCACATCCAACATAATCAACTCTTTCTGAACCATTTATAAAAACAAGAACGTACGAAGAATACTGATCTCAATGAGCAAAAAACGTGTTTGTAAAACAGTTGAGTTTCTCTATATGTCTTTTTAAAACTAAGGAAGAGGTTAATACAGTTTGCTGCGTATTGATATTCCATGGAATATTTTTACAATTGTCAATGATATAGACCTTTATATCATGTAGGTCAGTGAGATTTAGAGATGTTTTGATAAAAATATCTCTAATTGATTGAATCTAGAGATGAATTGATAAAAATAGTTAAGATATAAAAAAGTATGAAACTTAATAATTGTTCAGTACGGAATAAAATATAAAGTTTTCACTTTTAGTTTCATAGATATTAAAACTGGAATCTTATTGTTGTAGTAATCATAAAATTTCTTGTGTGAGACCAATTATTTTGGATTAAGTAATGTATCTGTTGAGAGTTATGCTAAGTTCAAAATTATAAAACAAGAAACTTGTACAAACAAAGCACACGTTAAATTTCAATTTTATATTGACATATTCAGGTGGAAATAGAGAAGTGATTGTTTTCATGTTATTAGATATAACAGTAAAATCTATTTGGTAACACTTACTGTATTTTCAGTACTTTGAATGTGCACAATTATATCTATAATACTAGTTTGAAATTTATGAAGTGCATTTTTATTCTTAAATAAATTAAATAATTTTGTTCTGCAACTCAATGTTCCCCTTATTTCATAGATATCTTTTAAAATGAAAATTCAAAATTTTAACTATCGTAAACGAAAAAGCATGTTCTTTACAATATTTAATGACTTGCTTTTTTTAAAAATATTACAAGATGCATTTTCGTAGCTGGCAAGTTTTTTAAATAATCAAATGGGTGTGAAATTTCTGTTGAAGTATTTAAATTTATGTATCTTTTTAACAGAATAGTTTGAAACTTTAATTTTAATAAAGGAATATCCTTGCAATGTCTAGGCTGTTTTCACAAAGAAATGCATTTTCTCACTAGATAAAGGTTTCCACGTTAATGTAAAAATAGTTATACACATAATACAGTTGCATATTTTGCATATAATTACTTCTAATATAGATATTAATATCATATGTATATGTAAAATAATAAAAATAAAATCGTATTGTGTATATTTTTGTTAAAAATACATTCTCTAAATTGATTAATAATTACTAGGATCATAAATGATTAATTCATTATAGAAGCTATATTTTTGACTTATGTTATTTATGAATTTTATATTAACGTAAAGAATTGTATTTGTTAAAATGTCTTAATAGTCATGTAGTTTTTCCAAGAATTGCTTAAAATGAAAATCCTTCGATTTAGGCTTTTAAATTTTTAAACATATTCAGGAGTAATAATGAGTACATTACGATATTAATTCGCTTAAAATAAAAAAAAGATATTTATAAATGCTATACGTGAATCAATCTCTTGTAGCACAATACGATTTCAGAATAATACAAAGCTTGTAACCCTACATTTGTAGGATCTCCATGTACACTTACAAATTAAAAAAAATATCTTATATTAAACACTTCCTCGAGATTTTCCAGTCAAACAGATATTCTAAACATATATTTAAGAAAAATATACATTAAATCATATATTGAAGGACATTTATGAACATTTGTTAACTCCTTATGTTTTAATTCCACAGAAAATTTTGAGTTCTATCAAACCAATGATCACTTTCTGATAAAAAGAATATTACAATGAATACGCATTTATCTTGTTTAGAAGTATATCAGTAAATAATGATTTTCTCTGAACACGCATACAATTGCAAATGATTACTTTATATTTAGTACTGCAGCATCTCATCTATTCATAATATTGATTATCGATTAATTGTTTTGGTATTTGAAGCAATCAAATTTTCAGATTAAATGCTAATTATTTAATATTTTGTTTAATAAAGGTGTAATGATAGATATTTTGTGGCACCATTATGTTTTAATTTGAAGTATATGCATTGCACGCAATTTTATATGAAACTTCAAGCTAATTGTAAAATAAATGACATAAATTAAAACTAAACAACTTTTCAATATGCATTTATATATGTATAAATTCTTCGTAATAATTCCAACATAACATTAATGTAAACTTCAAATATTGAAATTATTTTAATTATGATGTATATATATATATATATATATATATATATATATATATATATATATATATATATATATATATATATATATATATATATATATATATATATTATATATATATATATATATATATATATATATATATATATATATATATATATATATATATATATATGTATATATATATATATATATATATATATATATATATATATATATATATATATATTCCAATACAATTGAAGGTATTCGTTTCAAGCAAACAAGAAGTTGTTTAGTATAGCATTTGCAATTACAGAAGGTATGTTTCGACATTTTTCTTGAAACTCAAATTTTTAGTTGATTGGGATTAAAAAAGATTTCAAATTTTTAAAGTAATTTAGTAGCTTTTTATTAGTATATTGTAATAAATATCTCATAGAATTTTAAGGAGAAATAAAATTTAATTAAATCAAATATCTTTTTTGTTCTTTTTTTTAAAAAAACTAAAGTATATAGTAATAAACAGTTTTCTATATAAATTTAATATGTTAGACCAAATAAAATTGTTCATCCTCTTTCCATCCAGAAGAGATGCCTTACTTTAAAAGCTCTTCAAAATCAAAAAAGTGATTTATTTGAAAAACACTGGAGAATAATGTTTTCTAAAATTTCTTTCGTCTCTCGTAACGAAACTCAAAATTGAAATTTACTCGCAAAAGCCGATGTATCAGAATGCATTACAAGGGAAGAAGATATTTTGCATAAGCTTTTGGAAGATGCGCACGGCTTTTTACTTTCTTCATGTTGAAAACACTTATCACACAAAAAATTTATGTATAATGTGTTCCACTTGACATGTTATTTATAAACATATATGTTTCATTCAAAATGTCGCATGGCATTTATTCAGAGTTTGAAAAGTTAAAAATGTCATAAATGAAAATGGAAACTAATTAAATATTATCAATACACACTAACTGAAATGCCTACAAAAAAATAATATTGAATTTTTGAAATTATTTAATGTTACAAAATAATTATTTTCATTATTGATCTACATTTTAAAAAAACACACTAAAGTTACAATAATGAAAAAGACTGATGTAATAATTATAAGTATAATGTCTATTTGTTTTTTTGATAATCTTATTTGCATATAAACTTACATTTGTGATTCGAGTATAAAGCGTTAAATCAAATGATTTTCATGTTTGTAGCTAATGGTTTATATATTTAATGATATTAAAACAAAAGATAATCAAATAATCTGTAAAAGGAAAAGTGCATAATATTCTCTTAATATTGTTCTCAACAGAGCAGTTTGGTTTACTATTCTTAGGTTTTAGTTTTGTAATGTATTTCCACTACATTTACGAACCATAAAATTGTCGTTGATGGTTTGCTAACTATTTATTAAGATGCATGATCATTCATTCTATGCAACATTTCTCCTCAGATCAAATTGCTTTTACAAATGATCTGCCCTCAATAGAAATTTCTAATCTTAAGTTTATTGTCTGTAATTTGTAATAAAATTTTATTTATTTTCAGAAACATTCAAACTGAGCTTTGATAATGACATTAATTAGAAGTAAACATATTACTAAAACATTTGCTTTAATAAGGGTACCTAAATCTACAGGGAGAGAGAGATTTAGAAAATTGAAAATTATCATCTATCTATCTATCTATCTATCTATATATATATATATATATATATATATATATATATATATATATATATATATATATATATATATATATATATATATATATATATATATATATATATATATATATATATATATTGCGTATTGCAGACTATATTATTTATATTATATCTTATACTTTATATTATTTGTAACTAATTATTTATACGACATTTAAACATTTACCGAAGCAATTATTTTATAATATTTTATAGAATTTTTAGGTAATTGAAACAAATAATATTCCTACTAAAAACTGGTATAAGTATTCTTAAATATTGAATACGAAAAAAAGTTTTTAAAGAATAATATTGAACACATAATTATGACTAAAAATTCTTAAATTTGCATGAATTTACATAGAGCTATCAAGTATATTGCTAGTTTTGAGAAAAGGTTAAACACATATGCAACTGCAGCACCATTACCGTATTTGGAGGTGTATATTCAGGAGAAATGTTTAAGAAATAATTAAATTAATATAAATCATATAAAAACACACAATATTTTGAATCGGCAGAAAATATTCTAACGTGATCATGCATATTATTTTGAATAAGAGATGACCTGAAGTATAAAGTCATGCTATAGAACACTCCCAACTTATTTTACTGTAAATACATTTTTGATACAAAAATAATATTATATGATGACAATATTATTTCTAATAATTTCAATATAACATATTGCATGAAATATTTAATTCAACATGATGGGAATTTTAAAGCACATTCAAAGTCGATTCAAACATGAAACAAAAAATATTTATTGGTCTGCACGCTTTCTTGATCTAAATTCATTGGAATGCTTTTGAGATAAAATCCAATAACTCAATGCAGAAAGAATAACACCTATTATTTTAAGTGAGACTCGGATACAATTATCAACTGTCTAGGAAGGAAAAACTATTTCCATTAAATCTCTTCGTTAACCACATTGTATCTATGCATGCAAAATACAAATCTCTTTTGTGATATTTCAGAGGATCACGCAGTCTGTTAATTCTATTTTTTCAAAAAATAAATCTAAACATTTTTTCATAAAAGTATTCATTTGAATTCTAATGCTTTTCGTTTTCTAAAATGTTTTATTTTATTGATATTAAATATATTTTGATTATTCCAGAATTTTTATATTTTGGTTTGATATCGAGAAAACATAGAATTCACAATGATATTTAACAACGAATATGATCATACAAAATACTAATACTTTAAAAATTGAGTAAATACTTAATGTATTGAAGAAAGCATGTACATTAAGTATAATCAATGCATTGATTATAATATTAATGTAAGCATATTTTCTTCAGGCTTAATAAAGTAGTTCTACCACGCTTAATGTTAGAAAGCACTTAATGTTGATGTCGTGTTTAGTTTCTTATGTTGAATAGTTCTAATATATGCTACATATTTTCATGAATAGAATTTAACGATTAAGCTGAATTATTACAAGAGATTAAAATATGCAATTCCTTAGAAATTTCTAATCCTCGCTAGAAATCTACAATTGAATATAATAAATGTATTTAATACATTTATTGAAGATTAAGTGATTAGTTGCCCGGTGATAAATTTTTGATAAATATTATGGAAATAGATAATAATTCAAATGATTCACAAGATTCAGCACAATCTGTGATTGACAAGATAATGAAATTGCTTACGTAAATGAGGCTGCCTTTTAGTGGAGTTGATAAATTGCAATTTAAGCTTTACAGGACAATTGGTTAAGTCAACTAAAATTACTTTATTGCAACAAATCCGTCAAAGGTTTTAACATACGAGTACAATTTATATTTGAAACAAATCACCATTTATCCAAGAATCATTCAATATTTAGATAAATTACTTTGATTGCATAATTGTTTCTATCAAAATATCTCGTAAGCAAAAGTTAAATAATTCAAATAAAGCACGCATATATTTTCCTCGTTTTATCAAAAAAATTAGGAAAATAATGCATATTAATAAGATATTACTTAATATAAAGTTATATAACATTATATTTTAAAATTATTCTTCTGAAAAATATTTTCAGACAGTAATTTGTTAATTTTTTCTCATAAATGAAATGCAGTATGGATACGTTGCATAAGCGGATTGCCAAAACAGTCGATTTCAAACCGAATGATTTAATTAAGCATAAATTTGTCAAGATGTATTTATGTAGTTACACTTATTCAAAAAGTGCGCTCTCAAATATATTATGTGATAGGCCAATCTACAGTTTCAAAATACACTACTGGCCATTAAAATTGCTACACCAAGAAGGAATTCAAATAACAGAACGATATTTCTTGGACACATACATTATAGTGGAAAGAACAAATGATTAGATTTACAGGAAATTAGGATGTATAGATCTTGAGAAATCAGCACCCAGAGCAGCCATCGCTGGCTGCAATAACAGCATTTCTCCGCCTAGGCATGGAGTCAAACAGAGATTGTATGGCATGTACGGGGATCTCAGTCTATGCAGCTTAAACACTATGACACAGTTCATCGACAGTAGTGGATGAACTTGCTGGCCAGGGTAACAGTCCAACCTGTTCTGTATCAAGGAAATTCAGAACAGTACGGGCAACATGCGGTCGTGCATTATCCTGTTGAAAGTATTTGGGAGGCCTCGAAGATAGGGCAGAGCCACGGCCTTAACATATCGGAAATGTAACTGTTGCTGTTCAAAGTGCCGGTAATGCGAACAAAAGGTGATCGAAACGTGTATCCAATGGCACCCCATACCATCACTCCAGCAGATGGGCCAGTATGGCGATGTCCAATGCCTCCAAACACGTTGCCTCCAAACACGGATGCGGCCATCATGGTCCTGTATACAGAACCGAGGTTCATCTGTAAAGATGACGTGATGCCTTTCCCGCTTCCAGATTCGTCGCTGATCACACCATTGAACGCGTTCCTGTCTTTGACGCAGCGTCAATGGTAGCCGAAGTCATGGTCGCTGTGCAGACAATCCATGCTGCTGCAAACGTCGTCGAATTGTTCGAGCAGAAACTTGTTGCCTTGCAAATGACTCCATTTCTCGACTCAGGGTTCGTGACGAGGCTGTACGATCCCTTGTGACCATGCGGATATGATGTCTGTCTTCTCTGCTGTTAGTGATGGAGGGTCACTGAGATCCTGCATGACATTCCGTATGATTATCCTGAATCCATCGATTCCATATTCTGCTAACAGTCATAAGGGATCGACCGACGCGAGCAGCAATATTGCGGTACGATAAACCGCAATCCTGGTACGCTATAATCCTTCCTCGATCAAAGTCAAACACGATAATGCGTGTGATAGGCATTTTTTCTTCTTACACGAGGCATTACAACAACTTTCTTTTCCGAAAACAACGTTATAACGGAAATTGAGTATGAGAAAACTGCTGTCAAATCTCTGGTTTTATACACCTTTTAGATGTCGCTACTGTCACCTGCTTTGTATGAATGCACTGAAAATCTAATCATTTGCATATCACAGCAAGTTATACCTGTCATGCAAATTTCACGTGTGTGGTGTGCCGCCTTCCTGGTGTAGCAATTTTAATGGCCAGTAGTGTATATTTTATCGCAAAATAATTCATATTATTCCTATTAATTGAAAAATTTTCATTTAAAAAATAACCCTTTGTCTGTTCGTTCCATGATTTTCACGGGCATGTGTTTTTCTTCCTTTATTGAATAGTCTTCTCCACCGTTTATCCAGTGAAAAATAATATATGCATTAGATGTTTAATTAATATATATATATATATATATATATATATATATATATATATATGTATATATATATATATATATATATATATATATATATATATATATATATATATATATATATATATATATATATATATATATATATTATTTAATTTTGTGATAGATACCTTATTGAAGACAATTATGTAATTATGTCACTAAATTTAAAATTAAATTTATTGCATTTTTTCTTTATATATTTTTAATTTTTGGTTAAATATTTAGTTTTTTTTTTCAACTGACCTGTACATTTTTAATTTATTTCTTTAATATCCAAATAAGAATAGAAGTACTCAATTAAATAAACAAATGGAAAATTTCCAAACTTTAAAGTAAATTTTCAAGTCTAAAAAAATCACATTTTGATAAGCTTTTTCAACAACAGTTTCCCTCTTCTCGTCTTTTAACAAAAAATAATCCTGGTGCAAAAATATATAGAGAAAAGCGTATGACTTTATGTTTTCTCGTTTGAGACCAGCTCTATTCTTGAAACAATGCGTATCTTATTTCATGATCCAAAAATTATATATTATGAAACAGATATGGAATTTCGGCTTTGTGTCTACACACGCATTATTTAGCTTCTGATACATAAGGTAATACAATTTTTTTTGTATCGTACCTTATGTAACAATATTGTTCAATATTGTAACTGATATTTCAGATATGTTCCTTATGTGAGTCAATTTTTCCCATGAATATTTTTTGACATTGATATTTAATAAAAGTGTGTAGACTTGGAACAATAAATGTATTAAATAGTACAATGTAATATTTAGAGCATGTGGCAATATGGTATAATCCATATTCTCTCTGTCTGACTCACATTAGTTATAGTTAAGTGCTTGACACATTTTTACAGTCATTACGATTTCCTATATTTGATGCATTTGATTTATGTCTTTGTGATCCATTTTATAGTGAGAATATGAAATTGAATTTTAAATACACATATAACTATTTTTATGAAAACTGATAATTTACTTTAAAATATATTAGTTCTAATAAGAAACAAATTTAACTCTTTCGTGCGCACGTGGGGCTCAGAGTCACTCCATACTTAAAAACTCGAAAAGCCGGAAATTGCTTCTTCAACCAATCATTATACCATTATCCTCTTGCTTGACACTCCCTTGGAATAGATGGACATTGTTATTTTTCACTTGCTATTCTTGCCTTCCTCTAAAAAAAAGTATGGCTGCGAAGATTATAGATTTTTTTCTTTTTTTTTTTTAATTTATATATTATTGTAAATGACTAAGTACTTATGCAATCACTATTGTTTTAAAATTACTTCCATAACCAGTTGAGTTCCGTGTTGTGATGTGTCGTAGATATGTTTGAAAACAATATTGTAGAACCCTAAATCAACAGAACATGAAATTGAGATGGAAAGTTTGAGAACTTTATTAAAATAAATTGCATCTTTGGTAGAAGACATTGATCAAATATTTTGAAGAAATATGCAGTTTTCATCATAGTTATAGTGAATTTTATGTGAGCAATAAAAGTAACGAATAGTTGAAATTAAAAAAAAACATGTTTTTAAGTAAAAACAAAAATAATTGAAATAAAAAATAAAGGAATTTTTTGTCTTTTCCTTAAAAATATGTTAAAAGAAAAATCAAATAAAAAAAATACGCAAAAAATGTAAATAGATAATGTTGATGAAAATAAAAGAAAATCACTTTAACAATGCATACAGGAAATGTAGCTACAGTAAATAAAATATCTCTCATATTATGCAAATACAACTCAAATGTCCAACAGATGGCCAATATTTGTTTCATTTCACATTGATTATCTGAGAAATAAATTTCAGAATTGTTGTTATCCCAGAACTGAATTGTTGGTTCATACCTTATTAGTATGAAACAATCATCCAATGGGAAGTTTAATTGTAGTTTCAAGAGCGTGCCTACTGAAATTTTAAGGAATATATGTGTTCTTAATAAATAATTTTCAGATTTATTAATGATTATAAGTTTAATTATTGTATTCAGAATTACACTAACGTACACTAAACTTATGTTCGTGTAAGCTCAGCAAATTGAGTAACTTCATTTTAGTGTATTTTATTCGTCACATGTAAGCATATTATCCCCTATTAATTATATAAACATCAAAACATTTATAATAGTTTAAGTACCACTTTAAGATAAATAAAAATAATGAATAAAAATTGTACAATCTTCGAAATACATATTAATATTCTCATATTCTCAGGAAAAAATACTAAGTTAATTAAGTTTATCTTTGATCCATTTTAAAATATCATCATAGAACACAGAAATTTAATTTTTGAAAAAACCAATTCATAATTCACACACACACACACACATATATATATATGTGTGTATATATATATATATATATATATATATATATATATATATATATATATATATATATATATATATATATATATATATATATATATATATATATATATATATATATATATATATATATATATGTAATTTACATAATAAATATAGTTATGAATTAAAACATAATGTAAAAAAATTGTAATAAATCCAATCCATTTATACAAGCTGAAATTTTTAATAAATTTTAAAATTATATTCTGGAAAGATGCTCCAGGTGTTTTTCTTCACGTGAATTTTAAGATAACTATTTAAAAATATCTGGCAGAGTTCTAAAAATGCTTTTAAATGAAAAAATGATTTTCGTAAAATATTTCGTGTAATATAAAATTTAAATTAATATTTATTATTATACAAAAATTTAAAATAATAATAAATATACAAAAATTTAAAATAATAATAAATATACAAAAATTTAAAATAATAATAAGAGAATTGTTCTCCGTGTTTGATTTTATACAGTAATATTTTAATTTTTTTCAAGAATTCATATTTATTACCTATTATGTCTCATTAAAAAAGTCATTCTAAGAAATTATAATAATGCAAATAATAATATAAAATTTCGCTTAACACTTGCATTAAAGTATATATTTCCGTCATTTAAAAAACCTATACATTTTAAATTCCAAGAAATTCTCCAAAAAAAAATATACTATATACTAAATCAAAATATAAAAATGTCTCTCATAGCTTATATTTTTTAATAAAAATCTCAATCACTTTTCTTTTATACCTCATAGAAATAAGCTTTATATATAAACGCGTCTTTTGACTTTCTCTGGTTTAATACAAAAAACATATTTCTAGGTTTTTAATCCGATCAGGAAATTGAAAAGTAATCCTGTTGTTCCACGAAGTTTTTCAAGGTTCTTGGAAGGAAATATACAAGAAAATTTTATATTTTCTGATTGAAAACTAATCTTAAGGTTTCTATTTTATTTTTATAATAATACTTACTTAAGATGTTATTTGAAACAGAAAATTTTAAAATTCTGAATCTGCAAAGAACATGAATCGTATTCAGAAATATTGAGCGAAATGTGTTTTTAATATATAGTAAAAGTTGATCATAGTGTTAATGTTAATTGATTACCAAAGACGTCATTTTAAGTTATGTTAATTATTTTAGTTCATTTTTAAACATTTTAATTTTCATTAATACATTTTTATTAAATTAATATTTTTAAAATTAATAATTCTATTACGAGTCATTTTAAATTTGACTTGTTTTTATGATTAATTATGTAAATTAAAAAATAATGCTTTTATTTCATTAGAATGTTAGTTATATTATGTTAAAAATGCAATAATTAAAGCGAAAAAGACGTATATTTAATAATTCTGTACAAAACGTTGCCAAAATTTATAGAATATATTTTATTCAAAATAATATATTTAATTTTGGTATGAATGAAACTTTCAGGTCTCTAATATTTGCTTTAAGCCTAACAGAATATTTTTAAATTAACATAGTTGAAGTAATATTATTGTAAGATTGAAAATTGTGAAAAATTTACCCATACGTTTTTTCAATTGCACTGAGGAAATCAATGAACATTTTTGGTATTAATTGCTAAAAACAATGGTAGCTATGTAGCTCCTTGCATTTCATTAACTTACTCATCAAGTTAGTGCTAAATTGTAAATTGATGATTTAAAAATTATTGTTTGCTATTATATAAAATAAGGAGACTTTAAGTTTCACGAAAATCTTTGAAACAATTTTTTCTGTTCGTACATCTTTAAGCCAAATTAAATTTCCTTTAACTAACAGTGTTTTTACATTTTATTAAGTGCTTTTACGGTATAAAATCTAAAATTATTTAATTTCCAACTGTTGAGTTTCTTTAAATTGATTTAATTTTATAATTATGTCACAACTAACGATTACCATACTAATTTGTATTATTAACACTGTAAGTGGTTTTTATATTGTTAATGTTACTATTTTTAACATAATATTTAATTTATTAGAGATGAATTAATCATACATTTTTCAATATTTCTCTGAAAACACTTATCTTGAATAAAGATATAACTTGAATCTAAAATTAATTTTGTAACAAAAATAAAATAAAAATCCTATAAATAATGTTAAATAAGTTTATTTTAAAAAGTTTTGTATAATTCTTTTTTGTTTAGTTGTTTTCTAACTTAGATTCATTCAAAATAAATCACATAAAACCAGTCTGAATTGAATAAATTATTATCACTACATTCAAGATTTATCCAAGAAAGTTTGAATTCATCCGATGTTTGGAATCAATAATGAACATCTGCAAATATTGTTTCTCATTCTCACAGCAGTAATGTTTCTTTTCTTATTTCTATATTTTATCCCAGGATCCGTTGAAGTCAAAACATTGTTAAGATATTCTGGTGTAGAATTTATTTTAGGCAACAATTTATAATTTTAATAATAATTAATTCAATATTTTTTATGTTCACATTAGATTTAAATGAATGAAGGAAGATTTAATCAAAAACATTAGATTATAATTTTTCCAAAAAAATAATATTTTCATGTACTAAATATCTTGGATCTAATATGTTTTACGAAGTGTCGGCCTGCGTAGCAGGCACTTTACTTCTTCATCTGTAGTGGCTCCATGAGGAGAAAAAACATGTCTTTTACTAAATATCTAATTTAGATATTTCCTCACATGTAACAGATTGAAATATCTAAATTGGTATTTATAAAGTAAAATAAAAAAGATTCAATGCTTGAATGTAATAAATAAAAATGTGTAAAAGAGAAGATTACATTAAGTACAGGCATATATGCCATGTAAAATAACATGCCATTATTTTTTCATTTATATATGAGAAATAATTTTTAGTCTGAAAATTCTTTTAAATAAACTTAAACATAAAACTTATGAATTTATTGTGACTTTATATTAATAATCAATCAATAAAAATAATTACATAATTAGTCTTTTAAAATAATAATGTTTAAAGTTTCTTTAATTTATATACATCCCAAATTTACATACATCACTATTTCAATTTCCTAAGTTTTGAAAATAAAAATTTCAAATTTCAAAGGACTGTAATTTTTTATCACTTTATCTAAAGAGAAAATTTTTCTCCTTTAATATTTTATGAGAAATATGAAAAAAAATCTGCAAGCAAGAGTTATTTACATAGTAAATAAAATTTCCTGTAAGAAAAATCAAGATATACATATTATAAGAATATTACAACATTTGAAAATTAAAAATATTTTTTGAAATGTTTTAGAAATGCAAATATTACTAACTATTCATATGTTACATAGTTTTAAAATTTATATGATGTAAATTAAATCAGCTATGTTTATATTATATGAATTCGGGACGCAATTTTTTCATAAAATAGTGTAATAAACTGGTCATAATAGTAATGCTTGCGTGAAAAATTAACCAGTCTTTCAAAATGAACTGGAATAGAGAAATTTAACTATTAATGTTCCATTTATGAAAAATAAATCTCGTTCAATTAATAATGAATTTAAATGTCTCTAATGAAGGAGAGTACGTTTGCTTAAAAGAAACAAAAATAATATATATAAAAATGTTTTATCAAAAATGCAAAATAAATAACTAAATAAATAAAAACATATTAAATAAAAAAATTTACAAGAATTTACAAATCTCAATATATATTTTTTGTCACAATTTCATTGTTATTAGCTTTCATTTCCTATTCTTTCAGCTTCAGTCTAGAGATATATTTAATTACAAAATTTGATGATATTTGTAATGCTAAATAATGCTTATATACACAAGTACTATTCTTGTTTCAGATTCTAAGAAATCAGTTTATTTATGGTATACTTGCTCATCAAAATCAATTACTTTTACAGTTTTGATTTAAAAATGAAAACAAATTATGTAAAATAAAATAATCCAAATAAAAACATCCAATATCTGCATGCAAATTTAAAATCAACAATGAACTCATAGAACGAATAATTTCTTAATTTTGAATACTCCAAAGAAAGGTATAAAAATAGTTATTAAATTTTATAAAAAAATGCGCATATTTTATTTCTCAAAATTAATTAAAATCAGATTTGTATACATATTAATACAATAAATGTCATAATTATTTGCATCTAATTATATAAAAATATAACGAACGAGTATCTCTGTAATCGAAAATCTTTATTACTAAGTGTTGCATATAAATTATACAAGCCTGTTTTCAGAAAATCTATTATGCAGTGTTTGAATATTATTTTATTGATGTCATCGAGGATAAACATACTATGTGAAATCAAATATAAAATTTCTTTACAAGTTTTAAAATCTAGTTTTTTTTAAATTCATATTTATTGATTATGATTGTATTAATTAATAAAAATGTAGTAAAATTTTAAGTACTAGTTATTAAATGTACTGTTTAAATATATATTTCATGTTTAGAGTGATATTTCTCTAGAAAATATAAATAATACATTCGACTTTCATAAAAATTTACGAAAGTTTTTGCAAAATATAGAAGTAAAACTTTTATTTCACATATGTTCTAGCAGAAAAATATAATTCTTAAATATTAAAAAAATTGAAAATAAGTTCAATTAATTTCTGTTATTGTTCTAATGCAAATATCTTTAAATGAACTGTCTATCTCCAACAATTAAACTTCAGAAATCTGTAATTTAGTTTTGCACCATTTTCGTTTGATAAACGTGTATATAACTGAAGGTCAACATATATAAAATTTTTAAGATGTATATACCAATAAATTATAATAATGTCTTAGAGTGAAAAATGTAGATCACTTTTTGTCAATTAAGAGTATTGTAATTTATTATTTTATATTGATGTGCTGTTCAATGTTATTTTGGGAAACACATGTTTCAAGGTTATTTAACAATGATAATTTTTCCAAACAGTCTGGAAACTTTCTTTCTAGCTTCATATAAAATCTCTTAGTTCAATGTATATATGTATTTCTACACAGAACAACGCCATGATTTTAAAAGCATTAGGCAGTGAAAAAGAAGTCGGCTAAAATTTTAACTAATGTAGTTCATCTAAAAATTATTATTTTTTATCAACTATATCAAAACATTTGAAATATATCTTAATTTATAAAATAATTTTTACAAAAAAGCTTTAAAATATTCATTTTTATAATAATATTAAGAGAAAAAAGTTTAAATATTGATCAATTATATATTTAAAATAATGCAATTTGACTTACTCTTTTTTAATAAAATCAACGCAAGAAAACACGAAGCTCTAGTAATTATTATTATTTAAATTATTGTTTAAAATTACAAATAATGTATATTTAAAATGTCTTAGTGTACATAATTCAAATGCTTTTAAGTGCTGAATTGAGTTTTTGTTTAGTGATTAAAATAATTTTCGACACCTAATTTTACAATTCTAATAAATGTGTATTATTTATCCCTCTGTGCTTAAAAACGTAATTAATTTCCTAAATACCAAAAATTTATGTTTATTCTCGACATTTTCTTTCCTACAGATTCTATTTTCATCACTTTGACGCTTGGTGTTGACATACACGGATGAAAGGCCACATCAAAGCAAACTATGAACGATAACCAACTACAACTTCAAGAAATCAAAATAAGTTTCCCTTTTTTCCACTTCATGTTACCTTGTACGTTGAAGATGAATTATTTTTTACTATGATATAAATGGCAAAATATTTTAAAATATGATCTAGGCACCTTATTTGTCTTTGATATTGATAAAACAAATTTTATTTTTAAAACTTACAAAATAATCCATAACATATGCTTGAAACTGCAGTCATACAATATTAAAATACAAAAAATATGGATCTGCAACTGTTCATTAATGCTTCTATGAATGATGGATTCTTGACAAATGTAAGTGATGATAATGATACTGAACGATTCATTCTCCGATCTCAAGATATACCATCACCTTATTTTGGTGATTACTTGGCTAAATTAAGGAGTAGTTATGGATCAGTACACGGATACCTCAGTTTTGCTTTCTGTTTGTTTGGAATCACAGCTAATGTTCTTAATGTTATTGTATTAACTCGCAAAAATATGCTGTCACCAACGAATGCAATACTTACTGGTCTTGCATTAGCTGATATGTTGGTTATGTTCTCCTACTTGCCATTCACGTACCATAACTATATCCGTACTGACATTGAAGAAAAAGCTAAATTTACATACGAATGGACAATGTTCACTCTTTTTCACGCTCATTTCACAGTCGTTCTTCACACAATATCTACATGGCTGACAGTAACAGTCGCTATTTGGCGATTTTTAGCTGTAAGTTTTCCTCAAAATACAACTGTATGGTGCAGCATGTACAGAGCTAAATGTGCAATTGTATCTACCTATTGCTTGTCAGCTGTATTTTGCATTCCTGCTTATTTAACTTTCACTGTATCTAGATTTAAGGAAAAAGATGGTGATATAACATACCTTGTAAATTTTAGTGAAATTGCTCAACGTCATAACAACCTTCTTAAAAATATGAACTTTTGGATATTTAGCGTCATTACCAAACTCGTACCTTGTATAGCATTGACTGGACTTAGTCTTGGGCTAATCAAAGTATTGTATGAGAGAAATAAAAGAAGACAAAGGCTTAAACGTACAACAGATGCTGATAGAAACCATGACAGAACAACTAGAATGCTTCTTGTTGTGTTACTGTTGTTCCTCTTAACTGAATTTCCATCAGGGCTTTTAGCCTTATTAAGTGGCATTCTAGGTGCTGAATTTTTTGATAATGTGTATGTCAATTTTGGGGACATCATGGATGCCCTTGCATTAATAAACAGCGCTATCAACTTCATAATTTACTGCACAATGAGTCAACAATTTCGGAACACTTTCGCTAATTTATTCTTTCCAAATTGTATCAAGAATACTACAAACGGTACTGCAACATCTGTGTAAAAGGTACTGAAATTACTCCAATTTATTATTTTCAAGAAAGTTTTATTATTAAAAATAACTAATTGCATACTATTTTTATTAATTTTATTAAATCTTAATAAATATTATTTTCAATAAATATTAACTGCATTAAACTTTTTCAAGGTATACATTTTTTAAGTCGTGTATTTTAAAAATGATTGATTTAAGGAACTGAATTAAACCTTTACTTCATATATGATATAAATGTATTTAAAATTGATTTAAATTAATAAAATGCTGACTGATAGAACTTAAGCTTCTTAAAAGCCATAAAGTCGAAAGTTGAGACTTATAGAAATTAAATTATAATTCTTATTAGCCAAGAAGGAATTATCAACTTCAAATAAAATAAATTAGATAAATAATATTGAAAATAAACCATGGTGCTATAATATTAAATGATGAATCAGTTTTTTTCTTTCTGTGTCTTTCAAATTTCTCATAACTGAAAATATTTTATAATAAAAAATTGTTACTTAAAATCAATTTCTTAAGCTTTGTAAATGTATAACATTATATGTATATCACATGTCTGATCAAGAAAGGAGAAAAAAATGGCAGTATTAAAATAAAAACAATAAAATATTCATAGTTACTCTAATTTTGCTTTTAAATATCGTGATTTATAAAAAAATCACTAGAAGCAATTTTTTTTCTGCTGTAATGTTTTTACAACTTTTATTGTCATGTTTGTCATAAAATATTTTCTGATGAATTAATTATTTGTCATTTAAAAATATGTTTTTAGGGAATAAAATTATATTGTAATAAATAATAATTTTATTTTTCATATTACAAAAATGTCTTATTAGAAAAGTACAGAAAAAAAAACTAATTCATTTATTAAAATGTGAATTTTCATTAAGCTACGAATGTGTAAATTCCACTCGACAGGTCTAAATATAACATATTATACATTAAATTATGAATCATTTTATTATAAAGTTATTACTTGCCTCAGTTCAGTAGTAAAAGTAATTAATTTTATTTTATACGTGTATTTGGAACAATATAATTGCTGGTAATAAATACCAAATATATGCAAACTGTTTTTTTTAATCAGTAAATTAATCATGAGACTGCTTTGGAATTAAATTGTCAATTTGATTAAGTGATTTTGTAACATGCATGCAATCTCTTTGAAGTCAGATAATTATTTTTATACTAAATACATTTATTAAAATGAATATCCTAATTTTGCTAAATATCCTTAAATTCATTTAATTGTATATAAATAAACATTACTAAATTTACGTGTAACGTTAAATCAGGAAAATTTATATTTATTTTACTAATTTTCTGTTTACTAACAAATCAATTATTCTTTGTTAAATATATCATAATTCTGGAAAAATAATGCATAAATATTACATTAATCATTTTCAAAGAGAGGTATGATATAATTTATTTTTTGAAACAAAGAGAATAAAGGGTATGTCATTTATTTCTTATAAGTCAATCATATGTTTTAATCACAAATCCTGTTGCAATTTTCCCCTTCGAAATTTGCAGTAAAAATATAAAATTACAATTAGGTGATAGTTGTTCAATATTCTAAATTAATTTAATATATAATTAAAAAAGGAATTTACTTTTTACGATTGAAAATCATGTACATAATTTCATTTTTCATTACACACACACACACACACACACACACACACACATATATAGATATATACATATATGTACATATGTATATATATACATATATGCGCGCACACACACACACACACACACACCTACATATCACACCACACACACACACACACACACACACACACACACACACACACACATACATACATATATATATATATATATATATATATATATATATATATATATATATATATATATATATATATATATATATATATATATATATATATATATATATATATATATATATATATATATATATATATATAGTTTACCTCTTTTGAAATCATTCAATTAATTTTCTGTATTTAACATAATCAAATGTGTGTACAGTTTATTATAAAAATTTTTACTTAGGTGGTTTTCAATTAAAAAAATGTCATGACTAAACATACTAGCTTTAATAATTTTAAATGAAATAAATTGAAATATACCGAATTTATACATATGTTTATGGTAATATAGCAAAAAAGTCAAAATTTTTCAAAACATTTATATTATGAAATTATGTGCAATTTGAATGCTAATTTAGAAATATTCAACTTTGAAAGAAAAATGAGAATAAAATAAATAATGAATATCGCAAAAACAATTTAAAATATCCATAACTTTGTGTACAATTTGCTTTAGTTGAGTAGATGTGGAAAATATCATATTTTATTTTTGCTGGTATTGCTCATACTAAAGGTTTTTATATCGTTTATAATTATTTTCTTTCCAGTCACTGAAATATTCTGAAGTAGTTTACAGCTCTAATGATCAAGCGCGTATGATTGTCCAATTACATTCAGCAATCCCAAATACAGATATTAAATACAATTGCAAATTTAATGACAAATACTGGTATTAAGATATAATTATACATAGTTAATAAATTACTATGAAATTGGGCTAGAAAAGGTTATTTTTAGCTATTTTTCATTTTAGTATTTTTATTGCATTTATATTCAAACTTCATTCTTTATTTTTAAATCCTAAAAGATTCTTTGGTGTGCAAAACTTAAGCAACATATATCTTTTTGCCATAACTTGATCAGAAATCATCTGAAATTCAAAAATAAGAAAAATCTTTTTGTATTTAAATGATGAAGAAATCATTGTTGGACTATAAGGAATGCAATGAATACAGTATGGAATCAAACTATAAGTTCTTTATTGATCACATAGAATGAGATCATGTCTATTGCACACGATTGTCTCCACAAGATAAAAAACAAAATGCAAATGTTCTATGGTATATGACACCCCTTCCCGATAGTGCAATGAATACATCACATCTTCCTATAGTTAGAGCTAGGACTTAGGGTAAAATTGTCTATTTTTTATATTCAATATATTTTTTGGTTTTCCAGGAGAATATAACGATGCCTCAAAGAACTCTCCACCAAGAATCTTGACCGTTATCCAAATCAACGGGCATTGAAAATCCTTTGTGACATTAAAACGATTTTCATCTGTAAAAAAGCACATATGCAATAATAAGATCTCCAATTATATGCTCCATGTACCATTCAAAAGTGTGGTGCCGATATCCAACATTGGAAATGATTCAATGTTCAGAATGGTGGGAGAATAGGCAGCATTTTTGAATACGTTTGAACACAGTAGCACTTGGTGTGATGTTGCTATGCATCTTTGCTTAGAAATAGCTCATTTTGAAACGTTTCTGGCTTTTTAGTCTGCAGGATAATGTATAATTTATCTGCCGTAGTTGTTTTTGTAAGAAAGGCACTACAAACATATTAAATGCTAACCCTATGGTTTTTATGACATTTTAAGCCTACGAAATAGTACTTTTGTGCACAGCGAACTTACCAGCCATACGTGACTCTTCTCCAGATATCGTATCATTTTGTAATAGAGATGTCGTGTTAGTAATTTCTTCTTACCAAATTTAACGAAAATCCAGTTACTCTTATGCAAATGTTTTTAATGAGTCATCGTCCTACCTTTTACTGTAATCTTAAGCTCCTACTGTCAAATGCAAACAATTTGCATGTCCTCGTGTTGCACATGACCTTTTGTTTTCACATCATCTTTCCACTAAATTACGCATTCACTGTACTGATCATAATAACTCCTTTTTGTAATTTTTTATCTATCTTAATTTTATTTGTTGCTTAAGTTTTCCTACCAGTGAAGAATAGTTAAAACCCTAATCACAATGCGTTTTGTAAATTTGTATAATATATATGATAATAGGTTGAATATTTAAATTTGATTGTTATATTTTACATAATGATGCGATATGTTTCTAAATAATCTCATTTTAGAGAAATATTGGCAATAAATATTAATGTATGTAAGAAATGTTTGTTTACCAATAAAACTATTTTTACTTTGAATCTCATTGTTCATTTTTTTATAGGTAGAACTTCCATGTGAAGAAGTTAAAGATATACTTTGAATTATGTCAGTCATCTGAGTTATAATTTACAGTAAGGATGCAGGATTTTAATGGAAATTAGCTTAATATAAATCCCTTATATACATGCAAGTATCCTCAAGTTCATTGGATTGATTTTCATGCTGACTTATTCTTAGTATAAATGGTGACTGAACTAGATATAAATATTTTGATGATGAATGATGATTTAAAAATCAAATGAAATATGTCAAAATACTACAATATATCTGGTTGGAATTTTTCTCTGTCCGAATCTGTCATAAAAGATGACTTAACGTTGCCATATTATGGTGATATATTAGGAGAATTTAGAACTGCTTATGCATCAATTCATGGATATATAAGCCTAATATGTTGCATATTTGGAATTACTGCTAATGTTTTAAATATTATCGTCTTGACTAGGAAGAATATGGTTTCGCCAACTAATGTGATTTTAATCGGACTAGCAGTGTCTGATATGTTTGTTATGCTTTCATATATTCCCTTCACCTATCATCATTATCTTAGGGAGGAACTACAAATCAAACACCAATTCGCTTATAAATGGGCTGTTTTCACTCTATTACATCAGCATTTTACAATTGTATGCCATACAATTTCTACTTGGCTGACAGTGACACTTGCCATTTGGAGATTCATAGCAATAACTTTACCACACAAAGCTGTTGTGTGGTGCAGTATGAACAGAGCTATCTGGACTATTGTTACTATATACGTAATGGTTTCCCTATTTGCGATTCCAGCGTATTTTAACTTTGAAATATTGGCATATCATGACGAAGGTGATTTGATTACATATCACGTGATTTTCAGCCAGTTGAGTCAAAAGAACAATAAGTTGCTACAAAAATTGACATTCTGGACGTACAGTGTTTTGATGAAACTCATTCCTTGCGTTTTACTTACAGGGATCAGTTTTGGCTTGATTAAGATTTTATATGAAAGAAATCAACGTCGACGAAGACTAATGGGAAGACCTAACAATGAGAGTAGCCATGATAACACCACACGTATGTTACTCGTTGTATTGCTTTTATTTTTATTAACGGAATTTCCATCAGGGTTATTAGCATTATTGACAGGCATTTTAGGTTCTGCATTTTACCAGAATGTGTACTTTAACTTTGGAGAGGTAATGGACTCTCTTGCTTTAATAAACAATGCAATCAATTTCATAATATACTGCGCAATGAGCCAAGACTTTAGAATTACATTTACCCAATTATTTTTGCCATATTTCTTCAAATCATCTTCAACGAGTGTTGTTCAAACAGTATAATACACAAAACTTAAATCGTTCAATCTATTAGTCTGTACACACAAGGTAATTAGGCACAAGAGGCATTTTTTCACTAGAGACGTTCCCGTGAAATGTTTATTCTAGGAAATAGGATTGGAGAAAGGATTTGATAAAAAGTGGTGTGACTAAATAAAACTTACGAGTAAGAGAGTGAAGTTATAACGACGCTTACCTAATTGAGACCTTGATGAACTTAAGTTTGATATGAGATATCAATGCTGGTGCAGTTTTTTGAAATAATTACTTATGTATATGAAATGTCATATCTGATAAGATTATTTTCTTCATAATTTTGAGAGATGATTTTATTAAATACTTATGATATTTATATAAAGATATCAATTGAAGTTTTATTTGCAAAGATAAATGTATGCTGAATATATTATTCTTGCTTAATCGTATACTTATTTCGGGGCTCATTATATTTAGTTTAATATTCAACAATCAATAAATATTTTCGTTGACAGTTAAATGTCCTATTGTTTGTGACAAACATATGTAATAGATGTGACATTTTGTAACTTAGAATTATGTGTGTGGTATTTTTAAATGTAAATGTTTTCATTTGAATAATTTGGAGTTAAGAATGATGATATTTGTCTAATAGATGTGATTGTATTGAAAACACATGTATGCTGATTAATATATCTTAGTAAATCAGAATTTAATGTTTAGTCATGCAATTTTTGTGGAATGTTGTAAGTACTATCCTTACTGATCAGTAGATGTTTAATTCAGTAATAGTGATAATGGAACTATTTAATTTTTCTGTAGTTATCTATTTTTTCATTATTTTACGCAAATGAAATGTTGATTTCTATTATAAATATATTAGTGTTTGTTCACTCTTTTATTAAAGTTACTGCATATCTCTAATGAAATCCATATATTACAATTTTCTTCCTTTACTTCTTTATAATTAATTATAGTTAAGGATTTTAATCAGCAGTACTATTATTTTACTTAAAGAAAGTTAAATATTTAATTAAAAGATGTCCATCTGGAATAACATAAACAAATTATATTAAATTACATTAAACCTAGATAATGCAAATTACTCTTTTTATGTTTATACATTTTAAGCATTATAGTATTCTCACATAATAGGCTATTTACATAACAAATTTATTCATTATTAAGGAATTTTAAAAATTTTTATTCAAAATTCACTTTACTATTATTTGAAAATTTACCTATAATCTTAAGGAAATTTTAATTTTAAATGATATATTTTAAATAAATCCATCAATAACGTATGGAAAATCAAATAGTTAATGGTTTTACTAAATACATTAATAAATAGCTGAATAATGATGTAGTTCGAAAATAAAAGTTATCAAACATTATTTTAATATGTCTTACAATATCGTTTACTGAAGATTATTAAATATATTAAAATTTGTGAAATTATAGAATGATATATTTTTTGTAACTACTTACACTATATGTTACAATTTTCATATTAGTTATAGCAAAGAATTATAATGTAATATAAATGAACAATTATACAAAAGCATTTTATGATGTAATCTTATTTTAGTGATAGGTTAATAATTTTGTGTATTGTGATTATTATTTAATGGTGCTCAATGTATTAATAAATATTTTAATTCCTGAATTTGTTTTTTTCTTATTCATGCTATCATGTTGCTTTAAACTAATAATCATTGTACAAATTATTTCACGCGTAGTGTGGTTCCTGATCTGTTTCATTATATGCGAATATTCTACACATATATCAATGGTCAATATTTGAACCAAAATTTTTGTGTCAGTGGGTATAAATTTTAAAAACTTGTCTATTTTAAAATAAACCTTCCAAGTTTTGACCGCAATTAATTAAAAGTGCAGCAAGAATCAGAATATGTACTTAAAAGATATATTTTTTATACATAAATGATTTTTTTATACATAAATAATACAAATTTATACATAAATGAGTCTATTTCCAAAATACACTGCTTCCTTAACTTTTCATATATTTAAACCAAATAAATATCTTTTATTATGCATATTTTATTGTAATTAATTCCCACATACTTTTTGGCAAACAATATTTACTTAAATTTTATAAGAAAATCAATTTAGATCTACTTTAAAAGCACATTAACTTAAATCATTGATTTTTTTAATGCTAAACTTCAAGAAACTTAAAGATTTATCCTATGTTAATTTTCATTAGATAGAAATTTTGTGTTGTTATCACTTATTATTGTAGAAAAATAATTCGTCTGTTTAAGATAAACTGGGAAATTTTTACGGTAATTTTAAAATGTAATAAGTTTTTATAAGAAATATGTCCATGTCTGGAGATATTCAACAAAATTCTTAATTTTGCTTCATATGGATAAAAAATTTTGATTTTTGGTACTACAAACACTTTATTTGATTAATTTATTCAATTAATTGAAAAACATGAAATTAGTCAAGAAATTAATAAGTTATTATTTTCATTGGAAAATATATAATTCAATGCATTCTAAAATTCTAAATTATGTTTCAGAATGTCTTAAAATAATTTATAACATTTCTTCAAAACACCATGAGAAGAGAATATTTTATATTCTTTCATATTCACACGGACATTGATTTTTAATTAACACTATGATATGTGAAATAGTAAGCATGAAAATATTACTGCTTCAATTTTCTATAGAATAATAATTGTATCTATCGTAAGATAATTCAATAATTCCTTTTTACATTCAATCCCATGATGTTCTTCTTATCTATAAAACTTTTTTACATTTAATGTGTAATAACCATTATGGTAATGAACTGTATTTTAAATAATAATTGAACATGATTGATTGTTATTAGTTAAAAAGGCGATTATTAATGTTATCAAATATCTTGAATTTTATTCTATTGCTAATTAAAGAGTATTATTTACTGTATTTTTACTTAAATTCTTACGATTCTAAATCTGATTATATTTAAATTTTACACAATTTCAAGAATTCTGTGCACAAGAGGAAGATGAAGCTCTTAAGTGATTAAATATGAAGATCTTTCCAAAAGAAGGCTCGAATTTCTCGAAATTCTGCTTAATTAGTTTACATAATTTACAAAAAAATTAAATATTTTTTGTATATTGTTTTCTATTTTAAAAAGTGTGTAGTGTAAAGTTCATATTCATACAAAATAATATAACTAGCATTTCTGTATATAAAAATATTCTATAAAAATAGTTTTGAAATCTGTATAATCCACAAAGGGTATGTCTATGAATTTTTCTCTCATATAAAAACTAAGTAATCTTAACTAATTATACATGCACAAATGATATTAAACGATTTGAATAAACTATCTCATTAAATGCAGCTCGAGAAATAATAAAAATATGTTAATTAGTTTCCAAATACACTTACAAAGAAATAAAGTTAACGTTTCCTGTATAAAATAAAAATCAGATAATTCAAACAAAAATAAAATTGCAAAACGCTTAGTATTATAGATGATGTCAATTTAACTAGTATTGTATGTTGCAGAATGTTTGAATATTACAAGAACGTTTCAGAAATGTAAGAGGTCATAGTGTAAATGATATTAAGACTTCTCTTTCATAAGTTATTTTCAAACTATGTGAAATTTGCACTTCCAAAACTCTTGTTTGGGGTTTATTTATTACTTCCTATTATATCATGAACAAGCTGTTTATTTGGATGGAACACAGCAGGCATGTACTTGAATTAATAGCTGTGTTTATGATAAATTTTGTTTCACGAAAATTAACAGTTCAATGTATTGGATATTACCAACATTTCTTAAGGCTCTCAGTACTAAAAGTTTTATATATCATTTAAGGAAACATGTAACTTAATTTTTTGAAATATTTCAAATATATATTTTAAATGAGTCCTGTATTTCTTTATTAATACTTACTTAATAATATTCATGCATTAATCAATACAATGAGCTGAGTCATTTGTAAATTAAAGGAAGTTCCTTTTGATATTTAGTGCAAAAGAAATAATTCAATAGATGGCACTTAATATACACATACGTCATTAAACTGTAATCATTATTAATTTGCTTTCAACCCTAAAAAAAAAAATAATAATATATTTTATAATACTCAACTTTCAGAATAACTTCAAGATTATTTAAAATACAATATTATTGTAGGTGTAGTAAATAAAGTACTAGGCGAAATAATAATGAAAATAATTCAAAGTATAATAACATAAAATATAAACCAGCCTTGCGCATAATAATAATACATAAATTAATTTTTAATTGCTGAAATGAGTAAATTTTGCAAGCAAAGTTTGCAACAAATAGCAATTTATAATAATATGTTTAAATTCATGAATGAACAGAAAAATATGTCAAAATGATTTACCCAAAACAATAGTTATTTGTTCAGTTACTATTTACAGATGAACAAGTAACGATAAAACACTTTGCTTAAAATTGTATTGATCGAATTAAGAATTTCATATTGCTGAACATACTGCAAAGTAACTTTATATACATGTCTCGAGATTTCAGTAACTATGCCTTGTTACGAAATGAAAGACAAACATTTAACAAAGAACATTTAGAAGACAGAAAAAGAACTCATTTAACTAATGCAAAGAAACCATAAGCAACAAAATTATGACTTTCTAATTAGTTTTTCTTAGGGAAAAATAGATTTTGAAAGCAGCAATAAAGAAAAACAATAGGTAATTTGGTATTTAAAATAAATTTTTCTTCAGGGGAAAAATTAGAAAAGTTAGAAAAAATTAGAAATCAGTTAGATATAGCTAACAGTAAACAAAAATGTATATTATGATGATAAAAAATGTGTCAAGTAATGTTATTTTAAGAATTTATTTTCAACGGAGCCTTAAAATTATTAAGATATCTAAGAAATGTTGAGTATTACATTGTCTTTGAAAGAAATTCAAAATGTGAGCAAATTTAATAAGGCATACAATTTAAAACATTTTATAGTAAGGGTAATATGAATGAGACAGTTTCATGTCAGTTACAATACAAAGATATACTTTTAATTTGACTACATCCAAAATCAGTAAAGAAACTATTTTCCTAAATTTTTTCTTACTTTAGAAATATTTCTTATAAGAAATATTTAGAGTTCACAAATTATAGTTTGAAATCAAAAAAGGAAAATAATAAATTGTTCGCATTCATAAGAATTGCTATAGTGCATGAATATTTGTATGCCCTCAAGTCTTATTTTAATTAGATTTATTAATCTTTTATAAATGCTTAAAATATTCTCCTTTACTTGTATCATACTTATTTAGAAATTATAGCCTCCTGCAAATAATAATATGCTTAAAATATCAATATACGTCAAAGGAAATGGAAAACTTCTTGTCAAGTAACCATGATAATAATATCTCTCAGATAAAGTAATTGCATTATTAAATGGTTACTTTTCTCAACTGCACATTTATTTCTTTAAATCTTGTGATGAAATATAACTAAAAAATTAATGAAAAATATTGAAAATTAGAACTACGATTATTTCTTGTCCGTGAAATGAAGAAAACATTTTATAAAACAATGTTTTTATGGATCCACATATTTTTTATATAAACTATCATTAAATTAAAGAATACGTTGCCCAATATGTATTCTAGGTTGCATAATTGAGATTGAAATACAAATTTCAACGTAAAATGTGAAACTTATTGATTAAGACAAATATACTCATTAAATATGTAACATTACTTTAAGTTTTATGTGGGTAAAGTTAGATCCTCATTCAATGTGAAAATACATCTCTTAAGTATTAAAATATCATATTGCTCATTGCATTTAATTGATCTGTATGTTTACAGAAATGTTCAACTGGATTTCGTCATCATCACAACATTATATTTCAAATGAAAAAATTGTAACGATTTATCTTGTTTTTCATATACAATTTCTCATCCGTATAAAAGAAATATTATAAATATCGCAAAAAAACCATCAGTAATCAATATTTGCAAATGTATATTTATTTGAGGCTTATATAATACACGCAACAAATATATTTTGTTTTTATAACTATGAATGATTTTTCAATATTTATCTACTACATTAAATTTTATTTTAATGCAGAAAAAATACATTTTCCATTCGAAACACTAATTCACAAAAATATCCATATTAATAAAAAAGTCAAATTAAAACTACAATACATTCTTAAACTATTAAGTAACTGCATGATATAACTTTTAAAAAATTGAAATTTTTTTTTAAATTAATGTATATTTTTAGAATTTTAATGTAATAAAAGGCAGCAGTAGTATTCCTTTAAACATTTAAAAAAAAATAGACAATTTTAATTTATCATTATAATATTCTCTAAACTATGAACTGACTTCAGTTTGAAATCAACTATAGAGAAACGTTGGCTATTTAAAACGAAACAATTTATGCAATATTCTATTTTGGTGGATCAATTTTAAATCTATAATACATAATAAATACTAATAAACACCATATAAAAAAGAAAATAAGACAAATATTTCTAGCAAAATTTAACCTGGATTACCTTCTAATGTATTTTAAGAAGTAATGTATTTGAAAAAAAAAAACAGCTAATTTTAATGAATTTTTACTGAAACTGAAGTGATAGAGAAAACGTAATTTATTATCACAAAATTAAAAAAAACGCTGGTTTCTTTCAAATATTTTACTGTATAATTGGAAAAATTTATTTTCTATTTTGAAATTGTATATTAAACTAGATGTTTTATCATTACTATTAAATAAGAATAGTTAAATACTACTTTTATGTTCTCTCTATTTATTTAAGATACATAGGATTATCAAATGTAGAATAAATTTTTTGCTACAATATTCATCGTTGATTTCTTGTACCATTCTTTAATAATCAGAACAAGAATATGCAGCTCCAATTTATTACTGTCAAAGGAATATCACTAGCAATAAGGCATTAATTATATTTCTTTCCTTCACAAAAAAGTTTGTTTTTATAAAAAAAATCCCGACTTTTTACAGATTATTCAAATGCATTTGTCTTAACATCTTTTTTAATTAAACATAAAATTGATATTTTTTATTAATATTTATAGAAATGCATATCGCTTTGAATAATTTTAGAGGTGTTTTCAGTATCATATTTATGTCTTACAAGTAAACTTTTAAATAATATGATTACTCGCAATAAAAATTATTTTATTTGTAAGAAATCATAAGTTGATAGTTTTCAACGAATAGTAATATATCTTGAGATGATTTTTTAAGTATTAAATTTCACATAATGTGTTTGAAAATAGAATTTCAGTTAGAGTTAAAACAAAAAATAATATTTTAAATGCAAAATTTCATTCTTTGTTTCCTGACTTAGAAATATGATAATTTAATTCAAATATTTTAATATCTTTATAATAAAATATTTTCAAAACAAATTTTGATTTTGTGAAACTCAAATTAACATAATTAATGTATGCGCAATTAGAATTTTGTGGCAGCAGATATGCATTAGCATTTCACCAGCTTTTACAATAGTTAGAATAACTGTGCTTCCTGTGTGAGAGATAAATAGGTACTGTGATTCATTCGTTACCATTCAACCAACGGAACATCACTTTTGTTTTCTTTATAAGTCTCTCTAAGGGAAAAGAATTCAATATTCACATGGAAAATTGGTCATTCTCTGTCCTTAATCGTTCAACGTAATTGCTTTGTCTCTAACTGTGATAAACGAGTACGGATTAGGAAATTCCGGTGTAAGTACAGCACTTTGTTAGAGTTTTTTTCTTTTTTTTTTTGAGTAATCTTAAAGATCTATTTTCCACATCAATCGAAAATGCATTATATTGTTTGACTAAAATGAGTTGGAGTTTTCTCATTGAACAATTATTATGTATGCAAACACTGACCAAAATATTAATTGTTAGTGTTACAAATTTAAAAATTATTTAAAACAAATGGGATGAAATATATAATTAATCAGACAATATTGAATATGACATATTAATTTCAAGTATATTTAAAATAGCGTAAAATTTTTTATAGCAGTTACCTACAACTACAATATATATACATATACATATATATATATATATATATATATATATATATATATATATATATATATATATATATATATATATATATATATATATATATATATATATATATATATATATATATATATATATATATATATATATATATATATATATATATATATATATATATATATACAAGCTGACCCAGCCACGCGTTGCAGTGGCTGAGTTTTTAAAATACATTGAATCAATTTTTTACTAATTCTTGGGTTCAATCAAATTAATATTTTCTAAAAACATTTAGAATAGGTTCATTCATAGGAGATTAAAAATAAAACGTTTCACCAAAATTTAATAGTAATAGGTAAAGTATCGAAATTTTGAAATTAAGCACAAATCAACATATACTTTCTGAATTTACATTTTATTCATCTTATATTAAATTATAGTTTGTAATCAGTGACTTACTTATAAAATATACTATATAAATTAAAGACATCTAAAAATAAATTGTTATAAATGAGGTAGATAACATTGACATCGAACTATTATTATTTTAATTTTAAATTATATTAAAACTAAAAAATTTTTCCGCGGCATTATACTGAAATAAAAAAAATTAAAAGAATTTATCATTTGAATAAATAAATTAGATCAAAATGTTCTACTGAATAAATTAATAATTATCAAATTATAAAATAAAAATAAAAAATAATAAAAGGCTATCAAGAAATACTTACATATTTTCGAGGTGGTATGAAAATTAGTAGAGAAAAACAGTAATAAATAAAATTTTATTTTACTATTTATAATATTAAAAATATTCAAACTGAATACTGCACAATAATAACACAATACAAAGTATAATTATGAAAATGATTCACGAAAAATTGTTATAGTATCATTATACATCATGAAAATATATGTAAATTCTATATTTAACCACGCGCTTGCGCGCGCACGATAATTTTCTCGAAGATGGTATAATCTAGAAAAATAAACACGTCGCCATCTGCCGAATACCTGTGCAACTTAGATGCTAAACCGCCATCTATTAGGAACTTACAGAACTAACCAAAAAAATAAAAAATAAAATTTAGGGTTGTACTACCCCTAACATTTAGGGGGATGAAAAATAGATGTTGGCCGATTCTCATAGATACCGGATAAGCACAAAAAATTTCATCAAAATCGGTCAAGCCGTTTCGGAGGAGTATGGCAACGAAAACTGTGACACGAGAATTTTATATATTATATATATATATATATATATATATATATATATATATATATATATATATATATATATATATATATATATATATATATATATATATATATATATATATATATATATATATATATATATATATATATATATATATATATATATATATATATATATATCATTGGTAATTTGTAGAATTACATTTAGAACTTAGATCTCATAATTTTACTTGAAATTCAATACATTGGTTTTAATTTAAATAAAATACAAATTCAAATGATTTTTAGCAGAACTATAAATATTTATTTTGCATTAAAATTTAATTTTTATATATTATTTGCAATGCATTGATTTATTAAATAATTTGTTCTTTTTTTCCTTCTGATTTTTATTTTAACTGTAGTTAAACGATGAAACATTGAACAAAATTACATGCTAAATATTTTTATATATTTTTTTAAAATATACGATGTTTTTCTGGGAAATTTTCAAACTAAATAAAATTATTTTGAATAATCAATTTGTATCAGAGAAATGCAAGTTTACCCTTAACGATAAGCAATTAAATATTGTAACTATCACTAAACAAAATTTATGTTAATTAGTATTTCTTCTTGTCTCTTAAATTTACGTAATATTGTATTACATTCTGTTCACTAACAAACCTTAAGTTTGTTTATACTAATACCACAAAATAAATCATGCATGTGAGCAAGAAATTTCAACCGAAGTTTTCTACCCGATATTTACAAATTTTATTTTGCACCATTTTCTCTTAATCTTTGCACTGTTCTGAATGTCATAGATGAAATATATATTAATACTTTTTAAAAATATAGTATGCAGAATACTTTTATCAGCAGATGCATTTTATGTGCTTTAATATATCAAATATCTGACAAAGATATTTGTCATTCTTTGAAGGTTGTATCCAAGATATTTTGACATAAAAATTTTACGTAATGAAATATTAATCTTATTATCTCAAATTAGTAACATTTGAAGCTATATGTTTAAATAAAAGTTACAGTTTAATAATACTTTCATCTGTCAAAATAATAATTAAATATATTACATTAACAAAATAATTATAACAAAATATTATGATCTTACAACTAAGACTACTGAAAAAAAACCTTCTAAAAATTTATAATTTCCTTTGGTTTGAAATAATTTTTTCGAAATCTTTTTAAGGATGGAGAGAAATTTATTTTGCACATTTTCTACACAAATTATTGCTTATAAATGATAAATTATCTGAAAATATATTTTTAGCCTAAAGTAAAATTATAATCATGTTTATTCATTTTGTATTTGTGCAGTGAATCATAGGTTATTAGGTTCCAATGGATGTGTTCACTGCAAAAGATCATAAACAAATGGCTTATGTTTTTCTAAGCGAGTGCTTGCTTTGATGAATCAACAGGTTTATTAACAAGATTCCTACTAATATATCTTGCACTATTACGGAAATCAATGCTGTTTTAAAATTGATTTATAAAGTAGAATTCACCCGATGGCTTAGTGGTACCGTTTCACTCGCCCAAGACACTGGTCCGAGGTTCGATCCTCGGACTGGCAAGGTCGACTCAGCCTTTCATCCCTTCAGTGGGTTGGTAAACGGAGTACCAAGCATGCTTGGGAATCAAACACTGGAGATTTCGTATTAGGCTCACCACCTAATTGGGACATAGGTTTCGAACCCCAGGGTCTCAGGTTCAGGAAAACAGATGGGAGCTGTAGGCCTTGGCCCACATGAGCTATCGTTCCACGGAAATCAGTTTAGTTTTATAAAGTCGTGTGGCCCATTAACCAAGATGACTTTAATACCCAATATTATATCTCAACATTGTTTCTCAAATGATTTGGTAGCGACGATTATGTTAAATAAATTTAAAAACAAATCTCAAAAATATCTAGATTACCTGAAGCCAAATTGAGGTATGTAATGTAAGTTATTACCATCAGGGTAATAGGTATAAGTAACTACTTTTTATAACAGTTTTCTCAAGACTGGAAAGAGTAATCAGACATTAAGAACTAATTGAATTTTCGTTCTTTGTGAAATATTTGGGTGAGGCTCAGTTTAAGCATGTGGGAAACTGGGGTTGAGTCAGGCAGTTTAGAAGAAACAGAAAAAACAGGGCAAAAATCTTGGATTTCATTTAAAACTAACTTTTGGAAGAAAAGCTCTTATTTAGGAAAAAAATGACAACTATTAAACATTTTGTTCACTTAAAATCTGAATCATTATTATGTGCATATTAAAATCATAGCAGTGATGATATTTCGATGGCACGAGATAATATTCTGTTTAAATATTACTAGCAATTGTGATGAATTACTAATTTAGTGAATGACAGTGCCAAAGATCATGGTTTGAATAGCTGATTTTCTAAATGTAGTCTTATTTATATTCATATGATAAAGATATTAAAGTGAAATATGGTAAATTATATGACTTATTAACATATGGCAAATCTGCTATATTACATAATGATCTCAAACAGGCTCTTTTGCATTTCTCAGATCTTTAATAAGCTATATATTTTTCATATAGTATAGAAGAGCTTGTGATTATCCTCTTTATTAGCCTCTGCGTTTATCACCAATGATCTCTCTACTTATGCTGGAAGTCTGACTCAACCAAGATTGTAAAATAATGTAATTTTTTTTTCACCTTTTGAGATGATATAGAGTAGCTAACAAAGCCTTGATATAATATTTCTCTGGCAATATCTCTCTCATTGATTGCTACTTCTGCTTATGGCGTTACGGAGGATAGGAACGTATTGACGGGGTGAGCATTTAAAAGCTTTTAATATCTACCACAGTCTTAAATATGACTAATGTTGGGAACATTTTAATGACAACCAGTTTTACATAAATATACTTATGATTTTAGAATGAGATACCATTCAAGGCTGACCAATTACATTTGCTTACAAATTCAAGATTGGGCATGAGTGTTATATTCGGTCATCCTTCTGCTATTCTTGACATGGAAGTGAATCGATGTCCTGTTTGCTTTTGAAGGATAATTGGGTTATATATTTGGAAAACATGTAAAAGCCACTGTGCAAATTAATATGGTTGTTACATCATCCAAAATTGTATGCATTATATATTATGACACTATTGCCCACAACGTGTGTGTAATGGACTACTTAATTTAGCGTATTGAAACTTAATCTAACTTCGACTACAGTTTGCGATTAATGCATTCTGAGGAAGGTTGCAGATTGAAAAAATAGTTTTAATTTAATTTTCTCAAATTATTTTAATTGGAGAAAATATTAATGGCAATATCAGATACCTCGTGATGCCAAATATTATTAGTATGAGAATGTAATTAACAGCGATAACTCCTTGTTTCCTTTTTACTTAAAGTCAGTTGTTCCAAGAAATAGGGATATTAAACAATTTTTATTAATGCGAATATCTTGTAGTAGAAAAACATTGATATTGTGACAGAGAGAACCAGAAGAAATCTGTTGGGATCTACAACATCGCAAGACTGACTTCGTAGAAACTCATTTCCAATTGAAGATCTGATTATATCATATTATCTGATGAATTTTTATTCATAATGATATTCAAGGAGTTGCTGAAGACAGTTAATATAAAGGATTTGAGGAAATTACATCCGGATGTATAGTGATTTTACAAACTTTCGAATAGTAAACAAAAATAATAGGAAGGGTTTGGATCCTGGAAACTGGAATTTTTTATGTTTGTGAATTTCATAACATATCCAAAATTTCCTAACAAATCCAAAATATATGTATCACATTCTCCCCAAACTAGGTGCAGATGCTTTGACATTTTCGAGAATGCAGTTTCATCTATGAATTTGACTAATCACCTTATGCAATTGAATTACTTTGTTATCTGGTATACTAATCTTTCGTTTCACATTTATTGTAACTGTTTTTGCTCCGTCTTTTGAAGGCTTCCTAAAATGCTTAAGCATAATAATATTTATGTAATTGCTTATTAACATTTATGTTCTCAGCTTGAAGCTCCTAACTTCTTAATGTGGCTCTTCCAGTTTCTTAAAGTCTTCTAAATTTCTACAGTGAATTTTCAAATATCATTGTCTGTTAAAGAGCTTTTTTGGCCTTACATCTGTATTTAAGATAAATATTGTGGTTACCTTTTATTACTGTTACCCTGGCCAGCACGTTCTCCTGATCTGTCACCAATTGAGAACGTGTGGTTAATGGTTGCCGAGCGATTGGCACGCCATCACTCACCATCCACTACTGTCGATGAATTGTGGCATAGTGTTGAAGCTGCAAGGACTGAGATCCCCGTACATGCCATACAATCTCTGTTTGACTCCATGCCTAGGCGGATAAATGCTGTTATTGCAGCCAGAGGAGGCTGCTCTGGGTACTGATTTCTCAAGATTTATACATCCTAATTTCCTATAAATCTAATCACTTGGTCTTTCCACTATAATGAATTTGTCCAATAAATATCGTTCTGTTATTTGCATTCCTTCTTGGTGTAGCAATTTAATGGCCAGTAATGTATATATATATATATATATATATATATATATATATATATATATATATATATATATATATATATATATATATATATATATATATATATATATATATATATATATATATATATATATAAAGTAATACGATTAAAGTTTCAAATATATATCAATAGCGTATTGCTTAAAATAATATTCTTCCTCTAAATAATCTCAAATAGTATGGAGCAAAATGAACTTAATAATTTAAAAACTATTGAAACCAGTTTATTCCAGAATGACTCTTGAAGTTCCGTTTTACTACTTTCAGTAGAAAGTATTTTAATATATTTTCTCCTACAGTAAATCTTCTAAGCACTTTAAATCCCCACGTATTTCTCTGAAATAGCGATTACTTTATCCATGCATATTCACTTAACTATATTTCATGCAGTAAGAATCACCCTATTTCTTAAATATTAGTAGGCACGAAACTGGAAACTCATTTGAAATTGAAAGTAGTTACAGCGACTCAACTTGTTTCAGTAAGTCTCCAGCAAATAAGCATTATTTACTCGTGATAGAGAAAAGTCTTCAACGAAATATTGGGATTTACTTTGATTTAAATAAGATCGAGTTTATTGATGGAACTATAAAATAAAGAATGATAAGAGATTTTATCATAAATTATGTTCTATATTTACCTATGCTTGATTATCTTGTGTTAAACACATGCTATTTTTCAAATGTTTCTAAAAAATATATAACATAAATTAACTTTTATACATATAGACACAATATTTAGACGCCGTAGTTTAATATTGAAATATGATCAAATATTTTATATTTTAATTTTTGCTTAAAAATTGTGAAAAATATCTTTAGAGAGACAAAAAATATTATTTAAAATTTTGAATCAACTTTAAAATTTATTAAATTTATGATGTTCATTAAATATTTTAAAATATTTTAGCTTTATAATAAAAAGTGTTCTTATTTCATAAATAGAATTTAAAAATGTATGCATTTAAAATCTTGTTTATTTTACTCATACTGTCTTTTGTGATAAAATAATTTAAAACATAAATTAGGTTTATTACCTAAAATAAAATTATTTGATAATTAACGAAATGTCTTTCGAAAATATTGTATGTAAATTACCTCAATATTTTAATGCATACTTTATTTAAGATTACTTATATGGTTGAATCCAAAACTTAGTTTAAATTAAACAGATAACTCTTTCCAATGATTTTATATGTGTAAAATATAATATTATTTTTTATTACTTATTATATTTTTCTTTTCAGACTGAATTTTTTTAATTTATTAAATTTTGCATTTATTATATTTATATGTTCTGTAAATCAGGTAACATTTTTCACGTAGTAGGAAAGGAAATTGTAAAACGTAGGGCCAATTTTTATTTGATTTAGCGACTCAACTTGTTTAATTTGAATTATTTGCTTTTAATTATCAATATTTATTTGTAATTTCATTGTAAAATGAAAATAATGATCACACAAAAATGTTAGATGAAATTATACGATATATTGACATAACTCTGTATAAATGAAACCGTTTTATCATCAGTATTAACTCTGTTAAACCCGGTGGCTTAGTGGCAGCGTTTCACGCTCCCATGACACAGGTCTGAGGTTCGATCCTCGGGCTGGGCAAGGTTGACTCAGCCTTTCATCCCTTCAGTGGGTCGATTAACTGAGTACCAAGCATGCTTGGGAACTAAACACTGGGAGTCTTACGTTAGGCTGACCACCTAACTGGGACCTAGCTTCGCACCCCAGGGCCATCGGTCATGAAAACAGTTATGGGCATTGTAGGTCTTGACCCACATGGGCTGTCGTGCCATGGAGTTTAGTTTATTAACTCTGTTATTAATAAATCAAGCCAATATTTTTCACATTAATGTTATTTTCAACATTAGATTTATAACACACAATGGGCCTAAAGTATTTTTTATTACTTGAAAAAAGAAAAAAATCTACATATTTATTAGAAAAAAAGCTAATTTTTGATAATTTTTTCATTCATAAGTAATCTTAGGTCATATGATTCCAACAACACTTGTAAAGCAATTATATTTCTCACACTCATATATTAATAAAAGCACACTTGATTTGATATATTAAATTATTTTATCAATATATTAATGAAGAATAAATTTTTTTTCTATCTATATTATTTTTAATTTAATTCCATTGTTTTTATACAATTTTCAAATGGATCAATAATCAAAATGTAAGGTAATTCATAAGCATTTCTCCTTTTTGGAACAATTCTAGTTCTCTCATTCATTATTCTCTAATTAGTCATATAAGTATATTATTAGTTGTGAACATATCAACTATTCTTATTAACTGAAAAATATCATTTGAATAAGGAATGATTCTGCCAAGTAAAAAGTTTTTCATTTGTAATGAATATAAAACAGATTCTCTCGAAAATGTTCATAAAATGCTGTGAATAAAATATAGAATGCGATCTATTTTTTTTTTTAATTTCTTTGTCATTTTCAATGTGTATAAAATAAAAATGGATCCAAATGATAAGGAAAAACTTTTTTTTATAAGCTCACCATAACAAATGAGACTGACAATAAAATCTATAGTTTATATAAATGATAAAAACAAACTTACGTGAATTTTTGGAAAAACTCTAACTACCACATTTTTGGTTGAAAAGAACAAGTATATATTAGTGAGAAAAAATTTACAAAAATAGGCTTCATAAATGACTGTGTAACTTTTATTGATTTTCATTATTTGTTGACAGTAGTCAGTATAAGTATGTCTGAGAGAATCCTGTTTGTCCAATTCGTTTATGTGTCGGAAAAACGGGAGGATAGAAATGGGGATATCACAGGCGGTTGCAGCAAAACACCTATATGTAACTCGTATTGTGATAAACCACCATTGGAATCAATATAAAACTGTAAATTCTGAGTTCGAAAGACATATTCCGAGCTAATGACAAGCTAAAGCACATGCAAAAGACAATTTTATAGATATTTCGACCCGATGAAGAGGAAGCATTTCTGCGTTTAACTTGTTGCTGAGAATATAATATACATCAGTACGGTGGAAAGGCTTACGCCATTGAGCTTCTCTGTACTCAGCACAAAAAAGCTATACAATTTCTTTGATTGCAATAACCTCTTCCTGGAAAACATAGTTCGGTTTGAAGAGTTTCTGCTTTCTAGTGTGGATTTTAGAGTTTTTTAAGTAGGCTACAATGTCTGTGCCTATTTCTTCTTCAAGTTTTGATCCATCTGTAAATATGTGCATTGTGTCCTGCAGAAACTGCAGAGGGGTTGCCTCAGCGTCTATTGTGATGAAGGTGTTGATATTAAAATGGCCAGGTTGATTTGTATCCAGGTTTAGTTTTGCCTCAACATCAGATGGTAAAAGAAGAAGAGTATCTAAGTAAGGGCACTGAACTCCAGCTTTAGTGAATATATGCTTTGCCTCTGCTTCGACTTTCAGATGAAGGGGGGACCAGTATTGAGTTGTAAGGCTGAGGTTGTCGTAGTTCTGAAGGCACCAGTGATGCTGAGGAGATATTTTCTTTGAATGGATGAGAGCTTTTGAGATGTTTTAGATATGAATGAAGTTCCCAAAAAGCAACACCATGGCAAATCATGTGCTCAATGACTGTCTTGTTATTACCCGATAATGTTGGTTAATGCCCCATTCGTTGCTTGCAATTCTGCGTACTTTTCCTTGCAGAAAAAGTGCCTTATTGCCAAGCAAAATGATATTATTTTGAAGTTAAGTTTTTTCTTATCCAGGATCTCTCCTAGCAGATTGATATGGTTGGCTTTTTTCTATCTGTGGTTTCTTCAAAGAATCTGGGGAGCAAGCTTGAGTTTCGCAACGAGCATGAACTTAGCCAACGCCTTAATATGTGTAACGGCTAGTGATGAAAAATTTCCTAGCTTCTTTTCACTTTAGACACCAACGGCAAAACGGCAAAAAGAAGGATCAGCTTATTTTGTGCAAGAGAACACATTTCTTGGACAAGACAGAGATGGTCTCCAGTTCTTTTTACTGATAAGTTCAATTTCACACGTGTGAGTGATTCAGGAAGTAGGTTGATCTGGAGGGAACAATGAACATCAATTCAACACTGTGCAAAGACAATTACGGAGCCAGGAAATAATATTTGTGCAGGGACCTCAATCGTTGATCATGGTGATATACATGAGAGCAAAGAAAAAAACATGGCTAGTGTAATATATATTTCAATGAAATCATTTATCTAAATGCCCACTCATGTATAGGTGCCATTGAAAATGATTTCATTCTGATATATGATAATGTATGACCTCATCTGGCAGTAGTATTGAGGATAAATTGAGAATCTTAGTTTGAAACAATTGGATTGACAAAATTATTCTCCAGACTTAAACCTTATTAAGTATCATTGGGGTTGTATATATAAGTATATATATATATATATATATATATATATATATATATATATATATATATATATATATATATATATATATATATATATATATATATATATATATATATATATATATATATATATATATATATATATATATATATATATATATATATATATATATATATATATATATATATATATATATATATATATATATATATATATATATATATAGATATATATATATATATATATATATATATATATATATATATATATATATATATATATATATATATATATATATATATATATTCAGGGTACAAATTTTGTGGGGAGGTAGGGAATACCTCAGGAAACCGATTTTTTTCACATAGGAAGGTATGGCAGACCGCTAATTCGGTATACAATCCAATTAAGACGCCGTCTTATAGTAGACAAATGCGATCTCGTCAATTTCTTAGTGTGACGTAGTTAAAACGTTGTTTCTGACGTCATGGAGTTTTAAACCAATGAAAGCGCTGTCTTGCGGAATGTTGTCAAATATTTCGAACCTGCTTGAAATTAAGAACTATCTCGCGCTCCACCCCTTTTCTGACAGAACTAAGACATCAATGACGTCATTTGGTCTGATGCGATTCTTGCGAGATTCTCAGTTTGCCTCGCGAGACAAGTCTCATGCGGTCATCTATGAAATTGCGGACTGCTTATGTGTGCAAACGTCATCTACATGAACGAAATGGACAAGTTAAGAGAACATAAGAAATGAGTGCAATTAAGAGGTAAGGAAAGTGACTTTTATTACAGCAAGATAAAATAGTTCCCAGTAGGTGTGCCAAATTGCGACCATTTACATGAACATAAGCTTTTCAGCATTAAAGCATTAACTGCCGAACATTTTCAAAAACACCCATGCTTTTCACGGACAGTGCCTGTGGTGGCCGCTATTCATGCAACAAGATCCATTTTACTGTCAATGGGGTCCTCATACACAAGGTCTTTCATTGCTCTCCAAAACAAGAAATCTATGGGCGTTAAAGCAGGTGACCTGGCTTTTCAATAGATCGGTCCACGTCTGCCAATGCATCGAGTTTGGTATGAACGGTTTCGGTAACCACGCACAGCAATTGTATTGTGAGATGGAGTAACGTCATATTCATACCACACATCTCGGCAGACATGTGTAGGAAAAGCGCCCAAAGAGTCGGTAACACTGTCTGGAGAAAGATTAGATATTTTCGGCCGTCCAATCGCTACGGTAGCAAGAAAGGTCCAAATAAATAGTCACCAATGATTCCCACCCACACATTGACGGCAAAACAATGTTGTGCAGCGTGACTTCTTGTACCATGTGGGCTGTCGTAAGTCCAAACATATAAATTGTGTGTACTGAACACACCTTCACGAGTGAATGAAGCTTCATCTGTAAAAAGGAAAGAAGCGGGAAAAATGGGATCCACGGTACCATTTTGCATGAACCATTATGCAAATTCCACACGTTTCGAATAATCGTCGGGTTGCAGTAACTGCACTCTTTTTTGATGGTAAGGATGCACACTTTCCTCGTGCAGTATTTACCACACTGATGACTGAGGGACCCCAAGCTGGTGAGAAATGGCTCGTGTGCTGGCATTTAAATTATCTTCGATAGACTGTAGGACTTATTCTGCAACATTGACAATCCTCGTCAGTCATCTTCTCCCCGCATCCTGCATGTTGCTGTGTAGTGAACCACGTTCGCACGGATTGCGATGCATGAACATTTCATGCTGCGACATTCTTCTGATGGGGTATCGGTTCAAGTAAACTTGCCTAGCTCGGCGGCCGTTTTCGTCAGCTGCCGCATATGCGAGATGCATAGCCGCTATCTCATGATACGTGAAACGAACCATCTTAC
>CM075858.1:22254913-22409913 GCA_037975125.1 Latrodectus hesperus | reverse complement strand
ATAAAATTTAATAAACTTTTACTCATTTAGGAAATTAATAGTAAGCAATTCTGTTCTTATTTACTGTGAAATATCTATATAGATCTTCCTAAAATTTATTTCAGGAACTTTTTTTATTTATTATTTAATTGAATAATTTCAATCTTATTTATTAACCATAAAATGTTGACGTCAATTATATTAATCAAGAAATATAGTCTTCATCATTAACTGTAACATCAGATTTTATGTTAAAGTTCCAACTATATTTTCGTATTGTTGATTTTTCCAAAAGTTTAACCTTCATTTTTCTTTAATTTTTTTCAATATACTGAGCAAACTAATTTTAATTAAACATACGTATAAATTTTTATTTAAATAATTTTTATGTAAAAGTTTACACGGACAAATAATATAAATGAATATAATCATTCGTAAGTACAAAATTTAATCTCTTGAAAATAACAGAACTTTTAAACCTTGTCTATATCTCCAGTTGAAAAAAGTATGTCTTACATTTTCAACTTTTGTTTGTTTCTCAAGCTCTGTAACTTGATTTCCATTTCAAAGCTTTATTCAAACACCCAAAAAAGCTTTTTAAATCTTTGAATTATTTGCTTTTGAGGTGAATCTCACAGAAAATAGCTTTGTAAATATAAATTTTTTTTCTTGAATTATGATTTGCATGTACATTATGTTGTTTTAACTTGAAAAATACTTATTTTTCTGCATAAAGATAGGACGTGCATTTCAGTATAAGTAAGGATTATTTATAAATAATTTACAACCTAAAATATTTAATATTGCATTAATTTAATTATTATAATTTCTATTCTCATAGTTTCTTAAAATGAACGAAAATAATGCATATAAAATGTTTTCTACTATTTCAGGCCTTGCACAGCTTCACTTTTAACTATACGTCCCATTCTAATTGAGACTCATGTGCAAAAACTGATATGAAGTGTTAAGCAAAGCATGACTTTTAACACTTTAAATTCGTCTACAACCTCTCCTTGCAGATTACTAAAATATTTACTCTGACACATTTAAAACAATTCATCTTACTAAATATCCATAAAAAGAAGAAGAATATTGGATATTTGTGGCTTGAATTGTAGAGCACTAGAGTGTGCATTCTCTCATGTGATGTGTGAACCCCAGTGAGAGGGTGTTGGTTTCCAAGAGCTGGAAATTTCAATTTGAAATACTCTTTATCATTCTTGTCTTAATATTTCAAGTCATTTCTTAAATATGTAAGTTAAAGGTTTTCTGAATGTTCTATATGTACACAAAATCTGTGAGTTCTACGATTTGTGAGTTAGTTCTCAATTCTGTGTTAATTCAAATGGTTATACTCTAATAGATCTGATAATTAAGCAGAACAAATTTATGTAGTTCTTTTGGTATTTGAGGCAAAAGTATTTTTTTCATAATTCTTTATTATCATTTTAAAATATCTCAAAGTATCATTACTTAAAATATCTATGAGTATCATTAAAATATCATTTGGTTTGACTTATCATGTTTAATTAAATTATAAAATGCGTGTACGTGAGTCATTTGCAAAAATAGTTATGTATGTTTTCATTAAAAGACAAAATAAAAAAGATGTTTGTGCGCGTGATTTATTAGTGAAGAATAATGCACAAAGTTTTCAATATATGAAACTAATAATAAAAAAAAATGTCAAGATAGATAACAGTATAATAAAAAAATTTATAGCACCAAATAATAACTATAAAAACTTTATTTTCAATGTCAGCATTTTCTTTAATATAAGAGGAAAACAAAATATATTGTTGTCTAATATAAAATTACATAGAATTGGCCTACTGCAAACATCTGTCATGAATAGGTATTTTTTTAATAATTTACTGTTACATGTATAATTTTTATTTTATTACAGCTTTACTTTATGTATAGAATTTTTTTTTTCATTTCTGTACAAGTCTCGTCAATCATAACATCTTAAACATTATATTTTATTCCAAACATGTGTAGAATATAGTAAGCTGCATACAATATAGTTTTAAAAATATTAAGTTTAGAAATATTAAAATATAATTTACAATGAAAATAACATATTCTAAAATCCTCAATAAGGAACTGTTTAACTGTTAAATAATAAATAATTACAAATACTTTTTGAAATATTATTAAAGCTTGGAGTTGAAAAATTTGGGCAATTAATTAATTTTGATTTAAATTTTAAGTTTTTCTTAAAATTAGTTTAATTTTATTCTTATAATTAACTATTAATAGAATATGAAGTAAAATACTTCAGCTTTCTAAATATATCATTGCATACTTTTTATTTCGTTAACACCTAAATTATTAAAATCATAGAACTTTCTACACTAAATGGCTTGTGTTTTGATACCCGTTTTAGGAATTTTTGTTCATTTTGTCTCCATACATAACAAACTATTGGCGTAAGCAAATTTATCTGGGGCAGCAAGTTTGTTTTCATATTATATATATATATGGATAAAAAGTTAAAACAACTTTAGTTATGTTCTTTACTCTGCCGTTTCCATTTATCCTTAATGTGCACATACAAATACAATCCCTCTTTTACTAAACAAGCGGACAGTTAACGCTTCAGATACTAATTTCTCGCTGCTAGTAATGTTGTTCAAACATTGAATAGAATAAAAGGAATCAGAATTAATTAGGTACATTGAGAATGTTGTCCCGTTATCATTGAACAATTTGACGGTAAGATAAATTCACAGACATTCACTCTGTCACACCTTACATTCTTTCAATATGCATGCTTAATGTGGCAAATTTTAGAATTCCCTTTAGAAGGAACAAATGTAATCCCAGTTTTTTCTTTCATATTGCTATTATCTGTAAGAAAAACTGCGTTAAATCTTATTTTAGTAATCCTATTATAATTGCGAAAATGTTTGGACTCTAAAATAGCTGGATGAATCAAATCAAACCTTCCAATGTATCAGTTTCCAGTGACTTGAAAATGTTATTCATGTATTCAGTATTATTTGATGATTATAGTGTAAATGTAATTTGACATCAATAGTCGAACTTTTGCAAGAACAATATTAGACACAGCCCAAAACCACTGATAGTGTGAATTATTCTTTGTTGTTGACTTTCTTAGCAAGAATATGTCCCCAAGCACAACAGTGTTACGAAATAAAATGTTCAATATTTACACATGCATCAATGTTTTGATATCATAGCATATTTCAAAAATATTTTCAGCATTTCGATTAAAGTCATAATATTTTTCAACTGGTAGGAAGAAAATTTAATATTCTTTCTTCGGTGCTAGTTTATGTCTATGATAACACTAATATGCTTAACACTTTCTTCAAATTCCAACGGAGGATGAACAAGTACAAAAGGAGCAATATATATGTTATAAAAATTTCATGAAACCTTCATACCTTTACTTTTTGAAAGATTGAATGTGAGTTTATGAAAAATCATCAAATAGCACACAAAATCTAGTAATTATCGTACACTCAGAAAAATTTCATTCAAATTCTTTCCTTAAAAATTAAAAAAAATTATCAACAGATGCAATTTTTTAACAGCCATTGTATTTAATTAAAAATATCATGTATTGTTACATACCGTAGAGTAAATCCAGATACTAAGTCTAGAAAGTAGACATTTTTCTAAGCTTTGGATTCAAGTTGAAGTTACGTTCTAGTCCTTTTTAGTCAGATTATCGATATCATGTGGTATACCAACATCTTTTATTGCCATTCATTTTTACAAATACTTTAAAAATCCATAAAAATAAAAATTGCTTCAAAATTTGTATTATTTCAAAGATATTACAAATTTTAATTAAATTTGCAAGATATTACAAAAATGAAAAAATGCAATTTCAACATATTTCTCAGAAATAAACCTAAACTAAGAATTACGATAAAATTATTCCTGTTTTAAATACTAGTTTATTTTATAAATGAAGATTTTAAGAGCATTTTTATAATGTAAATAGTGGATCAATATTTTCAATGTAACCAAGGATAAAAATTCTTGTGTCAATAGTTTTAAAAATCTAGATAATATAAGATATTATGTTAGAAGAACTATTGATTATAAACATAGATTTAGAAATTAGCAAAAGCTGCTATCCACAACATAAAAATGATTGGAATATTTTGAGAGAAGTTCAGCTAATGTGATTGTTTTCTTCTTGAGATTTTCCATAACAATTTTAGTATCTGAGGTAGACAATAGTTTGAGTACAAAAATGAAATATAAAGTCTTTAATACTCAGTATGCATAGTTTTATGAGTTTTCCTATCATCATGCACATTACCTTTTTTGAGTTTATCATAATAAATCTTCCAAATTCGAAGTAACATTGTCATCCAGGAATTTTATTCCTGAAATTTCAACATATTTAACAAACCTTATCTAGATCCCATATGTATATACATAGTACAGGATTTTATGAGCATTAACAATCGAGAAAAACGATTCACAAACTAATGTGACATCAGCTAATTTAGCTTTATAATTATTTCGTTACACAAAATACTTAATTTTATAAATACATTTAAGAATTATTTATCTTTAAAATCTGCTAAAAGCAATATTTACATGTTTTTATAACAATGAATTTTCTTAGACCACCAAAGCATAAAATATTTCATACTTTTTATCGTTGAAATTTATAATGATATAAATTGATAATGATGCTCTGTAAATAAGTTTTTGTCAGCTCTTTATTAAACAAAAATACTCTAATTGGAAAATAATTAGACGACAAAAAATATGCTGTAATACAGTCATTTTAAGGCCAGAAAAATAATCTTTCTCAAAAATATATCAACCTTGAACTTATGGCTAAAACCCAAGCTACAAAGCATAAGATCAATATAACTCGAGCCATGATGATAATAAGTATGCAGTTTCATTTAATTATAAACGCAATAATACTTACAATATACATTCACAATATTAAGAACACCAAACATCAGTAGTAGAGAAATAAAACTGATGTGTTTTTCAAATCTATCACACATGAAAATATTATGGTTTTTTAATCGTTAAAATAATTGACAGCTTTAATAGTTCGATATAAATATTATTTCGGAGCTTAAAATAATTTTAGGAAATAGCTAAGTCAGATGCTTATATGATTTGACAATTTATGCTTCAGAATCTTAATAAACCTTTTTATATTGTGCTTGTGAACTTTAATTAAAGTGCAGCTTTTTAACCAGTTTAACATCCTTATCGATTCTCTTCATATTTCAAGTTCAAAAGTTGCTGAGCGACACATTTTTATTCGTAAATTCATGTTATTGATGCAAAAAAAAGTGGAATTTTTGGGCTTACTCATATTCAGTTTCTGAGGCTTAAAACATAATATAAAATTAGCAAAATACTGCAGTAGCAAAGTCCAAAAAAATTATGATTTACATCAATATTGTAGGTATACTTTTCCTTTATCCTTAAATCTATATTATTTCTTAGGCATTTAAAAAACACTCATTCTTCCGAGCTTTGATGCTCACTAGACCAGCAATAACAATTCATGGGATTAAAAGAATAAATCATTAGCCAAGGAAATCTGCAATAAGTAATTTGTAATTATCTGAGTATTTAAAACATCGATTGAAGACAACAAAATCTTCTGGTTTACACTTAGTCCACATCATTTTATTGTAATTAAAATTTAGTACACAGTTTGCGCACAGCAAGAAACACATCAATAACCTCATTTCTCTGATGTTGAATTTTTTTCATCGAAGAGAAATTTTAATGTTTTTCAGATTTTCTTCAATCACATTTATTTCAGGATTCTAATGATCAATCAATAAATTTTACCAGCTCATCGTTAATAATGATGTGAAACGCATTTTTTAAATTAGGCATGTAGAATATTTTTCCCTTCGTATACAGCAATTCGAAATAGTTTTGTATTTCTGCAAAGCTGAAGACAATTTTTCTTTATTATTTCACCATCACTGTATTATTACTCATTATTCGCATATTTCTAATTTCAACTATGTGATTTCGAGGATTGATTTCATCTTTAATGAGCAATTTTAATTTCATTAGATGCGAAAATTTTCCGTTTTACAATAACAAGGCAAATTCGAACAGATTATCCAAACAGATGGTACAAGAGTATTAATCTGATAGTAGTGAGATAACTTTCCTTTCAGGCTTTGAATATGTTTATAGAATTAACATGTGTTCAATATACTTTGTATTCTAACTTTTAGTTATTCTCAAAGCTTTTACTGCATCATCTACAACCCATAAATTCATATTACATTTCGATACGAGAACATATTCCACTTTATGATTTTATTGTATTACCTTTTGAAATTATAGATTACTTTTTGATCTTATTTACATTTTTGCGTTTGTATACAATCGCATGGAACTCGTCGCCACTGCAATAGTCTTGTTGGCAAATATATGCTACATATATAAATTTAATGACAGTTTCGACAGTTTCTTTTTTTGTAAGTTTCTTTTTTTTAAATTTCATTTTTAATGTGATAAATTTTTTTAAATATTAAAATGTGTTGCTAAGGATAATCTTTTTCTAAAATATGTTTGCAGTCAAATCTCACATATTTAATATTATTTTCTGTCTTAAAATGTCTGTCTCATACATTAAAGTTGGAATTTAAAAAAGTAATTTAAGTAAGTAAAAAAATCATTACGTAAAATGAAATAATTATACAATTAATAAAAAATTCAGTTTATTATTTTAAACATTATTATTTGCTTCTAGAAAATTCATTCTTGTTTTACATTAGGAAAATATTAAGATGATAAATCATGATTCATTGATACCATTTACATTTTATTTTAAAATAAGAGTGTTTTAATTTAAATTTTACAAATCACAATTTTAACTTTCAAAACAGCTATATAGCTAACTACTTCGTTTGTAAATTAGAATGGTATATAATTTGCTTTACATACACTAATAAAAACAATTAAAGGGAGGATTATTTTAGAACAAAATATGTAACAGATATATAAAATATATTATCAGACGATATCTAAAATATTTTTTGACACAGCCTGCCACTCATTGGCATGTGATGTAAAACAGTGGTTGAATTTTTCTCTAGAGGTACCTCATTTGCTTTTCAAAGCTTGTAGCGTAAGGATGTTTTGAGCTATTGTAGTATAGCCCCATCTTTTCTTTATTTATTTTCTTTGTTTACCCATAGTTAGAATGGTTAAACGCCTTCATCTCGACGATGCCTCAAGATGACGAATAGTAGTCAAATTAGAAAAGAGTCAATCACAATGTTTTTTGTTGTTTCCACTTTGGAAACAGTTTGTAAAGACAAGGATAGTGGTTTTCTGATCTGATCAAGACGCATAAAGGCTACAATACCGGCTGAAGACCTCTATTTGGGACTTTTAGTTAAAAGGGTTAGGCTTGCGTTGGCGATACATCTATCTCGTAATCTATATGAACATCCGTTTCGTGGACTACTATCACACAGATATCTAGCATGGTGCACAGAACATATGCCTTGTACCGAGAAAGATTGATGCGGGTTCATTTCAGCGTACAGTGTATTTATTTCACATTTATTCTTTGATTATGCTTGATTTTACATTTAGCATTATATTATTTTCTTTAAGATTCATCAGGAATAATAAAAATGAATGACAAATATTTACATTTTTATCTGAAATACTTTGAAATTTTAATAGTTGAGGAATCTGTTGCTTCTACATGTGAATAGAAGTGCACAAGGGATGTTGAATATTAGTAATAAAATATTACCTTAAACATCTTAAAAATATGGCTAAGACATTTAATATTTGTAAATTTAGATATTTTTTGCTAAAATATATTCTCCTTTGAATCTCAGTAAGATGAATCAAAAAGTAAATTGATCATTTATAACATAAATGGAATATTTTTAAATTTTTCTTTATTATTTTAGATTTAAAAACTTGGATAAGTATTGATTGTAATAATAAAATAATGGGTATAACTTAAAAAAAAGATATATAAAATCTAATGGAAATAAGCAGGCGAATCCTTAAATTTCAAATTAAGACAAATAATTCTTACACATAAGCATTATTATTAAGCTGCTGTACTTATAATATGAAATTTATTCTAATTAAAATATTTTAAAATATTGATTTGAATATAATACCTCATTTGAGTTAAATATCTATAGTTTTGATTTTACAATGTCAGTAAATTAGATATCCAGAAACTTTTGTATTCTGATGCAAAATCTATGTTAGCAAATGTAAAATTCTTAGATTCATATAGATATAATCTATTTTTCAGCAAATAATTTAATGAATTTGAATTTCGACACGTTTATAATAAATTGTAACAAAGTATATAATAAATTTATTGAAATATTTAAGATATTAGTGTAGGAGCTATATAAACTGCTTTTTCTTTTAAAGTTACCATAATTTAATTGCAATTTTCTTATAATATTTATATTATAACATAATGATTTAAGAAATAATTTTGATTCAATAAACTAGACTATATAGAAATATGCATCTAAGAATTTTTTCTATATATAAAAGAGATTTTAAGTATTTTATTAAATTTTAATTTATTCACTAAAACAGGACTTAATTTTATTTTAACTATGCCTAAAATAAATTCCTATTGTTGAAGACTCAAGATTTTAGAAAGACTTAAGCAATTTAAATTCAAAAGATTTGATTTTAACCGTTACAGAACGTAGTTACTAAACTCACGCTTGGGATTCTTTAGAAAAGGGAACACAAAAGCAATCACTTAAATCTTCAGAGCAGAAGAAAATAATGTGAAACTTTTAAGAAGTTCATCATTAAAGCTTGAAATATTTCCTAGCAACTGAGAAAATCTATGAATACAATTCAATGATATACACATTCAATTAATTGAATGTGAAGAAATTACCGAAAAATGTTTATATATTACATTTACTTAGATTATCTTTAAAGTAAAGTTGATTCATGTACTCATTCAGTATATGAGTATAGACACTCGTGTTGTTAAATTTTTCATTGGTTAGGAAATACCATTTAATTTTGTGTATTATAATTATTGTGTTACACAAATTGTGTATTATAATTTAAAAAAAATAATATCTAAAATTTGCACTGAATATTTATAAGAAATATATATGTATAAATTATATGATTAACATTCAAAAACAAAGTATTTAAAAGAAATATAAGCTGTGAGAATTATATATATATATATATATATATATATATATATATATATATATATATATATATATATATATATATATATATATATATATATATATATATATATATATATATGTATATATAGCTTTAGTATATGTGAAGCTTTATGAATCATAATGAATTGTTACATAATGTAACTATGTAAAGTCCAATCCCATAACAGATAAATTTAATTAAACTAAATCTGTTAAAAAATATATATAATACCTGTTTTAAATAAATGTATTTAATAATTTTATGCAAGTCACGCTATAGCATTAGTAATAGTGAGAGTAAGTTAAATGTTGACTAATTATTACCTTTATTAAATGTTGAAGAATTTGAAATGTTTTGTGACGCATTTAAAGATAGAAGTAATGATAAATTATGCTGGTAGAGTATCAAAGTTAATAGGAGACATTTTATTGAATGCTCTATAAAGTTAATGTATAAATTTCCATTAAACGTCTATCAAAATGTTTAATATACAGAATATTCTATTTTGAAAGATATATGTTATCCATAATATCCTTGCACAACTTTAATGTGTCTACAATTGAAAACATTGAATTTGACATTAAATATGAATCGGAGCTGTATTTTGCATTGTATATCACTCATATAATTTCCTGGTTTAAATCTTTCATAACCTGATATTTGAAAATTAATTCTGTCTAATGTAAGAATTTTATTCATTTTCAAAAATTCTTTCGATGTTATAAACAAAAATATATTAATTATTTGCTGAAAACATATTCATTAAATTTATCTAAAAATGCATTCATTAAATTTATCAAACAACACTTAAGTTGTTTTCTTTTACAATCGATCAAATTAGTTTTTTAATTGACATTTTAATAAATTTTTCTCTTCAATAATTTTGTGAGCGAATTGCAATCAATAATAATGAACTATCATTTGTTTAAAAATGTACACCTTCATCCACAATTCCACAAAAATGCTAAAATGATCCATATAATATTTTAAAAAAATGTGTTAGCTGGTGATTTTAGAGTGTCATCATGAAATTTCCTTACTATATTTTTATCATGGTTGATAATTTAAAAAGTAGCGAAATTGATAATTTGAGAAGCTCAGTGTCACAGCTTTTAGAAATAAATATATCTGTGTGTGTGTATTAAGCATTTCCTAGGTATACTTACATTTATTTCCTATATTGTTTTAATTTTGCTTACATTATTCCGATCTCTTTGTATGCAAATATTTTTCTTATTTTCTTTTGTTGATATCTATGTTTCTAGCTTTCAATTAATTTAAAAATTAAGAGAGTGAAATAATATTATTAAATTACCCATCCACAAAACTTTTCTAAAAAATATGGATCAATTTATTTTAAAATAATTACTTTTTTTCTAGAGATTCTGTATGATTCCTTCAAAATATTTAAAAACTTATGCTATAATTTTACAGCTTATTGTTTTGGCTTAAATATTAACTACTCTTTGTGACAAGCAAAAAATGGAGAAATACTCTTAAATTAATATGTACCCCTTCATTATATTTCATATCAATCAACACAATAAAATGATAATTACATTCTTAATATTATTTTTTTATTTGTGATCTTTTTATGATTAATTTCATATTTAAATAAGTGGCTACAACGGTCCTCATTTCATTTTTTTATGTGAATATAATTTATTTAAAGAAATAAAAAATCAATCTATTTCCGCTTATTTCTATTTTTCCATCTTATTCAAAAATAAATTTGATAATCAAATACTCACATTTAAGAGATTTTAACACTTTTAAAAGATTTTTATACAAATAACAACTTAAGTGTATTTTTATTGCATTTAATTCAACACTCCCATTTGCATCAAAATTGTCTTGAAAATATTCAGTAACATTTATATTCAAAATGACTTCCAAAATAGTTATTGAAGTTCCAACACGTTTTTGATATATTTATAGCATAATCATTTAGAAAATATATTTTATTGGAAGTAATTTAAAATCTATAAATTTTCGTGTGCTTCAAAATTTCTGAAAATTTAGCAAAAGATAAATTATTATTTAATTAATAAATTTAGTCACTGATAAACGTTACTTATGATGAATTCAAATCCTATTATTAACGTTTACATTGGTCTTAAGCCATTTATAAAACGTCAGGTATGAAATAATGAAATGATATTTGTTAATGATATTAGATTTTATAATAATAAGTAAATTACTTATTATTATAAAATCCTTATTACACTTAGAATTCTAAACAACAATAAATTTTGTCTCACAGGAAAATATAACATAAAACAAATATATTTTTAGGATTTGAAATGGAGCTCTGGTAGGTCACAACAATAGGGATGAGGTCCTTAGATCTATTGTAGTACCTTACTCTGCAGCAATTGGAGATAATTTCATGTTAACGAACACCAATTGCAGGCTACATTGTGCTAATTTTGTAAATGATTTTAATTTGGATAGGAAGGAATCATGTGAGTGGAACAACTAGCATATTTTCCGGACATGAACCCAATAGACAATATTTAATAGATTCTAGTTAGTCAAGTTCCAGGATGAACACTCTTCAAGTGGTCTTCTAGAAGAGTATGACAGAATGTCTCAGCCCCTCTTTAATGGCCTCCTTGATTCAATGCCTTAAAGTTGTCCAACTTTGCAAGCTGTACAGTGAAACCTTACCCATATTAAAATGATTATTTTAAGGAAAGACATTGTTTATTTGTTTTGAAGAAATTTGTACGCATATTTTTTCTGTAAATATATATAAACTCTTTTTATTTTATTAGAAAATGACTACAATGGCTACATATACTATTTCCAACGACTTAAAAACATAAGATCAACATTTTATTAAGATATTTTATTTTCACAGATAACAGATATTATTGGTTTCGACATAAAGTCTACCTACTGCTAGTTTGTATTTACGATCAGGGAAAATTATGAAATTACTAAGTAGCTTCGTAAATTTTATGAATCAGAAATAAACCGAAATTAATTGATAATTTAGCAATGAAAATAACATATAAATATCGTTGATAAAAGTAATAATCTATACAGTTGATGTAACGAGTAATAAAATATAAATATCAAGCATAAATTATGTTTTTTTCTGATAGATAATTAAGTAAAAACCCATTAGTGTAAGGCAAGTTTTATTTTTTTGAAAATTGAAATTAGACAGATAGAAGAAACACATATGTAATGATACGAAAGAAGCATTAATTAAATTAAAGCATGTTTAACTAAAGCACTTCCTTCCAACCATTTGAAAGTACATTTCTAACAAGAAAATACATAAGAAGTATAAGCAAGGGTGTACTTGAGGTGTTTATTACGAATAAAAGCTTTAAAATTTATGTCTCGATATATTTAAATCGATGAAATTTAAGTGTAAGATTTCGCTAACTAAAAATCCAAGCATAAAAATGTAGAATATAATAATTAAAATTACCAATTCATAATAAATTAGCATGTAGTTTTAAAAAGCATTTCCCAAATGTTTATTACAAGTATTGATTTCCAAAGCTACAGCTCATATCTGAGACTCGCGAAGCGGACTGGGAGATGTCTTTTTTTTCTTTAACTCTGATTATAATTCCAATTTAATAACGCGTTTAAACGTTGATTTAATTAGATTTTTTACAATTGTTTTGTGTGCTAACGCTTTTTTCAACTTGCCAAAAAATTTGGTGTCAATATCTGCCAAAACAGCGAAGATATAAGCATTATTGTGAATATTTCACAAAAAATTTCCAATATGGAGATTCCCCCATCATAACAAAGCAGGGCATAGGAACCAAGGGCATACTCAAGCAAAGGAGGATAGTGATTGGTGTTCACACTTCATTATTTCGGCTTATACTTCTTTCTTCATTAAATTTCAGCTTCAGGCCTACCACAAACCCTCTGAACTACCTAAGTGTAAATTTGTGTGCAATTTGGATAACTTATCTTCATTCCCTGACAATCCTCTAAACAAGAACTCGTGATTTTTATTCAAGCATTTTTCTCTACATGCTACACATTAACAATTTCATGAGTGGCTAATTAATTAGGTTAAGTGCCCAGATGTTATCTTCTTTTGTTCCGCATGATAGTTCTGCGCAGTTTGATGCATAGAGTGTGTAAATAGGATAATTGGGCCAGAAGATGTAAACATTTTAATGAATAAAAAAATTTCTTTTTTTTCGGCACTTTTTCGCAATTTTCGCAAATTTTTTTTTTTTTTTTTTTACCTCAATAATTATTCAATTATAATTTCGGTATTTTTACTTTTCGAATAACAGTTAATTTTTCATAAATTTTTAAAAACTAATTTTGTTGTTGATTTCCGTGTTATTTTATAAATTTTGTTTGTCACTTTCACTTTAATGTTGCCATAACTTTTTAATTTTTAGTCAATCCACTCCAATCTTTCTTTGTTTACTCGGAGCAGATTCTTGTGACTAAAATTTGTATTACAGTTCAAAAAATAATCATTAGTTTACGAGATATAGTTTAATTAGTGTGATTGAAAATTTTTCTTATTTTTCTCCCAATGGTTCTTTGTTTCTCCCTTATGTATATACATTGACTCTGAATATTTTCCAAGCCCCGTTTCTTGCTGCCTGCCATGTCCCCTTCTTCAATTTCTTCTAACCCCTTTGAACACCAATATCCCGCGCCTAATTGACTTTAAATTATTTATTAGCTAATATTAATCAGCGTTTTTCTCGGCTCCTAATTGTCGCAGAGACATGGGACTGCTTTCTAAATTCCTTTTATTAAATGTGTTTCCAATGAGACAGCTCTGAAAGTATATATTCTTTAAAAAAACAATTTTTTTTCTAAGCTAGCTAAGATTAAATCCAAGACTTTAACCTTTTAACCTTTTTTTAACCTTAAACCTTTTTCTTCTCGGACTTTAAATCTTTGGCTATATTAGCTAAAACTAAATTTCGGGACTTGAATATTAAAAAAAAATTGTCCTAGTTGTTCTATATTTTATTCTAATAACTCTTAATTTTAAGGTTATTTCTTTTATTATTTCTCTCGCTCAATTTTAAATTTACAGCGTTCTTAACTAAGCCTTTAAAGTCTTCTAAAGTCAAAATCTAAACTATATGAAAAATAATATAATTAAATTATCCATTTAAATTTTATTTCAATACATAATCGAACATTTTACTTTAATGTATAACTCCAATTATACTTTAATTAATCTAGTTCCCATGCAAAGGATAATATTGCGGTTAAAATGAGCATGGGGAGGATGAATGACCAAAGGACCATATTACATTAAATAAATAATAATCTACTAAATTCTTTAGTTTCTCAATACAACTTGGTTCATGTCTCTTTATATGAATATATGTGTGTATTTATATTTATTTTAGAATCTGCCCCGATCTATGCAGTGAATACCGGGATTATTGCATGGGGCGGGATGGCGATGGCATCTGGGTCACTTCTATTTACTTATGAATTAAATTCCAAACCGTAACAATAATAAGTAAGCTTCTGAATCTACTTCTGACTTTATTTCCCCCCTATTGTTTCCAGCAGTAGCATTTCTGCGATTTTGTATTTCAGTCTAACCTAACAAACCATTCCATTACTTTTTTGAACACCAAACTCTCAAACAATGGATAAAAAACAACTCAGGAAATCAATCTCGCTTGTCAATCTTAAGAACATTATAGTATCACAAAGTCTACCTACAAAGGAAATCCTCTCTGGTCATCAGCGCTATTCTGAACGAATTTACAAGAAGGTAATGCTATTAACATCGCCAGCAGAATCTTAGAAGAGCTGTTTCTTACACAACCTTCCACTCTGTTTCAGTGATCTCACACCAATGACAATTATGATCCAGAACCCAGTAAGGGAGAGGTAGACAGAGCTATCGCCTCACTCCCCAATGGAAAAGCACCAGAACTTGATGGAATTGACAACATTATACTTAAAACAGTGGGCCGTCACTATTCAGAGCTTCTCAGAACCCTTGTAAAAAATGCTGGAATCTCTGCTACTTCCCAAAGTGCTTCAAAATTGGCTTAATCATTCTCTTCCATAAGGAAGGAAAAGACAAATTGCAAGTTAAATCATACAGGCCAATCACCCTCTTATCAATGATGGGAAAATTACTGGAGAAAACTGTGACTACAAGATTGACTTTCTTCTTAGAGAGTCAGGGTCTTCTTCACCAAAATCAATTTGGTTTTCGTCAAGGAAGGTCAGTAGACGATGCTCCCCTACACTTGAAAAGATAAATCGAGATTGCAAAAGGCTCAGCAAAGCATTGCGTAATAATTTCTCTGGATATTAAAGGAGCTTTCGACTCTGCACCACATCCTGCCATGTATTTTGTCTGATGCCTATTTTGAATGCTTCTTACGTTTTAACTGTCAATTGTAACCCAATTTATGTTAAATAGTATACTTTACAGACCCTCTTTACAGTGTAAAAGTAATAATTTCCAGTGTCTCTATATGATTGCAAGCATAATTGTATTGTCTTGTATGTACTGTGTTCCGTTTCTTTTCTCTCAACGGGTCTATCAAATATGGTGAAACCCTTTCAGGGTTAGGTATAGGGACTTCTGCTGGTGTTTACTTTACTTTACAAGTATTGATACTATATGAAACAATAATTCTGTATTACACTAGCAGGGAAAATTTAAGCAATAGATGTATTATTTGCCATAAGTCCAGGACAAATTATCTGAGGGACACAAAATTTAGAAATAAGAGAAAAAATTTTGTACTTAAGCATTTATGAAAACATAGTTTCACAAAAATTAATGCAATACCTACTCTATGGAATTAAATGAAAAGAGGGATTATAATTTAACAGTGTCATTATGCATTATTGTCTGTCCAAGAAGAAAAATATTATATTCTTAAGTATGAAATTTACTCTCCTCTTAGGGTAGTGGTTGTTTTGCACTGTTTTATCTTACTCATCACCAAATTGTTCAATTATGTATAAGGTAAAAATGCTCTTTCCTCATTCAACATCTGTTTCAGTTCTTACGTGTTCCACTTAGTATGTATCACTAGATTCACTAGATACAAAACTTTCAAAATTTTTTCAGTATGATTTAAATCAGCGGGGAATACTAACCAACATATCTCAGTAATTTCTTGCTTTGCCAGTAGCTGTTGAAATCAGAGGTATGATTCATGTAATCATGCGTTGTCTTCCATAGAAATAAAATTTATTTCATTGGCACCTCAGAATAATAGAATATGAGAAATAATTACTTTCCTATAATAGTGATCACTCATTACAGAAATTTCATCGAAAACCTGGAGTTCAGCCCACCCGTATAGCATCTTATCTCCCCAAACGAAAACTCCTAGTACTATAGTAACTGTTTTTTTTATGATAGAAGGATGAAAAAAATGCCCCGACTTCATCTAAATTAACTTTTAAGTGTTGCGTAACATACTAAAACAATTACCATCGGCAAAAAAAGTAAATGAATAAAAATCTGACTGATTTGATGAGATATTAAATCGATATGATTTTTGTACCTCTGAAAACGATCACCAGTTTTCAAAAAAAGATTTAAAGTTAAGGATGACAAGAGAAAAAGGCAAAATTTTGGAGGTCTTTGGGCACAGAGAACTGCAATATTTGTCACCTGAGCAATAATGCTTGCGGACTGGCTTTGGTATTTTTACTCCGAAATATAGGTTATCCACTGCAGTTGTTTTTAGAAAATGGAGCAACCATCAGCAATTTTCTTAAAGCACTACATATCTTATGGAATGCCTTCCAAGTGCAAAAGATGTAAATATTTCATTCAAAAATCTTCAGCAACACTTGTCACACAACGGCCCACCTCCATATTTCTAATGATTCTACCATGCTGGATATCATCTAGGTGGTTTTTAGTAAGCTTTTGTTATAGCCGCGTGCTTCATGGAGGAAGATAATGTAATTGTAGCGAATGTCTTGTAGCACCTGCCTTTTTTCTTTTATTTTTTTTTGTATTACCTAACTATGACCACTTTTATCTTGATGTGCATTAACTCATCAAAATATATAAGTAATAGGAAAGAAAACAACGGGATAAATTTTTTGTAGCGTTTTATTTGTTTGTTTCTTGCCGTGTAGGATCATAGAAAATCAGATAATCTGGATTGAGTTATAGTGAAGTTTTTACAAGAATATCAAATATAATATATTGTGATTAAATTTAATTGTTCTCTGTTTTAAATACATGTTGAAAATCACTTATGACTTAGAAAATTGCATAAATCGGTTTGAAAGCATTTTTTTAAAGATTCCTTATGTTTCAAAATTAAAATGTCAATAGGTTTCTTACATTTATCTAGATTATTCTTTATGTGATTTAAATTATAAATACATGTAAAGGAATTCTGCCGATAATTGTTACAGAACATTTTTTTCGTAATTACATTAACTCAAATTCATTTAAACTAAATAAATTAAATGTTTATCACTTTATTAAAGTAGAAAAACGAGACAGAAATTTTAAATTTTCTTAAAAATAGAATACTTCAAGGTTTTTGCACCTTCCTTTGGTGATGCAGTTTTGTTTTGTCATTTTCCTAATTTAGGGAGGTGCATGATATAATTAATAGAATGGATTATTTAATTTTTAAAAAAGAGCAACCAATTCTGATTGTGGTTAATTTTAGAAATATAAAATCATTCTTAAATTTAATAAAAGACTAGGCTTTGTAAACTAAGTCTGGGTTGTAGATTCGTATATTAAAACCTTTTTGAGAAATTTGCTTTAAAAGATCTTAATTTAAATTCGTATCCTTAAGAATTAAATTACCACTGTAAGAATTACATGTTTTAAATAAAGATGAAAATAAAGTTTTAATTTCTCAGAAGTTTTTGCGATGTGGTTCTTAAAAATATTTTAATGAACTTTTGATGTTTCTACTTAATTAACACTTCCTTATCAATATCTTAATGATTTCTAATTACATGATTTGAGGGTAAAATTTATTTATAGTTGTTATGATATATGTGAGTTTATATATGCACAAGTACTATCTTGTTTGAAACTTTTTTAAGAATTTCATTATGTGTAATTTGTAAAATAATTATTCAAAAAATTAAGGATCAGAGGAACAATAGGTATTGCAACAAATAAAGTAATTTGTCTTATGGATGGATGAAAGATTTTGCCTACAAGCTGAATTTAGCTAGACAGCTCTGATTTAATTAAAACGGATTGTTTAGTTCCAATGCTTAATTTAATTTTTATTTTCTACAATTATGTTGAAATATCTGTTTATCTGCACGGGACTAAAATGAGTGAGATTCACTTATAATATATATTCATTATACATTTTATTCCTCATTTTAAAAAAGAATATTTATGATATTAAGATTAAAAATTGATAAAATTTTTGTCGATTATTGTGTATTATTAATTAATTGTCATTATAATTAAATTATGCACAATAATTGTACATTGATTGTACATTATTTAATTAACGATGCATTTAACAGTTATCAAATTGAATTTTAAGTAACGCACATTGACATGTCTTAAAAATGATAGTGAGTAAAATTATTCTTAAACGTAATTTTATATTGTTTAATTTTAAAAAAATGTTTAAAAAGAAATCTTTAAATCATTTCTTATAAATTAACTATCATTAATATTAAATAATTCATATTTTTATTCTATTATTAATAATTCATTTATTCATTCATTCATTCATTCATTAAATAATTCTATTATATTAACCGTAAAAAAGTGTGTAGGCAGATACTACCATAAATATCTAATTCAATCACACTGGTCTTTGAAATTAAGAGAATTTGCCCATTTTCTAGAATTACTTAAAAAAGATATGAAAGAAATGTAAATCCCCTATTTCTAGGCAAAAATATGAGACATACTTCGAATACGTAAGAGTACATGTATGTGTGGGAGAAGCTAATATAAGAATAGATCTTATAAGTGATATTTACAAAAAATGTTTCCCACTTGCCAGCAGACCTCACCTAATATCTTGATGTTTTGTGCAACAATCGATTGAATTCAAAATTTAAAAGTGAGTAACCACTAAGGTTTAGATGATATAAAAAGAGGGCCAACATCAGAGAGACTTTAAATGGATCATTCTCAACTATGGATTTGTAGAGAATCCAGTTTTTGGTATAACGTCATGTTTAGTTTATGGAATAAATTCCAGGAGAACTGATTTATTGTTATTAAACAAGAACAAGGTCATTCAAGAGCCTCGACGGCTGGAGATGATCACCGTTTGCACATTCTAGCTAAGCATATAAGGAATGCTACAACTTCATCTCTTTCGTGATTTATATGCGGTCACAGACGCACAGGAGAGTCTAGTTAGCATGATAAGGTGGGTAGAAAGATATATATATGTATATATATATATATATATATATATATATATATATATATATATATATATATATATATATATATATATATATATATATATATATATATATATATATATATATATATATATATATATATATATATATATATATATATATATATATATATATATATATATATATATATATATATATATATATATATATATATATATATATATATATATAGGCATTAATTTAGAAAAAATAACTAAATTTTATCGACTCGATGAGCTTTTTGAGTCGTTAAAAATACTATGCGTTAGATTTTTTGAGAAAACACTCCAATATTTCAGAGAAACATAACGAATATACTTCTCTTTTTTATAGTTAAGTGTTTATGTTGAATTGATTCTAAATTGCTGCATTATAAATTATTAAAAAGTTGGAAGGTAATTTAAAAATAAATTAATGATTAGGTAAATTAGATACAGTACGTTACTCAGGGTATGGGACAGTAAAAATCAAAATGATTACTGGTCTGGGACTACATTTGATATTATTATAATCTGTGAACCAAAATGAATAGATCCATTATCCTGCAAAAATAATGCAGGCACTTTGCTTTTTAATCATCCATGAGTGAAAAATGTGGCTTTTAACATCGCATATATTGAAACCATACCTACCCGGTATGTAAAACTATTTACAAATCTTTTCTGAGCTTGATGCAAAGCTCAAAAAGTATATCTTTTCAAAAAGTATCAAGTGACTGACGTTAATTATGTCTAATTTGACTTTTCTTACAAATTTCATGAACACATTTTGCTGTAGGATTATTTTCTTAGTTAAGGGAAAATTGAAGGTTTACTTAACAAGAATTATGAACTTTTGATTTCTCTCAGTAATAACCGTCTGGGGTTCAGTGAAGAAAGTGCTTCATTTTTGCTTCGCGGTGGCAACATAGTTTTGGTTTTCACTGCAATGGAAGGTTTTCCCCCTTTAGAACTTGTCAAGAATACAAAAGCTTCTAACTCTTGATGAGGCGTATTTCCGTTTTACCCTGGACCACCTCACAATAATCACATTCTAATCACTTATTACAGTGGGGAAAAACCATCAATCGTTGTCAGGTGAAGAAACCCACGTGTGCTAGTAGTTTTATTTATGAATGTTCTGCTTGAAAATTTCTTCAAGTCTCTATTATAATTTTTTAATTACAATAAATATAAATTTGACTTTATTATTTTGAAAATTATTACCAATAAATTTAATTTACTTCTACGCAGTTTTTATATTTAAAATTCTTAAGTAAAAAAATATATATGATAGCTAACTCAATAAATGTCATATTATCATAATTTTAAAATGAGATTTTACATATATATATATATATATATATATATATATATATATATATATATATATATATATATATATATATATATATATATATATATATATATATATATATATATATATATATATATATATATATATATATATATATATATATATATATATATATATATATAATCATTTCTTTTTATTAAAAATCAGAATTTTTTTAATTTCCCAAATAGTTAAAATTGTAATTATTTAAATAGATATTAAAACGCGTTAATTTGCAATTTAATTATTAATTGATTTTAATTATTGTCGATACTTTTCAAAGTCAACATTTTTTTTTAAGTCATCAAATAATTTTCAAAATTATTGAAAGAAATAGCTCACTTGCTTTATACAAAAATTGAAGAGTTTCGACAAAATTTTAATATAGCTTAAAAAATAAAAAGCTAACTTAATTGCTTATTAATATACTTCAGAGTATGTTGTAAATTATTCATTTCAGTTGAAATTTTGTAATTTTTTTATTTGAATATAAATTTTACATTCAAAATTTTTTTAAATATAATTTGAAGTCTATTGTTAGGGAATTAATTAAGCTTTTAATTTTTTTAAGTATTAAAATAACATGTATTAAAATACATATTAAATTCTTTGTACAGAAAGATTTCTGTTTCTAACTATGCAAGAAATATCCCTCGAAATAAGATTCATGTTGTGATTAGATATATTTTATATTTCTTAAATTGTTTTGCACAAATAATAAAATGCTGTATCTCAAGCTAAAATTTTTAGAAGGAGAATAAAAACAAGGAAATCTTATTGCTATTATTCCAATAGTATTCTAATAATTGAATATTTAATATAAAACATGTCAATATAACATTTTTTCAAATATTCAAATTAGTCCTGCATTAAATATTTTTCCCTTCACTGAACTAAAACTGCTTTGACATGCAAATCATTAACAGTGGCAAATTTAGCGAGATATTTTTTTTTTAAAAAAGTACTTTAGTGAAATAAGGATGTGATATCCTTATTTTGATGGTTATAAAATGAAAATATTTAGCTGTCTCTCTCTAGTTTTCATTAAATTAAACAAATATTTGTAAATAGTTTTTATTAAAGAAGTAAATATTCACAAAATTTATTTTTAAAAGTAAATTCATTAACTAGAAATGAATACTTCTAATGAAATGAATACTGAATATCTAATGTCGACAGCATTAATTTTGCATTAAAGTTAACCCATTAGAACTACGTATCCTTATTATTTTACCACATAGATAAAATGTATTTCTTATGTTAAAAACATCTTACTGGAGGTTGAATTAGTTAGCTTTATATTAGAATTAAGTCACATTGAAGTTTGTTTTAGTGTGTTTACACGTAAGTAATAAAAAAGTCATAACTTACAGTACTTATTTGAAACAATCTGTCTCAAGAATATAAACGTATAATCTTTTGTGAAATTGTGCAATTCTGTTAGATATTGAAGTATATAAAAACAAAGCCTAACACTTAAAATATATTCATTAAATTAGTAAATCAAAATATTTCTTTTACATGCTAAAGGAAATTTCCTATTTTCCGGAGTTTGTAAGAAACAAACTTCTATTCTACGATTTTAAACCATATTTACGAAATATTAGTTTAACATATCCTTGATTTTATAAAAAAAATTACTAAAATAATTTTGAACCTCATAATTAAAGAATTAAACAGTTTAACATATTATCTGATGTTTTCCTTATACGGAATAATGTTTGTGATTACTGAATTCAAACATTTTTTTATATAGTTAAATTGATCATTAGAGTTTGTTGTGAAATCATATTATAATGTCTCTGAAATAGATATGCATTTCTTAAACAAATATTTAAGGGGAATATTTCTCGTAATTTTTCCAAAACTCGAAATTCTTGATGTATTTTAATATCATTTGCCGGTCCTACACCAAAATGTGAATTTAGTGAAAGTTTGAATCAAAATTAAAGTTTACTTGCTGAAAATAATAGCTTCTTTGTAAAGTTATAGGCCTTAATCGTAACAAAATAATAAATTTTTATGTGGAATGAAGACTAACACTATTTCCATTATAAAATTCGAAAATATTTATTTAGTAGAATTTATTCCTCCAATTTTTGTAATTACTTTGTGATCTTAATATTTTAAACAATGGTTGAAATATGTGTACTGAAATTTTGAGTGGTGTGAAGCTATCAACATTATCAGGATTAATGGTATTGACAAATTTGAGGAACTTGGGAATTTTCAAATTCCGTGGGAAACCGATAAATTTAAATTGAAAACAAATGTAATATTGGCATAGTAGATACACATTTCCAATCAATTTATTTTGAAAGCATCTGCCTAATGATATATTTCATGTGAGCGTGTCAATAAATCGCCTTCAGCTGGCCAGAACAAATTATTGAAATGTCATACTTTCACCTTGCTATTCTTGTTTGCGAATCTATCTATATATATATAGGAGTGTGGTTTAAGTTATACCTTCACTCTCAGAAGCTAAATTCTAGTAGTTAGTTGCATCTGTGAAAATATATATGTATATTACCGTTTTACAAAAATTATGCCTGATTCAAGCAGTGAAGAAGAATTTTGTTTTTATGAAGAAGATTATTCTTCGGACACGGATAGTGAATTTGATGATCTTTCTGGGGCTCGTAATTGGTAGCCAGTTGACATTTCAGCTGCGATAGCTCCACCAGCATTTCCATTTACAAATAAATCAGAAGTCAACATATCTAAAGTGGATTCTTCAAATCCACTGGAGTATTTTCGCTATTTTTTTAATAACGAAATCTTAGAATTCATAATTTTAAATACTAATGAATACGCTAAGTTATACATTGAAAGTAATGAATTAAGCCCAAGTTCTCGTTCAGCTTAGTGGGAAAATATAAATAAAGAAGAATTGCTGGTTTTTCTTGTGTGTGTTAATCATTAACATGGGTATTGTTCAAAAACCCAAAGAAGAAATGTACTGGTCAAAAAATACCTTGATTGATACACCATTCCAATTTAATTATAAACAATATATATATATATATATATATATATATATATATATATATATATATATATATATATATATATATATATATATATATATATATATATATATATATATATATATATATATATATATATATATATATATATATATATATATATATATATATATATATATATATATATATATATATATATATATATATATATATATATATATATATATATATATATATATATATATATATATATATATATATATATATATATATATATATATATATATATATATATATATATATATATATATATATATATATATATATATATATATATATATATATATATTTATATTTATATTTATATATATATATATAATATGCATTATACAAAGAAACTAAATAATGTTATTTATTTAAAAACTTGATAAAAATGTAATGAAAATTAGTATTATATGTATATTTTTTATAAATCGCAATAACTTTTTCAACTATGAAAGAATGAAGAGTCTTCAACTATGAAAATCTAAATAGGAATAAATATAGAAAAGTAAAACTGTTGCTTTCTTGAAATACTTTCGATTTCCGCTCACATTAGTTAAATCAACCATGACCGTTCAGTAAGTAAGTTCCCAAGCCACGATTTCACGGCAATCCATCAATTCGGGGGTTGAATTTAAAGCACTGCAGTGAAGCCAGTTGCCCCTACCAAGGGGCTCGGGATAGCCGGAAAACGCGCAGAAATTTTTGACCGAGTGTACTCGGGATAGCCGGTTAAAGGGTTAAATTAATTAAAATAAATGGTGATTTAATCTGCATGTGTAACCTTTGTAAGACAATGATCACTTATTGAAGACATGATTGACCTCATATTTTGCAAGAACTGAGGATATATGTAAAAATATGTGCTGCTTACTGTTGGTAAAAATGTTCTTTGGATTTAAACATGCATATTACAATTAGTACATCATAATGCCATTTTTTATAAATATAATTTGAATGCTTGAATGTATTAACGGAATGTTTGTCTTATATTATAATAAATACTAATTTTTTATGATTGTTATTATTATTTAATACTTTCTAAGAGATAATTTCCTCGTGCATACCTAACCAATTTATTGTTTTCCAGTGTCCTGACTTAGATATCTCCTTATTTGTTTTTAATAAGGAAAAAATAAATTTTAATTTCATTTATGTTAAAAATCATTTGCAGTTCTGTACAAGATAATTTGAAGATATGCAGTTTGCATAGGTGTTATAACTTGATAAAAATCTTGATAAAAAGAATTAAAGACATTTACTTTGATCAGAAAACAAACTTAATAAGAAGATTAGATATTTATTTCACAACATTCAGAAAAAAAATTATATTTTAACAAGAAACATAAGGTTTTAAATATAAAATAAACAGAAAATGTGAAAATACATGAAAAAAATTAGTTCAAATATCTTAAAAACAATTCTAAAATATTTTTTTTATTAATCCTTTAAATGAGAAATAATTGTCAAATGATGTACTGGTGTTTGGAATTAAAAATCTGGCACCACCGAGTTAACCTCATTCATTGCTGAAAAAAGCTAATGAAATGTAATTGTAGGTCAAGGAAGAAAATAAAGTATGTTGGAAATCAGGTTAAGGAAAGAATAACCTAAATATCAGTTTAACTTAATTAAACCACAGAAACTAAAATAAGACTTCTTAAACATGGTTAACATTGCAACATTTTTTCCATGGTTTAAATAACGATAAATGTTGCTGTGAAAAGATAAGAATAAAATAGAAATTCATATTATGATTTATAAAAATTTTTGTAGTCAACAAAATTATTTGATGGAAACATTTTGAAGTATGTAAGAACATTTGTTTCAAAAATTCATTCCCTTGTAAGAAATTTTGGTAATTAAAATTTTAGTTTTTATTGCGCGTCAAATTAAAGATTACTGTATTTGTAATAGTGCGATTATAAATTGATAATAATTATTTAAATATTCATAAATCAATATATCAAAATATAATATAAATATATCGAAGAATATCAAAATCAATTTTAATGATGTTTACTATTTCTAAATTTATTAATACATGCTAGGTTATTTGTATATATCAAAAGATTTAAATTTTCTACGAAATATGGAATTGTGAACTGATTATTATTCGATCAATACAATAATTTAATTGACACTTGAAACTTGCTTATAAGCAATATTTTTACTAACAACTTAACATCATATGTTAAATAATCTTTAATTGATTTCATTTTATGTATTTAAAATATTATTTCAAAAAACAAATTTCAGGAAAATTGATATTATTAAAGTAAATTCATTTCATTTATGTATATCACTAATTAATTAACAACTAACCATTTTTAAAATAGATACTCAATTATTTCAAGAAAGTTACAGCAAGTGCTTTTGAAAATAATCACTAAAAATTTATCTTATAAAAACTACGAGTAAATTACTTGTAACTATTATTACTAAAATTATTATTTAAATTTATTTCAAAATGGTGTTGACGTTCACTTAATATCTTTCTTTTACGTAATAAAAAATTTACCCTACTCTATGTTTTTCTTAAAATTATGATAATCAAATTTTCTGTATCTCTCTCCTCTTTTCACTTGCCTAATTTTCTTTTTGAGAGACTATCTGAATTTAAAATAATTTTCATTTATTATAATTATTAAGTTTTGATTTTAAAATATTTTAATGTTTTTCCATTCAGAAGAATACATTGAAATTGTATGAGAAATTTGATTGAGAACACCAAATATATATTCTAATTAGCTTTTACTGAAACTCCTTTTTTATTATCTTTAAAATACATTATCAAAAAAAAAAATATATATATATATATATATATATATATATATTACTCTACTCTATGCGATACTGCGATAAATGGAACTGGAAAGAATTTACTTTTTAACTAATGAAATGTGTATAAAATATTTATTCGCTACTTTAATACCCAATTATTTTATATAATTATTTATGTTTTCGTTTGATTTATATTATCGCAGGAATGATCATCGCTAAACTTCTCAGCACTTTGTAAGCGTACTATAGGCTATTAAAAACTAATAATCATATCATCAAAAAATTTTTTGAATGTATTTTTGAAAAAAATAGAGGTAAAATCAATTTAAAAAAATGAAATACGAATTCATATTTCCATTTAGGAAAACACTAAAAAAATAAAAAAAAAACATTATTGGTATTGCTATATTGTTTTTTTTTTACTGATCATCATGCAACTTAAATCATGTACCAATTATCATTCTAACATAATTTTGAAGAAGAAATTAAATATTAACTAAATGGATAGTAATCTATTTAAGTTTTCAATATAATTTCTCGGAAATATTTTTATTTTTCCTCTAAAATTTCGTCTGATTTCCCATTCTTTTTTTTATACATAAAATTTCTACTTTTTAGATAAATTAAATTCCATATGTGTCAAAGATCCAATATTGTAGTAATATTAATCAAATGGATAATTTCCTTTATAAAATTTATTCAATAAATTTTTGATAATGTATGAAACATGATTTTGTCTTTAAAATTTTTAAAAAATATGCATTTTTACATTCCTTTTAATATAAAATAATAATTTCCTCTCTAATATTTGATTTTATTATATAAATAAATTTTCAGTTACAATTACTTTAGACACTATCTAAGACCCTTAAAAATATTTATACTTTTGAGCTCAGAAATTATATGTTATAAATAATGAAACAACAAAAATTTGTGTTAAATTCTATATACATAATTTGTTCTTCAAAAATATATTTTTGTAAGAAAAAATACTTAACTTTATGTAATTTCTATTTAAACTGAAAACTCTTTTTTCTTAAATGTAAATAGTTTAACAATTACTTTTAAAAACATAAATAGGTTTTCTAATTACATGGAACAACTGTAAAGCATTCTATTTGTAAAACAAAGTCATACAAACATAATAATATATTTCTTCATTTGATTAATAGAAATGCTAAAAAACAGAGCCGCCTAATGATAATAATTCGTGACAAAACGAATTGTATTTCTTAAAAGATAATTTACAAGCAGGTCTCTAGTACTTTAAATATTATATGGAAAAAGGGAACTTTTTAATTCTGTTTTTTTGAACAAAATAATCATAACAGGTACTTTAAAGTTCCCTATTATTAGAATATTACTTGCAGAAAAAATATTACAAACCTATTACTAATGTAAATAGTTCATTCAATTTTCAAGAAAAAGATTTGATTTATTAATTTTTTTATAAAAACATAAAAGAAAGAAGCTGTATCGTTATTAAGTATACTTAAATCAGATCTCTATAAATTTTTGAACAAATGAGATTTTCTATTTGGTTTAAATTGAATAGGCATTTAACACATGCATAATCAATTATAATTTGTAGATCAATTTGGAGTAAATTACACATTTTAAATAATAAACAATTTCTAAGAAAAAATTCCTTTGAAAAATATTGTAAGTACTTAGCAACATGGTTTTCGAAGAATTATCACTTTTTCACAGGAACTTTTTTTTCCATCTTTAAAATGAAGATTTCACTTTTTTTTACTTTATTTTTTATAATTTATCTCTTTTTCTTATTATAAGAACATATTATTCGTAAATAAAATATGAGAGTTAAGCGGAAATTTATTTATATCAAAATGTTCTTGTCTCATAAAAGTATGAAAATTCATAAAATTATTTTTTCCATATTGATTCCATATTTAAAAAAAATCATAAAAACTATTTTTTTCTATTTTGTTAATCTTAATGTTTAATCAATTTAATGACAATAATAATTTTAGATTTTCAAAATGGTTAGAAATCAAATCATTAAATGATGATATCCATACAGAAAAATACATTATTTAATCCTTAAATCAATATTAATTTCTTCTATCTATATGAATTTATATGAAAATAACTAAATTCCACTTTTTAATATAATTACATTGCTCTCAATTTATATTTAGAATAGTGGTTTTTTATACAATGTTAAAATGTAAAATGCAATATTTATTAAATGAAATAATATTAGCGGTAGTTTTTAATGAAGTTATGAATATCTAATAATATATATTTTAATTATATTCAGTTTTAGCTAATTTGTTGAAAAACATTTGATTTTAGTGGTGTATTTTGTGCTTTTTTTCAATTATGCCATTTATTTAAAATTACATGGTACTCACATTAATGAATAATTAATCTATTCACATTAATTTTGCACAGTTATGTTTCTTTCAATTATTTTTAAATTTTTTGAGGCCTAGTGCAGACATTCGTGAATGACGTGAATATTTTACTGCCATAAGAGTTTAAGCATTTCATTTACACAATTCAAAGATTGTCTTACACACAATTATTAATTCATATGCAGTTAATTTTGTGGAAACCTTATAGCTTATAATACATTTTATGTTTATGAAACTTTTATTGAATTTTATTCAAAATGAATCTTTTATTCAATTTTCAGTAAAATATTTGAATCTGCAAAACTTCTGAACAAAATTGTATACATAAGCAAAAGGAAAATATTGTGCTTAATTTCACTAAATTCTTTTATTAGAAAAGGTTGAGCTCTGTTTTTTTAATTAAGTGATCAGTTACAGATAAAAAAAACTTTTGATTCTTATAACTCAAATAAATTGAACTATTTGTAACGAAATTCTGTCCAATATTATATTTCATAAGAAACAATAACTTTAAATAAAATTTTAAGTTCAAATAGATGTCTTCCTTATTTTCGAGTACAATAAAAAATTTCCGCCTCAGTTAAAAGAATGAAGATAAAGGCAACTACCTCCACATATTGCTGAATACTTTTCCAAGCAGTTTGCAATTTTTATATTTTTTACATAATACAATATATCCTTGTAACTACAAAGACTGATAAAATTTAAGAATTCGTATAAAAATGGCTTCAAACACCACTCTGTTTTGTCAGCAATTTAACTTTTTTTTTAAATTAAAGTCTTCGGAAAAACAATAGCAAAAGTAAATAACAAAGTTTATTGAATTTTTTTATTTTGCAATTTAGTTGTTTGAATCCCCATTTATTTTTAATTGGATTTTAATGGTGGATTCTATCAATTATCAAAGTTATGAGTTAATTAAGAAAGTATGTGCTCGGAGAATCTCAGTAGATGACACGACTAAGAAGTGAATGTAATAAAATACTTGATAATAGTGCTAAAATAGCTAGATTTGTGTACCTCATTGGAAAGCTTGTAATTGTTTAAATTCGCATAATAATGATTTAAACAAATTTACTAGTGATATAAAATCACAGATTACGCAACATATCTTTTTTGATTAATGTTTTATAATTTTGATAACTATTTTTTAACTATAATTTTGAAATTACTTAAAGTAAATTGAATTTATTAAACACTACGTAGAGATAACTTGAGTTTATTGGAAATAGAAAGAAATTTAAATTTTCATTTTTATTTCCTTAGAAGTGTGTTTTTAATGATACATCTATAAATCGTGTAAACTTGTTACCGAGAGCAAAGTTTTCAGAAGAATAAAACAAAAAAAATGAAGACTTTTACGATGAACTTTTCCTAAAGTACCATTTTCAGTAATACGATAATTAAATTCTTTAAATGGACGCATTCCATATTATTTTGATGAAATTTAAGTAAGAAAGTAATTTAGGCAAGTAAGAATTTGTTTTTTTATAGAACTCTTTACTTATACATTAAGGTTTAATTGAATTTCCTTAACTAATGCTAGGTATACATTCAATGCTATTACTTTTAAAGTCTCTTCATTGATTTAAAGAAAGAAATTTTGCACTTAGTCATTTACATGTAAGAATTAAAACATTTTATCATTTGCATATTTAACTACATAGTTTTTATTGTTACATAGGCAACAAAGTTTATACAAACTATATAAGATGATTGTAAATAGTAATCAGAATTCTCTCAAATAAATTAATCTTAAACAAGAAAGATGTTACTAATATTAAAAGAAATAACGATCAGAAATGTATTCCATTATCTTTCTAATAACAATTCCCTCACAATAGTAATGGCAAGTATAAGGAGAGAAGATTTATGTACTTAATTTTAGGATAACATTTATATAATCTGTAAGATTTGTTTGTTTAAATTATATTTGTAAAATAAATTCATGTATTTGTTTTTGCTTCCAAGCACTATTAGAAGTCATGTTTTGGAAACATTAGTATTTGTGAAGGAATAGTTTAGCTGGGAAAATATAATTACATAATTTTATTTTGAATGTTCGTAATTTCTGTTTTTCGAAGTACACAAAATACTTATAGAAGCATATGTTACTGTCTTAATATATCAAACTCAAATAACTTATAAAAATACAATTTTAGTAATAATTTTAGACCCTTAACAAGTTTTTTCAGCGTATTTACAATATTGTCAATAGATTTAGGCAATTAATAATTTAAACAAACTGTATAGAAAAATGGTTCTTATAGCAAGAATCATCATAAGAGAAACGTGACATAACCGTGGTTTTACTATTTACGAACAAATTAAATCCTATTAATTGCTTACATTGAAAGGATGATTTATATTTTTAATCTTTTCTTTTCAAAATGTGTATACAGTGGAACTCAAAATGCTCTTATCATAATAAACAAATCGGTTTTACAAAATTAATTCGTTCTGTTTGAATAGAATTTTTGTGCCACATGTAATGTAAAATGAATTATCAGCAATATTGTGCGATCATCGTAGCTTTTTACTATCATTCATTTATTGAAGACAAAAATTTATTAGTCTTTTGAAAATTTAATACCAATGTGAGAAATAATTTTTCTACTAGTTCAACATAAAACACTATACATAAATACTACTGATTCAACAAGGTAGACTTTGAAGTATTTTATGCAGTTTGTAAGCCAGCATAGATAGTATAATGACATATTTTTCTCTATAATTTTATTTTTTTTCAAATCAAATTTTGTTTTCTTTTTCAAGTGAATCTATCAAATGATTTGATCCATCTAAGCAATTTGATGCATTTTTTTATTTGGGAAAACAAAAATATCTTGTGCATCAAGGAATACCACACAGGGCCTGAAGGTACAACAAATGTAATACACAACAAATCAAGGATAAATCATGAGATGAAACAAAAAACCAGTAGTTCTTAATTCTGCAGGGAACTGAAGGGAAAAGTTTTAGTCCACTTACAACTGAGAGAAGAAACAAAACCTGAGTTCCATTCTATGATGATGTTCTTTTGGGTAATGGAATTAAAAAAGACTTGGATTGACTGGTATCGAGTTTATTTGTAAGTGACAGAGAAAATTTGGCCAAGAAATCTGCTCTTTCATTTCCATACACACCATTGTGACCCTTGACATGTGAGAAACCGGAAGAAAATATTTTCAATATTGCACATGTGAATTGAAGTTTGGATTTCTACAGTTTTTAAAGCTAGTTTTCATCTTGAAGAGCCAGTAGGAATGACATCGAATCACTGTAAATTAATTTTTTTAAAAGGCTTGCTTTTGGTGCCTTTAACAGCAAGATTAATGAAGAGTAATTCCGCTTGGAACATAGATCAATAATTATTAATCCGGTATATCTGATGATTCACTTCAAAACCATTCTGAAAGCATACGTATTCAAGACTTACTTTTTCGCTAACCTTACTTCCAACTGTAAACTTACTCCCATCTTCCTTAATGCTATCAAATTCAGCAAGAGGAGCAGGAGATCTTGTCGATGTATGGGATTGAGAAGAATAATTGAAATCGACATTCAGAGGGTCAGAAAAAGAGTCTCGAGTATAACGATAAGCATTATTTTGATGAAGTATCACAACATCAAGAAGTGGAAGACCAGAGAGAATATAGTGAGCATCATAACTGATTCTTCTGTATTCTCTAACAATCCATAAGAGCAGTTTTCTTAATATTTTCCTAATAAGTCTTTGGTTTAATTTTTCTTCAAACTGTCTCCCTAAATTCGGGACGCATAAAGAATAACGGGAACAATATATTATTTATAAATCAATTTTGAAACTTCGAATTTAATACCGTGAATGTTATTGCAAATTATATTCAATGCATTTGTAAGAATATTAACCATAGTTAACATGCATTTCAAATGTTCCTTCCAGTGAAGTGTATGTTCGACAACAACGCCAAGATATTTAATGTTATCAACAACTTCCAGAAAATTGTTGCCCATAACAAGATTGTTAGTGGCATCAATGTTAACCTTTTTGTGAATCATCATTACTTTGCATTTCGTATGATTGAATTCCAACTTGCACTGTTGAGCCCACTTATGAATAAAATCAAGAATATCTTGAGCAGTATTGCATAAATCGTGAAAATTCTTGCTCTGGACAATTACAAGTAAGACATCTGCAAAAGCAGTTTTCCAACACTTAAATGCATCCAGTTTTTTCAGTAAATCATTTATAATTTGGTTCCAAAAATGGGCAAAAAAAGAGCCTTGTGGGCATCTTTTATGGATGTTCACGACTTTCGACCTATTTCCAAGAGGGAGAACTGCTATTCTGTTTTTCAAAAACCTGCGGAAGATATTGAGAATATTTGAAGAAGTATTAGCCACCTTCTTTAAGAAAATGATAAAGGACCACCATGCATCATCAGTCAATTTCATGCATTTTAATCATAAATTAAATTATCTGTTTGATAATTTTAATTTAAGAACTACTTAATTTCCACACCATTTATTTTCTTCTGACAAATATTTAGAACAGAATTACGATCATAGTAAGGTTTTAATCAAAGAATTTTATTTATAAAAAAATGATTTTAATATTCGCCTTAATATTTGTTAAGAATAAGTGAAGAATCGGATATATGTTCAATGTTGTTTCCTGTAATCATCTCCATTTTTAAAAAAAGATTTTTTTAGTAGTGGACAAAATAATAACAATAATTTAAAGACATTTTCAATTACATTACTTTTGTATATTTAAAATATATAAATGATTTTCAATATCCTTAATCTCTCTACGCAGGTCAAGCATCTAATACGAATTCAAAATATTAAAACATTTATATTATCTACTGCCATAAGAAACAGGTAGGAAACAACATTATTCATACAAAAATCGAGAATATAGCTTAGACTTTCCTTGAAAAAAAATACGAAACTTTATTTTACACAATAAATATAATTAATATACTGTACGAGATTATAATTTGAGAATTATGTATTTTAAATGTAAAGTTACAAATCCAGTCAACGTAAAATGTACAAACTTTCTTTAATATCAACAACTTCGTAATTCTGAGCTAGATGGATGTTATTATTTTAAAACATATTTTTAATGCAAAAATCATTTTAGCTACATATAATTGATGATATCATTTTGACGACGAAGCAAAATATTATTCAATTTAATATTCATATTAAATTAACTGTCTATATTTCATCTTGCCTCATGTGAAATCAATCATAAGTGTCTGAAGAAAATTTTGCATAAATTATTCTTTCAATAAATTTCATGAATGGGGTCATGCACCTAATTTTTATTCATCAATCTTCAATAATAATTTACTTTGTCCATTGCAGATATTTGACCTCTGTTTCAATTATTAAATTTTGTTTTCTTGAATCAACAAAGGAAAGCTGTATTGAAAATTGAAGTTTATATATCTTTGAAGAATATAGTATTTAATGTCTCATCTATAACAAATTGCCAATTTTATCAACTCCATAATAATTAATTGTCATGGAAATTTATAGATAAGAACATGTATGTCTTAGAAACCACAGCATGTTAGATACTGATTAATAAATTTACAAAAATTACTGGACAAAATCTAATAGCGAAATGTTACCTGAATATTAAATACATATGTAATTTACATGTTTTTGATTGAAACGAAAATCATACGTTCATTGAATCAAAAACAAATAATGCTTTCTTATTTTATTGTATCACTTTTGATTGTAGAAAATTACATGAAATGTATACATTTTTCTAAGACTAATTACATAAAGAGATTTTTTACACTTCTTTATGATTTTATGCCACATAAATTCTCATCACATTTTGAAAATATTTTGTAGCCATGATGTTACAACTTTTTCTATGCTTCTTTGCAAGAACTGAAAACACCTAATTCGTTACATAACAACTGTTACAGATAAGCATATAATTTACTATAATTACAAAGCAATTGCCTTTGCGTATAACGTGATACAGCTCTTTTTCTGCTGCTAGCTCCATTCCGAAACAATACTGTAAATATATGTTGAAATCGCAAATCATCTTTTATCTGTAATAAATATTTAATGAGTAGTAAATAGGCATTTTCAAATGTAAAGGGTGCTGCATCAGCAACTTACAGAATTCATTCGAAAATACATCGTCAGAAACCGAGACTCTGATTTCTCGTATCAGAGAAGAACCAAACAAAACCAAAACTTGTTTGTGTAACATGCAACATCACAAAGACACAGGGTGATGGAATTCTCATCCTTATAGCTGTGGTTCGCAACAAACACGAGATGGCAGAATCATCATTTGTACTTTCACAAAGATACAACACGGCTACAGGAATTTTGTAGTGCAGTTCCATGGTTCACTTTTATGTTTCGTAGAATCAGCTGAAGTATTTTTCTAGACAGAATTCCCGTCACTGAATCACAGACATTACTTCAATAGGCTTAGCAACAAAGTACATGCCGTTCTAAATTGCAGTAAGTCTGCTTCTCGGATAAATTTTTGTGCAATTTGAAATTCAATGAGGGAAGAGTACAATTCAGACTTTACAGAATAGAGCCCTTGTTCCTTCAGTGAATTATCCAGCATCATATCGCACGAATACATCAAGGTGTGGGATTAAATTGGCTATATTTAATGATCGAAATTCTTGAAACTTGTGGACAGCCTAAATATTAATCGCAACATAAGACAAACTGAAAAACCTGTTATCCTTCCCATATTCTTAATCATATTCCGGATCACATTTAAATAGGATAACGCACGTATACATTGCCCGTTTCTTTTCTTCTACAAGCTCCTTATATTTCTAATGTATATAACTTAATACGTCTGGGTAGTGATAAATTGGGGACTTGCTTCTATAACTGATCAAAAGCAAAGTAAGACTAAGGTTTTTTCAAGCCAAAGCCATTGGAATGACATTCACTAAGAATGCATTCAAAATTTGTATGACTCATTTTTATTTGTCTATGAGAGCACAAAAAAAATTATTGATTTCCAAAGTGCTTTATTTCCTTTTTGATAGTAAATTTTGTTTTAGATATTATTAAATGTTTTATTTCTACGAATATCAGTATTATGTGAAATAAGTTTAATTAATTTTTGACAATTTTTTTATAATTTTTTAATTTTTACCAATATTAATGATATTTATTATAAGAGAAACTTCTAAGTATTGGAATCACTATAAAAAGTGAAATGAAATATTTTCTTGGAACGTTTTCAAAAATATTAAGCATGGGATTTTCTCAGTTATTTGTAAAACTGTTTTTTTATCATGTGGGAATATATAAATCAACTTCTATTTTCTTGTTTAAGAATTGCAGTTTAATTAAGCCAGGCTTAAGCTTGGCATCATACAGGATGTAAAACTTATAACAGTTTAAATACAAATTTATTCAAGGATAAATAAGTGATTAACCGTATTTTGTTACCTATTGATTTTGTCTTCCTACATTTTCTTCTTAAAATAATTAGAGTGAATAAAATTAAAATAATTCTTTATTCATCTAGGATTCAATAATCACCTTAAAAATTTCCGGATGATTAAATATCGATAGATTAGATAAATGATGCATTTGGAGTTATAAAGCCACATTACATATCCTGCATCTAATTCAAAATTTCAATTTAAGTACATTTGAACAATTCATAAGCATAAAAATGGTATTAAAAGTAGACATACTTATGTAACTAAAGCGCAGTGATTTTCTGGTTTGTTTGTCGCTCTACGGTCATTTTTTGCACACTAGGGTTAATTAGACCGGAACCTACGGTTTAAAGTGGATTCCGAACACTACAAACATCCATGCCCAAGGTGGGATTCGAACCCACGAACTGTTGAAACGAAGGCAAGAGCGCACGCAGTGATTCTCATTTATAAGATTATTTTCAATTTTTCATATATATATATATATATATATATATATATATATATATATATATATTATATATATATATATATATATATATATATATATATATATATATATATATATATAATCTAAAATAATCCAGCGAATGATGCCATACTACTCAGGAAGTATTATTTTTAACTGTATTACACTTTACATTAAGTTTTGATACAAATGTGTGTAGAAAATTAAGTAAATGAACACTAATTGATGTAAGGTTGTTCATACTCACATTAAAATTGAAGTACCAGTAATAGATGCATTTTGTTGTAAACTACTAAGAATACAAATTATTTCAAATTTCTGTATCAGCGTAAATTAATTTTTAACAAAATAACATTTGGCATTATGTTAAATATTTCCTACGGTTGGCTTTTCTGAATGAGCTCAAGCTAGAAATACATTTATAGTGATTTCTCCAACACACATTGATAAACTTGCATTAATTACGAAAACATGTGCAAAGATCACCATTGCGCTACTACACATTTATTGTAGAAAATAAAGGAATTCAGCACAGAATTAAACTTATATATTTAATTGAAAATCAACTTTATGCTGAAAAAAGTTAATTTTCAATCGTATATGACTGTCATATTACATTGTATGTTGTCATCATTGAAAAGATACGGATACAAAATACAGAAACACACTTGATAATGATAATAAGTTCACATTATTATATTTAACAATTGTCAATGTTTATAAGAAAAGTATTAACTTTTTGATTAACATATTAATATTATCATTATATTGATCGATATCGCTGTTTGTATGAACATAACACAATTACAATTGTAGTTATAAAATTATGTATTGTTTTAATAGCAATCAGTCATTTACTTTATATTATTCTTTTATTTGAAATAAATAAAAAAAAATTTATTGTAAAATTTTGCGTATCTGTGTGCATAATTTATACGCAAAAGTCTTCAACTTCGAGTATGTAAATGCAGTTTTTTAAAATAATAATTATTAATGAAAATAAAAATATTTCAGATTTTTTTAAAACCATCTTCATATATATTTCTGTTCAAGTATACAAATAAAGAAAAAATATTTTAGATTTGCTATTACATATTACTTTAGCAAGTACTTAATGCTAATAATGGAATTTATAATCTTACAATGATGCTAGTTTTTGAAGGATTTTTTACAAATAGTAAGACTGAATATAAAAATTCTTTTATCGCAAATTTTTTGATACTTCTTTTATATTTGAAGAATAAATTTGTTAAATTTTTGCAGCAATAGATACAAAAGAAGAAAATTTGTATTCAGGAGGAATTAGATGCGCCTAACTACTTTAAAAGAATATTGTTCAGACACTTATTTTATGTTAACTTTGTTATTGTATTAATAGTTACATTTTACTCTTTTTTAAATCACAGTGAAATGATACAATATCAGTTGGAATATTTCTGACAGACATAATATTTGTATTTTTTTCCAAGCACATTCGCAGACGTAAAAATATATGTACTGGCGTTATTTTTTAAGGATTTTAAAAGAATATATATATATATATATATATATATATATATATATATATATATATATATATATATATATATATATATATATATATATATATATATATATATATATATATATATATATATATATATATATATATATATATATATATACATAGTGATATATATATATATATATATATATATATATATATATATATAAATATATATATATATATATATATATATATACATGGATTATAATAGTTAAAAATATATAAAAGAAATATCCTTCTAATATAAAGGAAATAATAAAACTCCTATTACACAATGAAGAAAAAGAAAAATTATATTGTCATTTCTTTTATTTATTATAATAATTCAAATTTCTGCAAACAAATTATTAAAAAATACATTTTATTATTTATTAAGAACTAATTTACAATACAATGAGTAAGTTATTGAGAGTTCAGAAAAAATTGAAGAATATGAATTCAAGTAATTTTAATAATTTTTCGTTTCTAATTCAAGAATTTTTCCCAAAGGAAAAAATTTGGATAGTTAAAATAATATTCAAGACTCGTCAATAATAAATATATGACTTTGAGTATAAGACATTTTATCAAAATATTAATAGTATTATTCAATATATGATTTAACTTTAAAAATAAATAATTCCTTCTTGTTTTAGAGTCACATCAAACATTCAGTGTCTGTAATTTAATTGACAATCATAATTGATATCAATTATGTAAAACTATCTTAAAAGATTAACGCATGCAATGCTCTCGTAATTAGTATTATAACTTATCAAAAATATTATTTTAAAGATTAATTATTAATATTTATTTATTAAAGATTAATTATTATCATTTCACTACACTTACTTTTAAAAAATATAATAAAATTTATAAATTAAATTTATTTACATTTTTCACATATAAAAAATATTCTTCAAAAATATTTCCCGACACAAAATTCGATAATATAGCAAAGATTTTGTACATAAATAAAAGCTAAATATATATTTTTACGCATTAGTTTATTATGTAAGTCATAATTTTGTTTTGAAATTCAAATGAATACATTAAATGCTGAGAAACATATTGAGATATCAGAAAAACACACACACACATAACTATATACTTCATTAGATTATAGATATACATTTCGACCAAAATAGTATTGGGCAAAAATAATTTCTTATATGAGGAAAAGCTGATATTATACAAAGCTAAATACTTTTGTTTTTACCTAAAAGTTAAGAACGTGATTTAAAACAAAATAGAATCCAGTTACTATATAATTTTAATACCTATGAATTAAATAATAATTTTTTGTTATTTTCTTATTATTATGGAAATTTTTTGATCGTTTTGTTATTTATTTTATTTAATTAACTTGACACTTATTCTCTAAATTTATACGACTTATTGGTCGTAAAATTTCAGTTATTAACAATATAAATGTATGTTTGTCAGCTTTTGTGAGAATTCATAATTTTTAAGACAATAGTTATGCATGAAAGAGAACTACATAAAATAAATGTAAAGTGAATATTTATGTATAATATCAGCAGAGATTAGTATATTTCAACAGTAAAATGTGATTCTAGATGGTGTACTTACTTTTTTGAAAGGTAAAAAGTTCTATCATTTTTTTCATGTTTAATACTATTTGTCATTAGTGAAATAAATAAACTAATTAATTGAATAATAAATAAGTAAAATAAATATATAGACTAATTCAGAATTAAATAAATAAAGTGTAAAACCTAATACTTGTTTTCAAAAAGTGGAAAAATTTAAAACAAATATGAATTATATCCTTGGATATTTTAAAAGCATGCACTTTAAGAACATTTAATATTTTTGATAGAAAATTATTTGAGATTAATTTTAAATACTGGTCATTTTTACATCTTTAAATGATTTTATAAATATTAGGTCTTTAAAGGGATTATAAAATAAAGTTTTGGATTCATATTTTGGTTATTTTTGAAATTAAGTATCGTTGAAATGAAACGTTTTTTCCTTTAAATAACGTATCTTTTTAAGAGATAAAGGAGTTTCAAGCTTTCGTTTTAAATAAAAACTGCATTATATATTTTTGCAATATTTGAGTGCATTTTAAAATTAGATTTTTTTGACAAATTTTCTTAAGTTTACTATTATCAGTAGAGAAGTATTATTTTAGGAAACAGTTGATTAGAGGATTATTAATTAATATTAACTGTCAAAAATTAGAAGTAAGGAAAAACTATTAAAAATTGAATTAATTGTATAAAATTTGAGTATGAGAAATAAATTATTATATAATTCTGTACACATTATTTTTCCATAAAATTAATAACAATATTTAGTAGTCGATATTTAATAGCCGAATTTTTCAAAAATTAAATGAATTGTATTGCATTTATCATTTATTAAGTAATCTGATAATTTAATATCCGTATTTTCAAAATATTGAAATCGATGTAATACACAATGAAAAATTATATTAAACTTATGCTAATTCATACCAACTTTATCTTTAAAGGTTATATCCAAGTTTAAATAATATCGCTTAGAATTAGTTACGAAAATAAATAAACGTAATTTAAAAAATTAAATTGTTCACGCAATTTAAATTTATTTTAAAGGTTTAACTTTTGATTAATTTAATTATTTGTTATTGTTATTTGATCAAAAGATTGATATTAAGAACTATAAAATTATACGACTATAAATATTTTAGCCAGCAAACACAACATGTCAAGCATCAATCGAGCCACTGGAGGTTGCCTGTCAGGAACAACAACAGCCCTCCACTATTCGGCTTCATTTGTACCCAAAAATAATGTGACTTCAGGCATTATTTTTAAGGCGACAGTAATACAGTAAGGTTCTCTGCTGTCAAAATCTTATGAGTGAGTGTAGCCCATGTAGTCGGATATTCAGGCCTGTAAGCGTTCACCTGTTGGCACTTAATCGTTGGTTTCTTCTAATGACGTAACAGTCATAATAAGTTTTCTAACATAAAAATGAAAACTATACCATTTTTATCTGCTAAAGATGTGCATACAGTAATATTAATATAGAGCCATAAATTAAAACGGAATTTGTTTTGATAATTGTCCTTGAAAAACATTATGGTTCTCCTTACATAGAAAATATATAAAATGTATTATGCATAAATGGACTTCATACATATATTGTATACACATTTTATTTATTTAGAAGAAACAATGATATGTAAGCAAACAGAAATTTCAAAACAGGAATTTCTTTTTTTTTCCACTCGTATTGTAAGCAGAAAGTTTAATCATCTAAATTTTAGAGTATTTTTATTCAGTACTACTTAAAATAAAATTACTTTTATAGTCTGTACTTGTTAAAATTATTAATTTGTACTTGTTAATTTTTATCATTGTTTGTATCAACATTACTTGCACAAGTGTCAATCCTTTGCTATATATATATATATATATATATATATATATATATATATATATATATAATGAGATGATAAATAAATTATGATGTATTTTTCGTACTCATTTAAAAAAAAAACAAGATCAAAAATTTAAAAAGTTAAACATGAAAATTACTTAAAAAAATTTTTTTCATTTATTTCCAAATAACGTTCTCTCCGTTCTATTGAAAAAATTTGATTTCAGGTAAGAAATTTGGCAATTGTTTTTATTTTAAGTAAGTTTAACATATTTTGTCTCAAAGTATTATTCATAGGAAAAATAAAAAATATTCAAAGACATTCATGGTAAATCTAATTTCCAAATTTAAGGAGAATGAAATAAACTTTTTTCAGAACTTAAATATTTGTTGTTTACATACTGTGCTAAAAAGATTTAAGTTTTTTCAACACAGTTAAGTGTGAAAATAATGGCAGCTTTTTATATTGTGAGAGAACGATCTTGACTCCAAAAGTGGATGATTATCCGTAATTTTGAAGCAGGGATCAAGCGATAGTTCCCCGGACTTGGCTTGATATACCCATAGGTATTATTATACATTTTGATTTTTCATTGTTTTTTTCATTTGGTTTTTTCTGCTGTTATATTTTCTATGTGTTAATGGCTTGAATCAATGGAAAACGATTTCTCAAATAGATACTTTGGTCCTTATATAAGAGATAATTTTATTAACAAATGTACTTCGACAATATTCTCAGACATTCTATGGTTAACTTTGCCTTGTTTGCTGCATTTCGAAGAATGTGATTTGAAGGCAGGCAGCAAATTTGTCGAAAATTCTGATTTACAACATTGCCTCAATACGAAGGATGACATTGACCACGATGTTTAATGTGTCTCATCCACTATTAATGAACGCGATCGAATTGTCTGATGGGTTGGGATTCAAATTCACTGCATTCCGATAACAGGACCGAAGACCTTACCAATCAAAGCACCAATTGCACCAATTTCATAAATTATTCAAAAGAAATTAATTTCTAGGAAAAATAACAGTTGTAAGTCAAAATTATAAAATCATTATTCAATTTTAATGCTGGTGGTTAAAGAAATTATATTCAATTAAAGTGGAGAATTTTTTTAAAGATTCATAATAAATAAAATATCTTATAAAGATCGCAATATACTCCAGTTTTACTCATTTAATGCTAAAATCTAAATATTATATTAAATGCATCATGGTTTGAAATTCTCTGACTTTATCAGAAACGGTATCTTTTTATAAGTTATCTTTATGTATAAGTTTAGCCCACTAATTGAGGAAGTTTTTGGTAAAGAAAGCGTAATAATTATCTGTTATTTAATCCGAATTTACAATGATGTTGTCGTAAGATCTCTAATTTGGTGTTATAATTACAATCTTATGAAATTATGCGTTGAAAATGCATTTTAACGTAAACGCAATTCAGTCTAGTTCATTTAATTCTTTACGATTAACATGTTACAAAACAATAAGACTATTCTACAATCATATTGTGTAAGTGACTAGTAATAAGTTATTGTATTTTATAATAATTATTTTTTAACATATACGTTGAAGCAATCAGTTTTTAAAATTATTATATTATCATAAATTACCTGAGATATAAATTACCCTGAATCACAACATAATTGCAATTGGATTATGCAAGATTGTGTACCATTTTTATTAGATAACTACAGGCAATTATGTCAACTTGAATTTTCAGCTAATGAGAAGCAGATGTCGTTTAGTTACGAGAAGCGTAGACGCTATTTACTAAGTATACATGATTTCAATTACATTCTCCCGTCACTACGCAGTTTCGTGACATTGGGAAGCATGTAACCGCATAAGACAGACATAAATTTTGATTGAAGACCAAACAGAATTAAAGGCCGGGGATTTTGCCAGTATAACTGCCAAGTTAGAAAGCTCTTTATATCTTGTAATACCAATATACCATAATATTGTTCACTTTATGAAAAGCAGAAAAATTTCTAAATAATTGATAAAATTAAGCAATTTTTTGTGCGTTAACGTTACATTTAATTAAAACAATAATAAAGTTGTATTGTTAATGAATACTTGTTTCAATTAACAATATTCTTCTTAATTTTCCTCCCAACATCTTTTGTGAATCTGATTCCAATAATCAAAATGTTCAAAAAATAACATTTTAACAATTCTCATTATACGTTATTTTAAATTAACATGCATGAACTATGTTTAGAATAAATGAGATAATTATGTTTATAATGAGTATATTAAGCAGAATGAAAATAACAAATTGTATTATATTTTATTGTGTTAAATAATTTTTATTTGTTATATTTATAAGCAAAATTATTTTACATAAGTGAATTAGGCAAATTCCTCTGGGATATGAATTAATTGAAACATTTTCTATTATATTACAACAATAAAATTATCTTATTCAATTTTTATTTCCAGTCTGTGATGTTTCTCATTTATACAAATTTAAATTAATTGCGATTTATTGTAAGTATAAGTGTGCACATTTACTACTCTCAATATTATTATGACTGCAACATTTTATAGAAAATCTATAGTGAAATCATGTGAGAATATAAATAATTATATTTTCTTATAAAATTAAGAAAAGTCTAAATGTTCCTTTTTATAAATAAATCGAAGAAATTTATTTTACATTGTAATTCTTATTAAAAATGTATATTTTATAAGGTTCAAATTTTTAGAGCGATACTTTAAAAGAACTAACAAAATAAGAACATTTTCCATACAATAATTAACATAAATTCATCCTTCAGAGATTGCTTTATATTTAAACATTAAACTTCAAAATAAAAAAGTAAGTAAATTCTCTACTTTCAAAGAATTAAAAGGGAAATGCTATGTTTGTGATAGAATGAAAATAAAATGACTAAAAAATGATATTAATAACAATTTTTGGAGTATTTTAAAGGTTTTACTACTACATTTTGAAATCGTAATAAGAAATATCAGAATTATGAAGTAGAACCATATTAAAAAATAATTAAGTATTCAAAAATCAAAACATTTTTTCAAATTCCTATTTTTTTATTTAATATTAAATTTTATTTTAGTTTGATGTTAATTTATTTAAATTTTTTGAATACATAATTGTCTTTAATTATAACCACAATAAATAGTGTTTTATTTGAAGGACGCACTTTTCCCTTCAGAAATTGAAAACGATACCATATATTTTAAATGTAATTTCAATGTATGGTTCAATTAAAATAAAATAACTTATTTTTACTATTATTTTTTAAATTTGAATTATATACGAGTATACAAGTACATATTTAATCTAAATTTGTGAATAAAAGTGTCATTTTATTTTATTTAGATTTTATAACTATAAAAAATTCATATTAATGAGTTGCATGAATTTGTTTTTATTAAACAAGCAAATTCATATCGGGTTAAATAAACAAGGTTGTAATTCTAATACATTTTCAAGATATTTGTCAATGTCCTATTTTTTGTGTATGCTTCATTCTTGAAAATATTTCACAAATATAGGTACTGCAAAAAGCTGAACATAATAATGTTTGATTGTGAAAATTAGGATATTTATCACGGGGTAAGTAATCTTCATAAAACTCCAATAAGGAAATATTTCAAAATTTTTCTTTCTTTTGAATGTCGCTTTGCAGTTTAATGCATTCTATTTGAAAATAGGAAGGTAATTTATTTATTTCTAGGGAAAACAAGATGAAGAATAAGTCAAAATGCTCTTCATTTTTTTGGAAAATTTCGAAATCTCATTAAACTCTTTAAATTATCAAAAATTAATACAGCATATTTTACATATTTTGAGCAATTAACAAGTTAATGTGCAGCCAAAGTACTGAAGTATGTCAAATCTTCTAGATTTGTTACATGGGTCCAAAATTTTAACATTTTTCAAATGCTGTTTTGTTTGGAACATATTATTAATAAATTGATTTTTTCCTTGAACTCTCAAATTTAAATCCTTCAAATGTTAAGTCTACTAAAAACTTAATATAAAACCCGCCTTTAAATTCAGTCACAGGTCTCCCTTTTATTTCCATAAAATTTTTTATCTCAGTTCTTAAAACGTAAACATTTTTGAATGTTTTCTTCTTACTGAGACATTTTATTTCTATATAATAAATTAAATCTAAAAATTGAGTGTCAATTGCCATAATAAAATCTTTTTCAATTCATGTCAATTACTTAAATAAAGGCAATGAATTGAATTATTCAGAAAAAGTTAAGATTTCAAGGTCTTACTTATTTTTATGTCTATATATTAATATTTAAATATGTTTGTAAAATAGTTGAACACGTGTAAGGTAATAGAAACAAGGCATGGTGATAAACTAAGTCTTCTACAAACGAATTGTTCCGAACGAATGAATGATAAGTTGACGCTTCGATCCGTTAAATATGTTTATTTATTTTACTTTTGATTTAGGAAACAGCAAGGAATTCTTAAAATAAGTACTTACTTAAAATAAGTAATTTTCTTAAAATAAGTACTTACTACAAATGCTTTTATTTTATTTTATACTTCAAAATAAGTAAAAAAGAATCAATTATATATGAATCGCATTGCAAATATTTTTCTTAAATAAACATGTGGATGTTAAAATGCTTTCATAATTTGCGGTTGTTCCAAACTTTAAAGGCTTTTGACGATCATTTTATACAAACCTAGTTTAAAGTAAAAACAAAAAAAAAATTAAAAAACAAAATAAATAAATAAATAAATGCTTTCACTCTGCTTCAATTAGATACATTTTATGTGAATAGAGAACTATTAAATAAAACATTAAAACGCATAAATTTTAATTACGTTGATTTAAAATGTAAATTACGAATTATTAAGTAAAACATATTTAAAATATTATTCAAATTCACATGAACTCTCCGAAATATTGTGAGTTGATATTTGGTTTACAGTCAAGAGGAATACTGAAGATCATATCGGCTTTGCAAATCGTAAAAAAAGATAAACTTAGTGATTTTATTTTTAATTTTGTATTTCCTCGGTCAAAATGTAAGTGGGATTGAATTTCAGCTAATTTGATATGGGCCTGTTTACTCTCAAATGTTTTATTAATCATTGGAATGGACATAAAAAGTGATGAACAGACACTTATAGCTTTTATATTCAAATAGATTGAGTTTTTATGTACTACTTGGGAAATGCACGATAAAAATATTTTTTTCATTGAGACAACATATATTAAACAAAAATGCACGTGGTATTTAATTTCTCATGGAAATACAATTCGACCTTCATTTTAATTTTGAATTTCAGTTGCAGTTGAACTTTATTGATCTGCTTATTTACATTTTAAAGTTTATATATCTGTTTTGTAATAACGTCTTCCCACTGATCCCTCTGATCTGAAATCAGATCCATGAGGTCTTTCGCTTTTAATTTCAAAGCAGCCAAACCGGGCTCATTTAGGAGAACCTCACAAAGAAGATCAGCGCAATCAAAAAGATGCTTGGGAGCTCTTCAATGTGACTTTTGGAGAAATTTTTGTAACAGTTTAACTTTTATTAGTTATTGTTTAACATTATTAATAATCAAAGTTTATTTTCAACTTTTTCATGAGACTTAAATATTTCTTTATGTATCGAGTACTTTCTGAAGACTTAGATAATTACTAACTAACTAGATAAATAATAATGAATAGAACTATTAGTTATACTATTATAAAATATCTTACCTAATAATATGCTTACCTTTTGTTGCTATAGCATATCAAACACACGCTTTGTTATTTGTAATTTGCTATAGCAAATCAAACACACGCATTGTTATTTTGCATAAAAAAGAAATCAAGAATCTTTTAATTCGAATCAAGAATATATCGATTGTGCTTGGAAGATGCAATTCTCATAAATCTCAATAACAGCCATTTATTGTTCGTTACATTTCAAATGAGAGAACTGGTATTTAAAGTGATAGGTATCAGATTTGTAGTAAGCCACAGCTAAATCAAAGATGCATGCCCCATGTCCTTTTTCATGCGCACGTATCTTGTAAAAACTCAATATGCATGCATGTTACAAATACTTAAAATTCACAGGTAACCAAAAATTTGCACTTTTTTGGCATCTTAATTAATACCATTTATTAATCAACAGTTTTACAAGGAAAAAGGGAAAAGCGAATATTTCCGAATGCTTATTATTTACTCCCATTATTGAATCCTATGATGTGTCCAATCTCATATCAGTATTATATTACTTTCTTGAACCCTATTTCATATTAGAATCAAAGTCTAAATTTGACATTGCAGTGATAGTATGAAGCTCAAAATAACAAGCATGACTTATTATTTAATGGAATAAAATAACATGCATAGCATATTAAACAGGAATTAAAAGTAAAAAGTGTAGCAAAGTATTTGAGTTTATCCAATTATATTATAATACTTGGAATTATATTTCGTAGTTTATTTTCTAATAAAAAAATAAAAAATGGCATCATAATATATTTTAACATATTAAAAAGTATATATATATATATATATATATATATATATATATATATATATATATATATATATATATATATATATATATATATATATATATATATATATATATATATATATATATATATATATATATATTCCTTTTTATCATCGCATTCCTGTTTTATTCAATATATGCATCTACAGCTACAACTAAAATTGATAGTTTTTTATCCCATTTTTGGGAATGATGATTACATGAGAGAAAATGCTATTATAAAAACTTATATCAAATGGTTGCTTTATCTAAAATGTATTTTGAATCTCGTTCTGCTATGTAATGAGATATTTTACAAAATCGTATGCTATGTAATCAGATATTTCCAGAAACTTAAGTTCTTTTTTTATGAGAAATAAATGTCCCTTGAAATTCAGTTTGATGTTAATCTGCGCAAACATAAAATAAAGAATATTTTAAGGTATCATTTTTGTTTGTTCTTAAATCAGAAGTACAATTTGCGACTTGAGAACTTTAATGTAATAAATAAATTTTGTTTGCTTTTAATATAAAGTAAATATGATTTATTACACAATTCCTATCAAATATTGTTATTTAATTATTTTTTATAAAATATAATGCATTATCACTAATTTAAATTTGTGTAACTTACATTTTTAAAGAATAATTATAATATTTTTTCTTTTTTGTGTATTATTTAAAATATTCCTTATTTTAAGTACAATTTTTTTCCAACATGAATATTTTATTTAAAATTATTTATAAGCATAATTTGCGATATTTGAATAGTAATTGGTTCTTCCACAGCTCTATTTACAAACTCTCAAATAAATGCAGCAAAGTTAAATTTAATTATATTATTATTAACCACCAGATAACTTTTGAAGTAAATAATTTAATTTTCTATCGAATACTTCTTTATTTAATAAATCTAATAGTTTCTTAGTTTCATATTTCCACATTGTGAAGCACTGTTTAACAAATTAGTTAAGAAGATTATATAATTAATTTTACATTTAATAAAGATTTTACTGATATTTGCTGTTTAGTCCCTTTAGCTGTATCTATTTCGCAAAAAATAAATTATCGTTAATTAATAAACAGTGGTTAATGAGCTTTAATTTTGTGATATTTTAAATGAAGGTATTTACAAATATGTAATTTGCTAAACATTTTCTTTTCAATATTTATCTTTATTTTATAAATAACGATTTTCAAGTATTCAGTAGAAACATTTATGATTAAAATATGTAATTTTATTATCAAAACAAAAATTATTTTAATGGTTACAAAAAGTACATGTATTATATAACGACAGGAAATATATTATTTTCCGAGGTATTTTATAAACAGTTATATTCTTGTTTCAAGTTATTTAATATACTAAAAAATATGTATAACTTGTTAAGCATGGATTAATAAAAAGTATTCCAAAATCTTTGATATTATCCAATTACAATAAGTGGAATTGTGAAAAGAAATGCAATATTCTATATTTCACTAGGAATTATGATTTCTTGATTTGTTTTCAAATAAGAAATATATAATGTTATCATAAATAAATTTTAACATATTGAAAAGAAAATCACGTATTTTAGATTAATCATAAAGTAATTTAAATGAATTAAAAATATTGAATTTCGTGAAACATTAAAGGCTATTAGTTTGGAACTATATATATTTTTCAAATGTTCTTTTATTGTCTTTACAGTTATGAATTTTATATTTGATTAATTTTATAAATGAATATTAATATTTATTCATATTTTTCTAAATAAATACTTTATAAATCACTGAAATTGAACCATTGAAAAATTAAGTTTATACTGCTTCAAATTTAATTTCTTATAAAAATCAAACACATTTATAAATTACAGGGGAAAATAAGCTTTGACTTGATTCATAGAGATATTATAAATATTATTCATTAATATTTACATTACGAAATTATATTAATATGCATAATATAAATATTTACATTAATAGGTATTCTAAAGGTGTAATTATCTTCGTTTATGCAAAAGTGTGCAGTGTAGATAAAAATAATGTGTATATAATCTAAACTTTTATTTCTAATAAATTAATTTTAATAATAAATATCTTTCTAGACATTTTTACATTGTTTAAACTACTGCTCTTAAATTAATATAGAATTTATACCATTGCGATTTATACTAAAAACAAATATTTTTTTCTGTGATTATTATACTTATAGTAAGATAATTTCCTTTCATCAATTAATCTTAATAAACGAGATCAGAAATTTTTAAATTATTAAGAAGTGTTATTATATAAGAATATTTTTAAAGTTTCTCAGAATTATGACACAAGAGAAATTTTCCTTCCTACTTATTCTGCATTAAAAAAAATATCGCAATTATAAACACAAAAGTATTTTTGTTCTCATAAATAACCTAGCAAAAATAATGAATAAAATAGTTCATTTTTTACATCAAATATTCTTAAAATGATAAAATGATTTTAATTTTCTTTTATTAATTATTTTAAACAAAAGAAATATATTTTGAAAAACCTGTTTAAAAAATATGTTTCCGACAAGAAATTAATTGAAACCTTCAGGAGAGAAAATTGAATATTTTTATATGTTTGCAGTTAAAAATTAAGTTGAAAATTTTGTATCTGCTGTTAGCTATAATTTTCTTTAAGCTAAAACTTTCATCTTGAGATTTCTAATTAGCGATAGAATATTTTTTTAACTATACCTTCTTATAAAAGGTTTTCTATTGGTATAAAATTTTACAATGAAGAATACCATGTTATTTTGAAATATTTTATAAATAAATTTAATTTTTTTATCACTGTAACTTTAAAATATTTATTAAAATAATCATGTGTAAAACTATGACATAAACGTTAAATTAATTTTTAAAATTTTCTTTATAATAATCATATTGCATCTGTCTTTATATTTTCTTCGTCACTAAAAAAGACATTGATTAAAATTGGCTTGTCTGATACATCATTGCTTTTATAAAATTTTATAAGCAGGTTGTTAAACACTACAAAAAATAGTGGTAGTACCTTCATTTTTTTATGATTACCGCTTTCACAATTCATCGTGTTTTTTTTTTTTTTTTTGAGAACTATGATAATTTAATTCTAAACATTTTAGTTGAATATGTTAAGCATTTCCGCTAATATACTTATTACTAAAAATGATAAAATCGTTCAGAAAACAATTAGATCAAGAAAAAATAGTATATTCTCTGAATCATCAATTTAAGGAACATATTCCATAAATATCAAATAATGAAAAGAAACTTCAACTGTTGTCAATTTAAATGAGTTGTTAAACATTGAAGGAGTGGTATCGTAGTTGTATGGGGGTTGTGGTAAAATATCACATTCAAGTCCGTACAGAGTGCAGTTAGTGAATGTAGGCATTCGTGGTTATGCAACCTGTTGATGGAAAAGTCTCATCTTGCTTCCTAACTCATTTCAATGTCTGAATTTGATACCAGCATCAACACTGACTAATATTTCTCTCTACACCTTCCTGCTGTCAATTGTTTTACATTCCTCCATGTGCTCTTTGTGGACCTTACGGGGCACAAACTATGATCATTTGTAAGTCATATTGTGGTTTGGGATGCTACAGACGGTCTCATCGGGCGCGGAAAAAACCCGTTTTTGAGCTTGTGTTGTGGAAGTAAATCGACTTTTCCTCACAAGGGATGATCTAGTCCAGAAGTTTATCCATGCGTTGATATTTGTGCAGATTAGTGCAGACCCGAACACTTGTGTCCTTTTTTTCTTAAATCAAATCGTGCAGCACTTCACGATTGAGCTTGTACATAAGGTTTATGCAATACAATGTACATAAAAATAAGACTAATGGACATAACTCTAAAGTTTAACTGTTTCCCTAGCTATCGAGTTCTTAAATACAAGGTTTTTTCAAGTTTTTGCAGGTGGGCCTCATCAACAACAGTAAGCTAGACAGAACACTTTTACTTTTTGAATGTCATTGTCCATGCTAATGAACTTTCAGTGCCAAGAATCATAGGCTGCCCACATATTTTGGGGATATTCTGTAGCAGACATTTTTCAACAGAACTGGAAGTAAAGGATGGTACTGGTACAGTAGTATTATCATTTCCTTGCAATTTATGATAACGATATGTTTTTGCAGATATCACAGCACACTTTTCTAAAGAAAATATCTCTTTTTATCATATGATAATATTGAAAGAAAATCATTAGACAATGTATAAAGAGCTATCTGCGCAGGCGTTAAAAGCAATGAAAGAAATTTTTGTTTACAACCCAATAATTTATAATTAGTGCAAACTTCGTTTATCAATATTTACAAACAATATGACATGCATATGATACGCATATAAGAATTACAAATTATAAAAAATATGAATTTGTCCCTTTTACTCTTCATTTTTTATTTTAATTTGTCATTTCATTTGAGTTGTTCTTATTTCCTGAGACATTAAATAATTAATATAAGTGGAATTTCTAAACATGAGTTTCATTTGCAATGCTCAATATTTCAACACGTCAATGAAAAGAATTATTTTGAATTTTATTTACGATATTAAATTTTTCAGCTTCAGTACTTTTTTAATTGATAATAAAAAAACTTGTATTTTTAAATTGAATTTAAAAAGGAAAATCATTTCCGTAATTTACTTTCATCTAATAATTTACTTCAGGTAAAATTTGATGTATGTTTAATGTTTTCAAAATGTAATTATCAGAAATTCACCATAATGATAGTACAATTTTAGTAAAACTTATAAAATATTTTATGACCACACAAACGATACTTAAATAAGACATATGTGTGTCTAATAATTTCTAATTTTGATATAGATTAGGAATGGTCAACATTCAATATAATATATTAAGTGATCTTATTTTATGAACATTTAATAATCGCAAAAATTAAATGAATTTTTCTTAGCTTTTTTGAAGGAATTAGAAAATTGATTCATAAGTATACATTAATAAATATAAGCTGCCTATTTTTATTCATCGATAAATCATTAAAGAAATAACTTAAAATATGAATATAACTATACGAAGCATTTTTTTATTTGTCGTGGAAGAATTTTAATTAAAATATATATATAAAGAATCAGCAATTAATAAAAATAAGTTTATTATAAGTGTTATGCAATTTGAAAAAACAGTTTAATGTCACATTAATTTAGAGAACATAAAATAATCTAATATTTTTCTTATTTATTTTAATTTGAGCCAACACAAATATATTTTTTTAAATTTAAAAAAAAAAATTGTATTTTGCCTGTTTGTAAAGAATTATACATAATTTTTTTTTCAGAATTTGATTATACATGATATACTGAGGTAAAATGACATTTTCTGTAGTTCCACATTTCATTTTTCAATATTTCTTTGAAGAATTATTTTAGATATTTAAAAACAAATTTACTATATATCAATTATATTCTTTTTTAGATGAACATTGTTATAATTTATATAGTATATATATATATATATATATATATATATATATATATATATATATATATATATATATATATATGTATATATATATATATATATATATATATATATATATATATATATATATATATATATATATATATATATATATATATATATATATATATATATATATATATATATATATATATATATATATACATATATTTTTTTTCTGGTTTTCAATACGTTAAAATGAATCTCCATAAAACAATGGCATAAAATGAAAATCCTATAATAATGCTGCTATAAAGGTCCTTTATTGACATGTAAATTTAGCAAGTATCAATTGAAATCTTCTAGTAAAGCAATACAGAAGTTAATGTACCAAAATCTTTATCAAAACTTTGAGTTAAAATTGTCACTTACGTCGTAATTAATATGCATGTATATAGCATTGAAATAATAATATGCTTTTCTATGAAACAAACTGTGTTATACCACTTTATTATAAATAATAACCTGTTATAACACAGAGTATTTATTTTGATTAACCATATTTATACTTTACTTTAAGTATTCTACTTCTATATTTCATAAACGATATTCTACCATTTCTTTTAGCATAAATATGCTTTGATGATATTAGATTATTCTCAAACAAAATCGTAGATTTTGTGATCCATTTTCCTAAGGTTTTTAAACACACAAGAAGACCATTTGCTTATTGTTCTCTAAGGGTCTTAAATTTTTTATAGTAAACAAATATTTTTATGCTAACGTCATTCATTTATCATCATCAAAATGAATTAAAACAAATTTCCAAATGAATAATAACAAAAGTATACTTGTGGTTAGGTAGCATATCCTCTTCGCGTGAGTGGAATATATTGATTTTGATACCGATAAAGGAAGATAATTATTGTTTGCCTATTTCTAAAAGATACATTTCACATGGAAAATTGGGAGTTTACTTGGTGGTTACCTCTCAACATATGACAATGAATCAATAGTTATGAAATTATGAATAATGAATTTTTCATAAGCGTTGAGACATCCAAGAAGTAGCATTAATAACTCAATTGCGTTAAATAAATTACTTTAGGAAACACATCAAAAATAAAAATTTAAATGTATTTTTATAATACGATTTTGTTTTTCTAAATAAAAAGAAACCTTTAATTGATTTAACTATGATTGTGTGTGTTATAATTTTTAAATTAAAAGTAATTTGAACATTGTGTAATATTTTCTACAATAAAAATTCTACTTAGAATGGTAGGACTACATATGCTTGAATTTATTAATTGAATTTAAAATTTACTTAATTGCAATCGAATTAATTGCTTTTTATTATTTGAGAATTTTCCTAAATAGCACAAAAAAAGTTTATGAAAACTAAAATTCTCTTTTATTTTTCCATTTCCTATTCGCAACAGATTTTTTGTGTTTTATGTTAAATAATATTTTAAAGCACTTCATCATACTAAAATATAAACATTAAAAGACACATTATCCATGGAGAATGAAATAATAGAAAACTTATCTTAAAGTCTATTTAAAGAAATTTTAAAAATATAATTCATTATTAATCTGACTACTTAAGATTTCTGAAAAATTATTTAAGTTAATTAAAATTTAATATGGCTACATGAATTACTTAATTACTTAATTGTTATCTTAAAATAATGGTTAATATGTTTTAGTATTTATATATATATATATATATATATATATATATATATATATATATATAAGATAAAACATGAAGAAAAGTAAAATAAGAAATATAAAATTGGAAAGATACTAAAGTATATGAAGCAAAAGACAAGAAGGCATAGGGACCATGTCTTCATCAGGAGGGAGATGGTCAGCTATGCAAAAATGAACACTCTTTTCTGACAAGCTCGAAGGACAAATGTCTAAAAATCTTCGAGCAATTCCCCCGAAGAGTGTTCGTATTGAAAGAACTTAATTAAAAATTAGACTAAATATATAAGTAGAAAAGATAAATATATATGCAGAATAATAAAAATACTCTCTATAGATGAAAATACTCACATTAGTAGTAAAATACATACAGTAAAAAAATACATACAGTAGAAAATACAAAATACAAAAGCCAGTAAATAAGATTGAATTTATATATGAGAATAGTAGGAAGTTGCCAAAAGTAAATTTGAAATTAGAATGAAGAAATATTGCCAGAAGTAATTAAATTCAAATAGTTAAAGTGGTTTAAAAAGTTAAAGCGTATTAAAAGGGATTTAAGTTTTAGTTATGTATAAAATAAAGTGTATATATGTAGGTATTTTCAGGATTCTTGTAAGAACTTCAATGCTTGGGTGGCCCTTCTGTAGTTATAAAAACTACGCATTACTTCAATCTTACAAGCGATTCCCTACTTCCTACATATTTTAAAATAAAATTAGTTGGAATATTGTTAATTTTTAGGTGAGCTATTAAGCGTTTAATTTGATTTTTAGTATATTCATAATTGTTACAGATTATATAAATGCGATTAAGCTCATTAATTATAATGTTTCTGTATATTTTTAAAGAAATATTGGAGTTCCAAGAAATTAACTTATTAACATGAAAATTAAACTGTTTAGTTTTGTCGAAAATGTCTATATATGTAGTGGAATTATCAATAGTGATAAATAAATCCAGAAATTCAGTTTTAGTTTCACATAAATTAGTTTTAATTAGAGAAAGTTCTTCAGGGTAAATATTTTTAGAGATATCTTCAAATTTTAAATTGTTAAAAATAATAAAATCATCTATGTATCGAAAAGCAAAAGGATATTGATAAAAGAAGTTTTTTCAAAATAATGTAAAAATAAATTTGCTAGTGTGCTAGAAAAGTTGGATCCCTGTGGAATTCCACAATTTTGAATAAAAATATTTTCACCGTTAATAATTTAGTTAAAATGTGTATTTATAATAATTTTATATTTAACGGTGAAAATATTTTTATTTGTGAAAATTATTATGTGAAAATATTTACCCTGAAGAACTTTCTCTAATTAAAACTAATTTATGTGAAACTAAAACTGAATTTCTGGATTTATTTATCACTATTGATAATTCCACTACATATATAGACATTTTCGACAAAACTAAACAGTTTAATTTTCATGTTAATAAGTTAATTTCTTGGAACTCCAATATTTCTTTAAAAATATACAGAAACATTATAATTAATGAGCTTAATCGCATTTATATAATCTGTAACAATTATGAATATACTAAAAATCAAATTAAACGCTTAATAGCTCACCTAAAAATTAACAATATTCCAACTAATTTTATTTTAAAATATGTAGGAAGTAGGGAATCGCTTGTAAGATTGAAGTAATGCGTAGTTTTTATAACTACAGAAGGGCCACCCAAGCATTGAAGTTCTTACAAGAATCCTGAAAATACCTACATATATACACTTTATTTTATACATAACTAAAACTTAAATCCCTTTTAATACGCTTTAACTTTTTAAACCACTTTAACTATTTGAATTTAATTACTTCTGGCAATATTTCTTCATTCTAATTTCAAATTTACTTTTGGCAACTTCCTACTATTCTCATATATAAATTCAATCTTATTTACTGGCTTTTGTATTTTGTATTTTCTACTGTATGTATTTTTTTACTGTATGTATTTTACTACTAATGTGAGTATTTTCATCTATAGAGAGTATTTTTATTATTCTGCATATATATTTATCTTTTCTACTTATATATTTAGTCTAATTTTTAATTAAGTTCTTTCAATACGAACACTCTTCGGGGGAATTGCTCGAAGATTTTTAGACATTTGTCCTTCGAGCTTGTCAGAAAAGAGTGTTCATTTTTGCATAGCTGACCATCTCCCTCCTGATGAAGACATGGTCCCTATGCCTTCTTGTCTTTTGCTTCATATACTTTAGTATCTTTCCAATTTTATATTTCTTATTTTACTTTTCTTCATGTTTTATCTTATTTATATAGGCAAATCTTTCTTTAGCTGCTTTTGCGCTGGCTAGATTTCCTATTATGCATTGTAGTTACAACGTTATATTTTTAGCATTGTATTTATTATTTATATTATATATATTTCTTTATATATATATATATATATATATATATATATATATATATATATATATATATATATATATATATATATATATATAAGAAATAAACAAAGTGCATGATTAATTTATGATTCAATCCCAGAATATAATTTTTGTATTGATAAAAACATTTAAATTCTATACAAAAATCACCTGATGTTTTTTCCTTAAAAACTGCTTACATTTGAATTGATTCGCAAAACACAAAGTATATTTATTATTACTTAAATAAGATCAGTTAATATGTTTCTTTAAAGAAAAATTAAACGAATACAAGGATTGTTGCACCTCACCAAATCATGCGAATAATTTGAAATTGATGAATATAAGGGAGAGAATTTGTATAATGTGTAAAATCAGTTCTGTTACTCAGCATAAAGAAATCATTGCAGGCATATTTTTTGTCTGAAAAGATGCATATACTAGGTGAAAAAATCTAAACCAAAAACTAAAATTTAAAAGGTTATAGCAAAGACAGTTAACTCTCTAAAAGACTACGCCGTCAAAAAATTGAAAATGCTTATTAATGTAAAAGAAAAAATAACATATTTTTGTAACTAAATGAATCACTCGATCTAAGACATAAGTTTCTCTTAAAAACAAATATGTTTTAAGGAGAAACCTTTTTTCCCTTAAAAAGTTTCACGAAAAGAATAATGATTAAGTTATAAGTAAATTTGAATGAGATTTTGAGCCATCTTGATTTCAGCAAAACCAAATGGAGTATAATGGATTGATATTTCCACAGTTAATCAGCATGATTTTTCAAAGGATTTCACCAATAACATCTATAAAATTATTACAATAAAAAAAATACAATAAAATTTTAGTTTTAAATTCACAAGATTAAACGAAATATTAAATATTTAATATTCAAAACTTACAAACTTTCTCATAAGATTACTCATATTTGTCTAACAATATTTAAACAATTACCAATATTTATTTAAAATTTATATATAATAAGTATATATATAATATAATAATATTATATATATATATATATATATATATATATATATATATATATATATATATATATATATATATATATATATATATATATATATATATATATATATATATATATATATATATATAATAAGTATTAAAATTAATAAATTTTAATGATCCTGTTTATGAACACAAAATTATTACAACTAGAAAAATAAGAAAATTAAAAATTTCAAACAAGTTGAATTGAAGATGAAAGTTTAAAATTCAATCACTGGAATAAGATTAAAATTTTCAATTCTTAAAATATCTCAAAATTGCAACCAAAACATAAAATACAAATTTAAGATAAAAAAAAAGTTATTTTCAATAAAAAATTCAATTTATCATTAGAGGATACGTAAAATCATTTGATTCATTCAGTTTAAAAACATAAATCTATAGTACTTGTTTTATAAAAAGTCCTTTTTTGGTGATTTTAACGATTACATTATATTTCCATCCTTATCGTAAAAAGTCCTTGAACTATTCTTAAATCCCATAAGATATGGATTTCGATAATCTTTTGAGGAGTACAACTTATTTAATATTCACTTCTTGGTTAAATTAGTCCATTAAAATGATGCACAATTTTTAAATCAAAAAGGAATTGCTATTTCCATTTGATTCACCGCTGTTTCAAGAATTGTTCAGATACTGCTTTCTTTTGATTAAAGTTCTCTTTTTGGTACTTTATTTACTAATGAAGCAAAATAAAGAGGATAGTTATGATTTTTTTTTTCATATTACAGGTGTTAAAGCGTAAAAGTAGTTGGCCCAAAAAAACTATCAGTTACATAAATTGTAAGTCTTAAATTAAAAAGATATTAAATTTTAGTCAAAATTCAAAATTTTAATCAGTTTATCGAAGGTTAGAAGAGCTTTTCCAATTTCTTTTCACATCTTTCACTTCTTCATTTCACAATTTCATAACTCGAATCTTTCACTGATTTCATACCTCGATCATAAAACCCACCCAAACAGAGAGCTCTTTTAACGATATATTTCTAATCATTGCTACCTGAAGGAATGATTTCCATAAACTCTGAACCTTTCAATATGTTGAAGAAGAGCATCAAATCTCTGTTTGTAGTTATGAATAATTCCCTTTATCTGAATAAATAACGTTTCATCCTTCTCACCTGGAAATGTATATCCTAAAGCAACTAAGAAAGGTTTTACAGACATCAACGATACTAATTTCAAGAGTAATTCTTTAGCTACAGTGCAGGGGAAAATTGCTAAGTATCCCATTTCTTTATCACAATTGTGAATTATTTGTTCCACGAGATTCAAAGGTTTTTATACTAGCAACTTTAACGGAAAACATTTGAGTCAGCCCTCTTCAATATACAAAAGAATAATTGATTTTATTTATCAAATTAAAAAATTCAAGTAGTTTCCCAGAAAATACCAAGCACTTTAAAATTTACTATAGTTTTTTAACTGAATGGGTTCAATGATGTTTCAATTGAAAAACTGTTTTTTAAACCAAATTCTAGTAACACATCAGAATAAGTCACTTTTTTCTGTTAAGACATATTTATTTTCCTACATATCTGGACACGTTCCATAATAGTTGTATAACCAAATGAAATAGTATTTTGTCCCCTTATGATTTTATTAGCTTAATAAGAGTTGTGCAAAAGACCATGATTTTAGATATTCAGAAGTATATTTATTCAAATTGTGTTTAATCATTGCACTTATAAGAAAGGTTAAGATGGTAGTTCGAAATAAATTTCTAATAAATCTAAACTTCTAAAGACGCCAAAAAAGAGGAATGATTGCCAGTCCAAAATAACTTTGTTACATGTATGCATGATTCATCACATCTCTATATTTAAAAATTCTTCATTAATATCTACTTTTAATGCGACTGGATGCTTTCGAAATGAAATTAAAAGTTCATATAAGTAGATACGCAAGTTAGGACTTAGATGCAAACTATCATTTAACCACCGTGGCCCTGGGTGTTTTCTTCGTCATTCTTCTGTGGTTGTACATCTGTCATTGTGCTATTTGTCCTAATATCGACGAAGACTTACAAGCGGATCTCAAGAATCAAGCATACAAGTCTGAATGTATGTAATGTAATAAATAAATAAAAATATCATTTAATGAATGTTTTTCCCTTTTTGTGGGGAAACATCACAATTAAATTTGAGTTTGCTTCACACATTATCATGGCGAATTGCTTCCCTATGTGGCAAATGGAATTCAGCTCTGTTTACAGCATCAGACTCAGGGACACATTCAGCATTGCTTTATTTATATAATTATTTACAACATTATTATATACACTGTATAAAGAGGTATCGTTTTGAATTATATGACACAAGTTCAACGAATCATCTAAAATCTAATTCATAATTACTGTCATGATGCTCCTTCAAGATGTCCTTCCAATTTACTTAATTATATATCTCCGATCTTGAAACTGAATATTTTCCATATGTTTTCGCAAGTTTTTCAATCATTACAATTTTTAATCCCAAGCTGATCCATACCAAGACTTTTCAAATGCAAACACGCCTCCACCATTTTTAAAACATCTTCTTAACAATTGCTTCCATGGTAAGAGTGTCCCTAGAATTTTCGTTAGTGGGGTTTGAAGCTCTAATTAAACATCACCTCTTGGAAGGTCAATAGCTATGATTTTCCGATTAATGCGATTAATTATATCGATCATTAAACCATAATAATGTCTGTACTCATTAAAACTGAATTCTAAAAAAACTGTGTTAGATTTAAAAGCTAATTTTAAGTGTTTCACATGTTTGTTGTAAATTAAAATGTCTTTGTTAGGCGAGAAAGTAATTGCAAAAGATATTTTGTAATATGAAACCTCAATTTCAAAACATGAGCTTGAATTTTTCTTCATTTTTTGGATCTTGTTATAACTACAATAAATGTTTTTTAAAAGGAGATTTATCCCCAAATGAAAAAACCTAAAGCTTTTGTTTCTGAATTACAAGAAAAATCAGTAATCTAGAAAACATTTTTGAATGAAATATTTTCTCAATTAAGAATCACAAATTATTGATCGCTGTGTGTCTCGATAGTCGGGAATTTCTATAGTTATTTCTATAACGAGCGATAAACGACTTTGTTATAAAATTATGTTGTATTACGTTTTGGTTTTATAAAACAAATTAGTGATGATATAGTTATTTCCAATTTTTTAAATATAGATGTGATTTTATTTGAAAAATATTTTGATAAAACTTGCATCGAGGATTTCTTCTCTGTGATTTTGAACCATATAATTTACATTATTTTATTTTTATAAGTTTTTGACAAGAGGAAATTGGTTGTCTTTATTCTTTTCAAATTCATTTATACGTTTTTTGAATCATGAAAAAGAATTATGTGAGTTCTCATAATATATACATTTATTATTAGACGCAGTGTCATTGAATAAGGCCACAGTCTCTGAAAAATTATTGTTTTACTTCTTTCGAATTGCAATTCAGTGAAAGGAAATTGATCCAAAGGCACTACAATTGATGTCCTCATGAAAAGAGGGAGTGAAATTCTGTTTTTCTATAAACGGGAGAAGGGAAAGGGGAGTTCTTTCACTGCATAATATTTCCTTATCCAAAAATTGAAGAAAGGCTCTTAATTCTTATTAATTAATTTTAATTCCAATTATTAAGAATTTTTCTACTCAATTTTACTGTTAAAACAACAGGGAATTTTTTTGTAAATTATAAGGGTTAAGAGATTCCAATTATTAGGAATTTTTCTACTCAATTTTACTGTTAAAACAACAGGGTATTTTTTTGTAAATTATAGGGGTTAAGAGATTACCGTTGGATTCTGAACTATTGCCTAAGCTTTCTAAATTCATAATTTCAGTTTTGGATAGATCATACAATTTTCTTAAACTATTCGTATCACTCGAATTTTTATGAAAGTAGTACTTAGAAGAGATCTTAAATGCGCATTAATGAGTAAATTATTACAAAGAGAGATTTTAACGTTCAAAAATGCATTGTAATTAACATCCGTTAATATAAAGCAAGGAATAGCTTTTAATGCCACACTTCCATCTAAACTTGTGCCGAGATGGCAGCTGAATGGTTAGCACTCTTGTCTTCTGTTCAACAGTTCGTGGGTTTGAGTCCCACCTTGGGCATGGATGTTTGTAGATTTTCGGAATCCATTTTAAACAGTAGGTCCCTGTCTAATTAGCCCTCGTTTTCAAAAAATGACCGTTGAACGACAAAGAAACCTAAGCTTGTAAGTTAAATTAATTTTTCAGTTTAAGATAAAACCATTACTTTCATTAATAGTTTGTTCAAACTGACTGATAATTTCTATGATCTGTGATTATTGCAGAATTTATTTACAGTTAGTTTTAACAATTTAACTGATTATCTAGTCTTTTCAATCATTGAATTATGTAAATTTGTAGGGTTAATGAAAGGTTATACAATTGCAGAGGTAATATTTATTCTCTGCGTAGTTTTATATTCATAGGTAATAAAATTTTCTATAAAAAATTATGTTCAACTTTCCTCTTAATGTCTTCAGCATCCATGACTCTAAATAACCAATTATCAGCAATATTTAAGACAGGATTTTTTTAAATTTATTGATTATATAGTTTTCCTAAAATATAAGCATCATTTGCATTTAGCAAAGTAACACATAAGTTCTTAACAAATTTAGTGTCGCTGTTTTAAAGAGCTTTAGATTTATGAATTTTTCAGAATTCCTATTAAATAGGAAGCCAGAAATACAACAACTTGCAAGAATTATTCTCCAGTCATACATACAATTGATGTTAGAAATAACGATATTCCCACTATAGGTGAAGATTTATAAATGAAGAATCACAATTGAACTATAACTGAATTAGTTAAAATCAACTGTGATTGTTTCCAACTACGTATACGATTCCTAAATAATCAACTACAGTATCTACCATTGCACCATGAGAAAAATTCAAACCAACACAGGAACTAGATTACTTTTAGCAAAGACAGTGACTTTTTTAAAATAAATATTTGGATGAAAAATTTGAAAACATGTAATAATATAAAAAAAATATTGAATCGACCCAATCTGAGAAACATGGTTCACTTTCAACTAAAAAAAATAACAAGAATATCTAAGGCACATACAGAATATAAATTGCTACAAAGAACAGCGCTTTCTTACGTTCAGCTGAAACAAGTGGAGTACTGCGACATTGGTTTCTTCCCATAATAAAGAAAGATAGATTGAAGTAAATGAAGGCTCTTCTATAAAAAGGAGATTTTGCTAGGGTGTTTGTGATCCTACAGTAAGAGTAGATATACACATAGGAAAATTCTGTATTGACACTGGAGAGATGATCAACAGATCATCAGCTTGAAACTGGAAAATGTGGTGAATTTTACGAGTGCCAACGTAGACAAAACGACGTTAGCTCCCGTACATCGTATGTAAAGTTGTGGTGGCCCAGAAAGCCGATTCTACCCAAATTATTCAGTATTTTTAAGATTCATTACTTGCTCTCTGATCAACTGAACTATTTAGCTTAAATTTGTCGTTAGTGGCATTCACTCTTGTTACCACTTATGAAGACTGCATTTGATCTTCTTGTGTACACACCATCATCTACGATAATGTCAAATAGAGAGCTTTAAACTTCGGAAGTGCACGAATCATATTTTATTCCAGTGGTATTTTTATTTCTAAAATAATAGTTTTCGCATACGATTGTGCTTGTACATACAATACCATACACTAATACATACATGCTTGTACATACAATACATGTGCTATACAATATCAATTTAATTTATTCAGCCGGTAACATAACAAGATGTCAGGCCACAGGATTCAGGATTCAAGCTCATAATTAGGGTGCTAAGATGGTACAATATACGTGTGATATGTGTTACAGTTGGTAGTATTTCCCTCTTCAAATTTCAACTTTTTTACAGCATTTTACTCGACAGGTGGTAAAAATGCCATTTATAGAAAAATAATGCCCAAACATAATGACTCGCATCAATTAACGGGTTCTGTAAAATGAACTTATGATTCCCTGTTCACCGTTCTCTTCGGACCTCTAAAACAATTCTTACACAGTGCAGATGACTGCTCAGTAGCAAGTTGAATTCGACAAAAACAGGTTCTGTAAATTGTGCTCCATTTACAGTACCTAATATTGCTGCAATCAGAAGATGATCTATGACAATTTGTTGACAAGAAAAGGAGATTTTTATCCTTCTGAAGGCCTACTATACCAAAAAGCGTGTTGCTTCATGTATAGCTATTCACGGTTATTCTAAAATCTACTAAGAAGAGGCTGTTTTTCTGTGATACAAATATAATCTGAAAATAAGCATGATAATTTCTTACTTTCTTTCTTTGCCTAATTTCATCATGTTATGGTCATTCATTCTTAACTTTGCATTTTAGTCTCACGTAGTGTATGCAAGTTTTTACTCAGAAATTAAAAAAAATGGTATACACTTTGTGAGTGCATACATACTTTGTTAAATTATTAAAAAAATGTACTATTTTATACTTTGTCTTTCTAAAACTTGATAAAAGTTTTGAAAAATAAAGTTAATATTTATATACATAAGTATTTTTTTAAAAAAATTATTCCTTTCCCACTGGATGATTACAATACCAATTTTATTTTAAAATGAAGGTGTCAAACTGTCCTTTTCAGTTTTCTTTTATTCTTGGATTTATTTTCAGAATCAATTTCTGACATTCAAATATTTTGTTTCATCTTCAAGTTTGATAGTTTTGACATTTAAATATTTGCATCATTATATTTGACATGGTTTCATTTTATATTTTAGATTTATTTAATAAAATTAATCTTTGTTTCAGTTTTTGAGAAATAAGGAGAATAAGAAATTATTAATTTACAATGCAATGTGTCAACTATGTTTATTCAAAAAATGTAAGTAATCATAAAAATTTTATTGTCTTGCTATCAATTACTTATATTTCATAGATTCCTAAAATCTAAATAACATTATGTTTATTTAATTTGATCTAAATGTATAACTCTCAATAACTGTTTTACATATAATATATATGCATATAATTTTAATGAATATAATTTAAGTATTCCCTCTCTTAAATCTGAAATTAGTATCCAAATGTATATGTGTTCCTGTTGCAAGCAAAATATATTATAATAGTATTTGCGGAACTGGAGCATTTAGTTTAACAAAATGTTCGTTTTTTTTAACAAAATTATTTGCATAAATAAAATATTTTTATTTTTTTAGAATCTCATTATATCTAATCATTTTAAGTATTGAAAAAAATTGATATATTGAATGCTTGATGTAATGATTACTTTTATATATTGAATATTTATAAAAAAACAAACAAACTTTAAAATGAAAATAAAATCTTAATTATTGAAGTATAATTTTGATTGATTGAAGCCTATCATAAGTTTAATAAACCAATGATAAAGGAAAATATAATTTTACTTTTCAAAATAACTGAATTTCTTATGAAAAATGTTTTTAAAAAATTTTAGAGTGCCATTTTGGTTTTTATCTTAATTTAATATGAGAACAAAATGAACATTATATTTGTTTTAAAAAAATTGGAATTAAAAGTTACTTATTAGAATTTTTTAAAAAAATAAAGTTTCATTAAATTCATAATTAAAAATGAAAGTAGCTTTTTTGGCGCATTCTTGAATTTTTACATGATAATATCGATCTGAAATGTAAAACCGGATGAGATAATTATAAAATTTAAGATGTTTCATATTTTAATCATGTATTTACTGTCCTAAATGTCATATTAAGTTATACTTTTTGTAAGAGAAAATTATTTATATGAGTAACGACTTTGCACAATAAACTTCTCTTCTATAGCTGAAATTATTATACTTTACAATAAATAGCAAATATAGATTACATTTCACTACACAAGAAATAAGAAAATAAACAAATTCCACAAATTATGCCAAATACTAAGCAAAACATAACTTTGTAAAAATATAGTAACTTAAATTCATAATATAAAAGTGTTACATTTTTTTAAGTATGATAAAATAAAAAGTAATAGTTATTAAAAGAAAATCTTCAAAAGTTAATTTAAATTTTGAATGCATAAACATGTGAATACGATGCACAACTTAATCAAATGTTTTACTTTCGTATCTATTTAAACATAAGTATTTCTATGGAAGTTATCTTGCTTTATTTATGGTTTGATTACATAGCAACCATTCCTTAGAAAATACTTTTGATCATTTCGAGAAGAATAATTCCGATTGATTTCGGAAGTTATGAAACATGACTCAAAGATTCTTTATTGCTTTTATCTCGAAACTGCACTCCAGTGAATATGGAGTTTGAAGAATTTTAAAACGATACAGATACTTTGATTTGCTTATTGAAGGAAATATCTGGATTCATTTTTCACTTAGTATTGACTGAAAGCTAAGCTCAAAATTATTAAAGCATGTTATGAAATGTTAATCTTCTTTTTTGTGTGTTATTTTACTAAGGAACTGAAAACATATGAGACATATGATAAGATTGGCGTTTTCTGAAGCAACAAGAAAGTCAGGTCAGTAATAGGTCAACATATTATATATATATATATATATATATATATATATATATATATATATATATATATATATATATATATATATATATATATATATATATATATATATATATATATATAAAAATTTTCTTTGTATATCAAGAATATCTTGCGTATATTAAAGTTATTGATATCATTATAAAAAGTATAAATTCTTATAGAAAACATTTTTCAAGAATGTGATAGGAAGAATATATATAAGCAAAAACGTAAATACTTTCTCATCTCATAATCCACGATGGAATTTTAATTTTGATCAACTGGATTGTTTCCAAAGTGTTTAAACTGAGATTTTTATTTTATTCTAATATAGATTATAATTTAAGTATTTTATAAAAGTACAGATCAATATTTTAATATACTGATCGATATTTTAAGATTCAGATGCTGATTTGCCTTTCCTTATTTTCATAAATAATTTATCACTTTTCTTTTTATTTTACCTTAGGGAAACTATCGATATTTAGCATAATCATTTAATTTACAGAACACTAGAATTTAGTATATAATCGTTTTTCTGAAGTGTCCTCAACTGATATTAAATTTAAAATAAAACTAAAAGAAAACACTTGATTTATGATCATTTTTTACTGAAGAAAAGTTCTTGAATTTTTTATATTTAACCATTATTAAAGAGAAGACTGTTTAGAGATCTACGATCAGTACTTATGATTAGAAGAAAATGATACGGATTGCAAATGAGAAACATCAACTTTTTCTGTTGTTCTCCTATATGTGTAATCTCCTATCTAATCTGTTATCTTCAAATTTAAAATATATATTTTTGATTATAAAATATTAAAAAATAACAAGGTATCACATGGATAATTAACGTTCAATAAATATCACGTCTTAAATTCATTTTAAAAACTAAATTTTAAATATATAAGTCCACTTATTTATAGGATATGGATTTATCAGTTATCGTTTTAATTAAATAGCAGTATTGTTTATGTATGTACCATGTTAAATTATCCAAAGTATGTATTTTATTATATGCATTTTGTTTCATAATGAATGCAATTTTATCAAACTAAAACGCATTCATTTGTAATTAATTCCTCTCAATTTTCATTATTTTGTTAATTAAAGTCGTATTATGAGATACAATAACATTTAATCAGACTTAATTTTTATACAATGCATGTCTCTTATGCTAATTTCTCAGAATTAGTTCAAGATTTCTGTGTCTGAAATTTCTAGTACGATTCCTTCAAAGAGAAGTGGGTGTTTTTTAATTCGATTTGAAACAATGTTTCACTGATATTAATTAAATACAATGTATATCATTTGCATAAAATGAATAACATGTATCAAAATCTATTATTTATTTAATGTAAACGATATTTACATAACCTGAAATTACAGTATAAATCAATACAACAAAATTTTTTAGAATGGATTTTGAAAATATCTTTCTGAAGAACCCTAATATTTATACAATTATTTAATATGCAAATTATAATGAGATATCCATGCAATAACATATTTTTAGGATGAAACTTAATTTTATAAGAGCATAGCTATACAATAAGATAAATAAAGGTAACAATTAGAAGAAAAATTCATATATTGGGGATAGCAAATTAAAATGCCTTTATAATAGAAATAACTGTATTTTATAAATTCACAAAATCCTCTGTTACTATTATTAGCATTATTACTTTTAATAATATTACTATTGTAAATATGAAATATATTATTAGCATAATGTTTTTGTTCTTTTGTTAATAATTCTTATTTTGTTGAAATTCAAATATAAAATTTTGCAAAGACATCTTTTACATAACTTAATTATATCTTCTGTTATTCTTGATATTAGTTTTTCTTTAACACTTTTGAATATGTAAATTTCTTGATAGATTTTATAAAGATGATCTCTAATTTTAATTATCTTAATTTTAAAAAGTAGCATAATTATACAAATTAAAGTTATTTTAATTAAACATTTAAATCATTTCTATATGCCAATATGAAAACATTTTAAAAACTATTTGCTTTCCAAGAAATTTTGCGGATTTTGAAATAATGCAAAGTAAATTTAGTTTATTGGAATAACATTATAAACTTAATTTATAGTAATGTTTATATTTTTACATGCATGCATAGTTCTTAAAAAATGTTAAAGTAATGGCTTAGGTGGTATGAACAGTTATAATAAAACAATTTTGAATTTTTAGTTTTGCATAAGCAACTAATAGATATAAAAAAATTGTGTATAAGCGCATATTAGTTACCTTCGTGTAAAAATTAATATCTGATTAAAAATGCTCTAATTTATTATAATTTATAACATTAAATAACCATGCATGTTGTGACATTGCAAAGTAAACTTCAAGTATTTCGAAATTCATATTAATATAGTAATTATATTTTTTAACAGTATGTTTTACAAAATTAACACATAAAGTATCTGGTTTTGCTGATTTTTAAGTAGAAAACAGAAACAAAGTGATGTTAAGCATTACGAATCTAAAAGTATTTAGGCTAATCAAAAATGTCATAAAGATTCACTGACAAGAGAAGTTTATATGAAGAATTTCAAGAATGTTGCTCTTAATAGAAGACAATTTTGAACGAATTCTTACATATTATAATAACAAAATTCCTAGATATTATTTCCTTTCTTATGAAAATAAATACATATTTAATATTTCTCTCTCCATTCTATTTTACATTTAATTAATTGTGAAAAGATATTTTATTTCTGTATAAAAATCATAGTGGGAAAAAAGGAATTTTAAAATATCCGAAAAATGGTTTTATGATAAATTAGTTCATTTATGACACTGCTGGACAATTGCTAAGGACGGATCACAAATTGCAATGTAGCATAATATTAAACGAGACATGAGTCCAAGTAGGATTAAATATAGTTGCCACACTGTTCAGACATTAGAATAATGAATATTTATTGTTCTGGAAAGTACAAAAGTTGTGAAACATCTGAAAGAAAAAAAATGTTCATTTGATGCTGCATAAGGAAAAATGAAACAATGCAACTAAAATTCAGCAGGCACCTTGAAGAAAGGTATATGTCCACCGTGTACGGGATATATCCACCGTGGAGTATGATGCAACATTCCACACGTCGTATCATACTTTGCACAACATTATCCAGCAGCTGTTGAGTCAATTTATCCCATTCTTCTGGGAGTGCACGGATGAGGGTGTTCGTGTTTGTCGGAGGATAGTATCGACCAGAAATTTGCCTCATCAAAGCATCCCACACATTTTCAATGGGGTTTAAATCTGGAGAACGTGATGGCCATACGAGGCGTTGAATATCCTCGCTGTCTAGACAATCCTGAACAGCGAGTGTTCGATGACAAGTTGCGTTGTCATCCATAAAACAAATTTATCACCGACAGCACCACGGAAAAGATGAACATGAGGAAGTAGAACTTCATTAATGTATCGTTGGCCTGCCATAGTCCCATTCGCAACCACGTGTAGAGGCGTGCGGCCATTGATCATGATGCCGGCAAAAACCATGATACTGCATGTTTGATATCGGTCCCTTTCCTGGATATTTTCTGGGCGATAAGCTGTACCATTCTCGCGCCAGACCAGCTGGCGTCTAGAATCCGATAAAAGACTGAACCTACACTGATCTGAGAATAGTACGCATGCCCAGTCCTGTTCAGTCCAATTGCGATGCTCACGACACCATTGCAAACAGGCAGTACGGTGCTGTCTGGTCAATGGGACACACGCAACAGGTCTGCGGGCGTATAGTCCCTCTCTCCTCAAACGTCTGGCAACATTTTTTCGGGAGATATGCTTTCCTGAAGCAGCAAGAAATTGATTTGTCACCTGCTGAGCTGTGGTGCGCCTGTTCCCTTTTGCTGGTAGGAAAATATATCTTTCTTCTGCACTTCCAACACGACCTCCCCCATGCCGCCTACTACACATTCCAGTAGTTTTATATAACTTCCACAGCCGTTAAACAATGCTGTGAGAGATGTCGAACTCCCTGGCAACATCTGTTATTTTTCGCCCTTCTTCGATCTTTCCAATATTTAGACTATGCATAAAATCATCTAAGTGATGTCGGGAAGACATGCCAAAAATTTCAAGTTCGTCTATTAAATCCTTCCTGTAAAACTTTGACTTGAAACACCAACTGTCCACACGTGTCAAAAGCTCTTATGAACGCTATCACGTGATGAACAGACGTGGAAAAAAATTTGCATACGCATACTTCTTCTTATTATATCCCACACTTATTCTAATTTTCCGCATTTTGCTTCCTACCATTTTGTGCTTTGTATGGATAATAGTGTTATCCATCCTTAGCAATTGTCCAGCAGTGTATAATCAAAATAGATGTTTATATTATGTTTCAACCTTACTTTATGAATTTCATATTGTAATTGCATTTTTCATATGCTATTAATAAGCAGTAGAGTTTTTTGGATTAATACTTTCTCCTAAATAATATTCCCAAAAATTGTAACATATTATTAACAACGTAAAAATTGTAAATGCTACAGTTTGTAACATTTAATTTTAAACAAGTTATTACTATATGTTTCTCTAATTGTTTTGTTATTACTTCTTATTTTAATATAGTTGAAAATTATCATATATCAGTAAGATCCCATAACAAACTTAATAGTATCTAACATTCATTGAATCCAGTTTGACTATAATGTTTCTAAATAGTGCTTTCGAAATATACATTTAATACTCCCCTAAATTAAATGATAAAACACAAACTTTAATAATCAATTGCTAAAATTTTAATTTTCCAAATTTTATAAAGAATTTTGAAAAATGTAAAATTATTCTAGAGTAAGAAACTTTGAATCTATTTTGTTATTAAAGGATGATAATTAAATTCAATATATTTATAATTTTAAAGATTTATTTTTTATTTTTATTCTTTAAAATTATGTGATTATGTTGGACATATTTCTTTCAATGTGTGGACTCATTAAAAATTCCAAACATTATTCTAAAATGAGATTTTATATAATAATAGAAGATAAAAAGCTTCAGAGCACCTTGTATAAAAATACTTCTTATTGTCATGATAAATAATAAAACAATATATTTCTTTTTAAGTCACTATAGGTAAGAGGAACTGTTAGTTATTATGCACTAATATCAAATATAGATAATAAATCATTTAGAAATTTATTTTGTTTTTAATTAAATAAATTTAATGTCAGTTTTTAGGGAATTTTGAATAACTTGTTTCATTAAAACAAATCCTTGAAGGAAGAAAATATGGATTATATAGAAAGTAAATTTTGGTGATTCAGATTGTTGAATTTAAAATTTTTCACATTAAACATTTATAAGTTTCATTAGTGTTTTCAACATAAATACATCGATTTTATCGTTTACAAATATAGATGATCAGTTTAGCGCTTAGTTAGCATTTTCAAGATGTATAAAAAATATCACTCTTAAATTCTATTCACATTTTAGTATTCCTTTGGAAAAACTATTGGAACAACTATTGTATGATCCAATATGCTAAATTCCAAATTTCATGATTTTTTTTTCAGATTTTCTTATTTATCAGGTAATCTGGTTTTCACTAGGTTATGAAAATGGAAACCTATAAGAATAATGTAGAAAATTCTATTTTGACAACCTAATATTTTCGTCCTTTCTAGACATCACAGTACTGCATCTTGGCAACATTGGTTTGTTGGCAAAAGAATTCAGAATTTAAGTTGCAGAATTATATTGCAACTTTGCCAGATATTTATGCAAGAAATGAGTATAATTTTTAATTGTTCGTTAATTTGTTTTTGGTGCCTTATATTTTATCTATTTTGAAATTTGAGTTTGGCGTATATGTATATTTTATATTTTTAATTTCAGAATTTTGATACTTTAATGTTAAATAACATCAATGTACTCTTTAATAATCTTAATTTGTGTAATAATAATAATAATCTCTTTAATAACTCTTAATTTGAAATAACATCATTTTAATAGGAAACGACTTTTAATTAAATTAAATGAAAATATTGGTTTTTATACAAAAAGGTAACAGCAAATTTATTAATAACATTAACTTTAAATATAGAAGTCAAAGTTTCGCGAGAAAATTATTGATTTCGGAATTCAATTTTGTTTGCTTTTATTGAAATGCTTCTCTGAGTGTTCAAAACAAAAATATTCAAAAATATGCATAAAAAGTACATTTGCTACTTGTCTGTTGGTTCTGTAAATAAAATATGTTTAATTCATCAGAGTTAGTTAAATGTGTTTCTTAATGAATATTACTTATCATCATAGTACAAGAAAGTAGTTTAAGCTTATTTTCTTTCAAAAAGTTTGAAAAAGATATTTTGAAATCCACAATGGCTGTTTCAATTTGCGTTTGTCTGATTGTTACAACAACGCTATTTTGCAAATGCTTCATTTGTCCTTACAAATAAGTAATTACATGTTAAAAAGGCTTTCGACTGTTATATATTTTACATCTCTTCAAAAATATTGCTGAATAAAATAAGATCAATTTCCAGACATTTGAATTTTCATACATGCTACCATAAAAATATTAGACTTATATTTATATTTTTAATTGCTATTTGTAATGAGAAATTTTCCTTTTGTGTATGCACTAAAATTGTCCTTACTTTTTTTTATTTCATCGTTGCTTGTGTTGACACTTTCCTCATAATTTTAAACGTATATAATCTTTTGCTGTGTTATTTTGTAATAATTCTTGCTTTTCATACTTAATTCCTTTCCCCACTGTGACATTTGCTACTCTTAACTAGTGATGTATATATAAAGCAAAGTTACACTGGGATTTCAATATTTAAAAAAAATCATTCGTGATAGTCTCCTTGCTTAAAAAGAAAATCATTCATTGTCGTTAAAAGTTATTTTTGTTATTTTTAAAGTAATTGTAAAAATAATTATATTTACCATAGATTTATAATTCACGGGATATCAATGTACATCAAGTTATACAATGATGCGGAACCAATACCATTTATTATTGAATATTTTAAATTTTGTTTCTAGTAACAATTTAGACATTTTGTTTAAATTCCTTAAACATATTTAATGCATTTTTATATGCATATAATTTAAAGCTTTGATTAACTTACTTAAAAAGAAATCAGACTAAGATGAATTTTGTTTTCTCTTTGAATAAAACTCATAACTGTGAAAAAGCTTTTGAGGTATATATATAAATTATCTAACAACAGAATTTAATGTATCAAATGTTTTAGAGTAAGTACACAGTGTTAGCTAACCAAATTATCCCATTATAAAGAAGTCATATTGAAGGTAAATTATTTTCAGAGAGTACATATATATGTATATATAAATAATGATTTTTGAAGTAATGACGATGATAGATCTTTGGTAAAAAGAGGATAAAAAACATCACGAATGAATGCTTCTTGTTTATTCATGAGGCCAATGAATGATGAGACTTGAATGTCTTTTCCTCGACCAAAATTACCTCCACTTGCACTCATGGTTCCTATAGTGTACTTACCTTGTCAGGACATGCAATGTTAGACGATATCAGATTTGTTGTTCATAGCTATATGGGAATAGGTGATTAGACACATTTGACAGCAATATACCTAAAAAAATGCCAGGAGTATATAATTATTCAACATGGTTTAAAAAATATCGAATGTATGAGCTGAACGTGCCATCATGTATTGTACAGTAGAAATATAGTCGTCGGAAAGGTATCAAATTAACAAAATATTAAAAGTTGCAAGTTCTGTGCCATAAAATTCTGGCTAATACGTATGTAATAAAGATGTATTAACAAGCCTTGAAATGCAATTTATTATCATAACACCTGGTGAACTTTTCTCGCGATAGGTGTTCTCTAGCAGTACGAGATTCCTTTCCCTTTCTAAGAGTCAATAGTCAGAAAATACTTATCATTTTGTAGCATTTTATTAGTATACTTTATATTAAAGTAAGCAATTGTAAACTCTCCGCAATTTTTTTTTCAAAATATAAGTCAAATCGTTTATTTATCATTAATTACTACATCCTTAATGAAAGATTACAGTTGGCAAAAAAGTATTAGAACAGTAGGAAATTTTAAGTTTTCAAGGTAATAAAATGAAATATTTGTCACATAAAATTTATATTATGTAATACGTTTACATAATTACTCATGGAGTAAGAAACAAATATTTAGAATCAATAGGATTCAAAAAATTAAAATAAAAGAAGATTTGTGCATTGCAAAAAATGTATTATAACATTGGACTTCAATATTTAACCATACATAAAATAAAATAACTAAAATTTCAAACGCGATACTAATACTTGGTATGTAGTCTTTTGGCTGAAATTACTGTATCCAGACGTCTTGACATAGATTCCACCAAATCTTTTTTGACATTTCATGACATGCTTGTCAAGGCATCTTGCAAAGCTTGCTTTACTAATTATTGAGAATTTTCTCACTTTTTCATCCAATAGATGTGACACAAATCTTCTATAGGATTCAGTTCTGGGGACTGTGGGGGAGTTACCAATCTTCGAGGAGACAAAATGTTTAGAGTCTTGGTCTTTTTGAAAAATGGATGTCTTCTCTAACGCTAATTTTTTTTTGCATTATCTTCTAAGTTATCTCGTAAGACATCAATATATGACAAAGCTGTTTTTATCAATGAACTGGAGATTTCCAAATCCATTGTAAGCCATACAGCCCCAGACCATGACATTCCCTTCTCCGTGCTTTATAGTTTTCTGTACATTTTGAGCCTGTAAAGTAGTTCCTTTTCTTCTCCAAACTGTGAGCACGTGTTTAGGTTTGAAAATTTTAAATTTACTCTCATCATTGCATGTTACATTTGTCTTGAAATCTGATGATTTATTTTTATAATTTTTGGCAAATTCTAGGCGTTTTTTCCTGTTCATTTCTAAAATATAGGGTGTTTTCTTTGGCTGCCTTCTTTTTATACCAGCATTATGCAATAAATTTGTAACTGTTTGAGGTGTTACAACCATTCCTGAGATTGATTCAATATTTGCGGCCAACATTCTTGCACTTTCTGTCGGATACTGTATGGCATCTTTAATCACTTGCCGTTTTTCTCAGACAATCAGATTGCTTGGTCTCCCTGATCTTGGCCTATTATCCACAATCCCAGTTTCTTTTTTCTTTTTTAGAATGTTGTGAATTGCGCAAAGTGAATTATTCAAATTACTGGGAATTTCTCGAAACGTTTTCCCCTATTGTGCACGTAAATTATTTGTTCTCTCTTCGCAAGTGAAATCTGTTTTATTTTGGGTGCCATGGCAGGAAAATTCCACGTAAACTGAATTTCTACAAATTAGCAGTGAATGAGTCAAGCACCCTTGACATTGATACGGTTGAAAATAGCCTTGAAAGTTTATTAACGTCACCACCGCTGTAATTTGCTTTTGTTCTATTACATTTTTGCGATTCAAATTTTGTTATTTTTATTATAATAACATTATAATTATTTTAAAATTTTATTTTTTACTTAGTTGTAATTTTCTAAGAAAATGCTATCATTTATAAACTGACTATACGATTTACTTGATTTTATTAACTTAAAAACTATAAATTTCTCATTGTTCTAATACTTTTTTTGCCAACTGTAAATTTTTTCTTTCAAAAATGCCAGATGCTAATATTCCAGATCAATTGAAAAAAACATAACCAGTGATCATGTTAATTATTAATTTTATGAAATGCATTAAAATAATCTCTTTTATACGTAGTCGGTAAATAATAAAAATCTATAACAATTTTCTGAAAAATTGACTTCGAAATTACTCAAAATACCAATCAGAAGATATTAGGCCCTTAATTAAGCCAGAGCACAGTTAAAAAGGAAAAATCACATATCATGTTTCTGTAAAATTTGAATTTAGAACTTTATTTGTATTATTTATGCAACTGCTTTGTTGTCATTTGCAAAAACATAACAATTCTAACAATAAAATGAAACTAAGCTGGTAAATACAACAAATTACTTAAAATAACCAATGATATCTGACAACAATATTTTTTTACCATTAATTAGAAACAGAAAACTAATACAACATTTTTATAAATTAGAATTTTGAAAATTTATTCCTCAAACATTTTGTTAAAAAAGTTTTACGTAGATTAACACATAATTGTGCAAATACCTGCAAAAATGTCAAGTTACATTTCAAACCTTGAATTACAAATATCAAACTATCTGGGGAATAATTTTATACGCTGAATTGTCTGTGAAATTAGCTTTTTAGATGGATATAATGAGTTACAATGGTCAAACAGAAATCAAATATTAAGATTTATCAATTCAAATACAGCGAGTGTAAAAAGTATTCGTACAGAACGACAATTGATTTAAAAGAAATTCGTTCATAAAAATTATTAACATAAATTCCATTTTAATTAATTAGAAATATATAATAGAACATAATTTCACTAGTTTCATGTGAAATTTACACAAAAATAATTTTATACATGAATAAATATTTACAAAACTGAAACAATCCAACATCTTGTGGTGTAAAAAGTATTCGTACATAAGGCATTATTGGCCAACACAATCATAATATTACAGCTAATACCTTGTAGGATATCCTTTAGTTTGAATAACTGCCTTGAGTATTTTTGTCATCGATTCCACCAATTTTGCTGTTATTGAGGTAGATATGACGTCCCATTCTTGATTAAGAGCCGATTCCAAATCATTTTTATTAGAAATATGTCTGGATCTAATATTTTTATCAAGAACGTTCCATAAATTCTCGATAGGGTTGAGGTCCGGCGACTGAGGAGGAAATTTCATGAACTTTGGGGTATTATATAGTATGCAGAGCCTTGTGTTTAGGGCTGTGTGCTTAGGGTCGTTATCATGCATGAAAACGTAATTACCATTCAAACCCATTTTTGTTGCACTAGGTTCTAAATTATTGTTCAAAATGTCAATATAAAGTTGATGATTCATAATGCCTTTAATAAAGACTAATTTGCCCACCCCAGAAGCACTCATACACCCCCAAACAAGTAGACTTCCACTCCCATGTTTCACTGTTGGCACAAAATTATTAGGATGCATTTCTGTATGGTGCATTCTCCATACCATTCGTCTCCCGTTCGATCCAAATATGTTGTATTTACATTCGTCTGTAAAGGTAATCTTTTTCCAGAAATCTGGACTTTCATAACGTATTGCTTGGCGAAAGACAATCGCAGCTTCCGATTCTTCTCACTGACAAAGAATTTTCGTCTCGCAACACGGCCATGGAAACCTTCATTTCTGCATGCATTTCGAACATTACTTACAGAGATTACTGTTCCCATGTTCTTTAGTTCTGATGTTAATGTAGGAGCACTTATCTTGGGATCCTTCTCTAATGAATGTACCAGAAATCGTCTGTCGGATAATGTCAATAGACATGGTCGCCCAGTACGAGAACTGTTTTGAACCGTTAGAGTGGCAGCAAACTTTTTTATGATTGACAGAACAGTTGAACGGGGTCTACCAACCAGATCAGAAAATTTTTTGTACGATTTACCATTTTTACGGATCTTTTAAATCACAGTTCTTTTTCGGAAACACTTGTCTCTTTACTTTTACGACCCATTGCATAATTTCTAGTTTCTCACTACATTAAAATTTCCACTGAAGAACCTTTTAAGTAACTTACAAGATGACGGCAAATAACTACATTTTAATGGCTAAACCAATCACAATATATAACTAAAAAAATTTGCATTTCTTTTAGTGTACGAATACATTTTACACCACAAGATGTTGGATTGTTACAGTTTTGTAAATATTTATTCATGTATAAAATTATTTTTATTGTAAATTTCACATGAAACTAGTGAAAATATGTTCTATTATGTATTTATTAATAATTAAAATGGAATTTATGTTTATAATTTTTATGAACGGATCTCTTTTAAACCAATAGTCGTAATGTACGAATAATTTTTACACTCACTGTATCAAATCAAGAATTTCTTATTTTTTAATAAACTAATATATATATATATATATATATATATATATATATATATATATATATATATATATATATATATATATATATATATATATATATATATATATATATATATATATATATATATATATATATATATATATATATATATATATATATATATATATATATATATATATATATATATATATAATATTCTCCATTCATTTAAATCACTCATCGATGCCTACCATGGATTGTGACAAAATTCTGGTTAAAATAAAAATGTACTTGAATTCTATTCTGAAGCCAACCTCTCCTTAGTGTTTTTATGTATTTACCTATTTATTATACTAATTTCACCAAAATTCTTCCTACTTTTAACATTAGACATCAAAAATATCATAAATTTGTTTTTAAATCGATGCTTGAATAATGTTCTTAATTTTTCAATAAATCCAATGAAGTAAGTTCTATTTTAGATGAAAAAATCTAATTTGCATTTATCAGCATTTATAAATTATTTGAATCTTTTATACAGAATAAAAGTATTCCTGTATTTACAGATTAGTAATATTAATATAATAAACATTCATTTTTTTACTTTAATAATTTCATACATAATTTTTAATAAAGTAATAATTAAAAAATATCGTCTAAAATTTTTATAAGACAAACAAAAAAAATAAATAAATAAAAAATAAAGTTTTTTTTCAAGTCGCAAAATTGAATATGACATTTTTTAAATTCTTATTTTTAATCAATTCTATCCTTATATAAGATACGCAATCAATTATGCCGATGGTTCTTAAAATTGATTCTTAATAAAAAATGAATTTTTTTAAGATATATTTTCATTTCATGGAAAGAAATGTAGGAAAAATACTTATCTTTATTACCTTACAAAAGTATAATGAAAATTTAAAGAAGCTCATCAAATATATACATTAAAGGTAGAATTAATGCTAATGGGAAGTAATCAATCATTTCACCATTTAGAAATTTATTTTTGATTTGCCGCTTTTCAATCGGAGTTTGTTTTTTTCAGGTGAATTGTTAGATAAATATTCTATTTTTTAACACTGATATTAAATTAAAATTTAATATAATTAGTTTTCCAAACTGCATAAATACACACACACACACACACACACACACATATATACATACACATATACATACATATACACATATATATATATATATATATATATATATATATATATATATATATATATATATATATATATATATATATATATATATATATATATATATATATATATATATATATATATATATATATATATATATATATATATATATATATATATATATAAATATAAATATATATATACATAGAAATATTCATATGTGAAACAAATGGGTTCTGTCAGTTTGGTATAGTAAAATACTTTTGATAAGACTTATGATCCTCCATGAAGAAATAAAAGGAATGCTGTAGTAAATTAGTTAATCTATCAGTCAGGAATAAAGTAAGGCAATTGTACATATAATGTAGTAATAAGCTTTATAGAATCTTTAGTGAATGTTTGAGAACAGCTATATATTTTTCAACGAACTTATTGAAAAGAATTCAAGTTTAGGCATTGAGTTAGTAATTCAATATTGTGATTTGCTTGCTGATCAAGATAATTATTACTGGTGCAAGTCCTGCAAGTTATCGTGCTGTTATCCTGAGGAAGTATATATTCTCATATTGGCTCGGCGTAGAGCGTAGTTAGAATTCAAGGAACGGCATTTGTGCATCTGTGAGAATTCAAGCTTTTATAAGGACCATTCAAAGAATTACTACTGCAAACATTGTACCGATAGATACAGATAAATATTTTTCATGTATAAATTATGGATGAGATAACTTGTTCCATTTCCTATATGATCCAAAGAGCATCTACAATTCATTAAAAAGACTTAAAAAATCACTAAGAAGACTTAAATACGATTCTAATTCATAAAGAAAATCATCCTTGATTACCGAATTAATGAACATGTGTCAAACACAAATCTTTCTTCCTATGACATACCATGAGAAAGAACCTCACGTCTCTCCTTTATAAAATCTACGCACGTTTTAAATATATAATAAACTTCCATTGCTTTCAGCAATTTAGAATCTGAATACAAATGAAAATTTAGTTCTGGGCAATAACGACAAATAGTAGTCATCATCATTTATCATAAAATTGATAAATCAATAACAAATAAAAGCATGTATATACATATATATGTGTGTGTGTATGTGCGTTCCTCAAGTCCTGCGCGTCGCTTCAAAATTGGCAACGGGTTGTAATTGGGCGGAACGGACGAAGTACGTTGGGAGAGAATTCTAGTGGGGTATGGATCACCCAAGACGTAAAGATTGTTCCATTACACTCAGCTAAGACCTGCAGGCAATGAAGCATAAACAGACTTTTACATTTGGATTTGTCCATGGGTGTACCACCTCCATATGACTTTTGACATATGGATTTTGTCGGACAGCCTCAGTGCACTGCAACATCTCAGTGACTGGTCCTTTATAAACGATGAAACAAGTATATCTATTCTTTTCAAACAGAAAATGAGCTCCCAAGACTATGATGTACATCTCCAATGGATTGCATCCCACGTAAATATTATGGGAAATGAGACCACTGGCCAAAGAGGGCAGTGAGGACGCTACGCCCACTGATTCATCACTTACATATCAGGAACTTTACTCTAATGAAAAATCTTGACTGCATTCAAACCGGCAAATTCCACCCACCCACCAATGGTACTCTGGAACAGCTCTTGGAACTCTTCTGGAAATAAAATGTGAAAATCTCAGAATCTAAAACTGCCTTGGCCAGATTCTCAATACGACATCTAAAATGTTTATCGTTGGAACATGGTACAAAAAATTATCCAACTTTTAAAATAAGATGTGACCATACAGCCTCAGAGAGACTCGCGAAGCGGACTGGGATACGTCTTTTTTTCTCTGACTGTGGTTATAATTCCAATTTAATATCGCGTTTAAACGCTGATCTAATTAGATCTTTCACAATTGTGTTGTGTGCTAACGGTTTGTTCAACTTGTCAAAAAAATTGGTGTCATTATCAGCCAAAACAGCGAAGATATAAGCATTACTGTGAATATTTCACAAAAAATTTCCAATATGGCGATTCCCCCATCCTAACAAAGCAGGGCATAGCAACCAAGGGCATACCCAAGCAAAGGAGGATAGTGATTGGTGCTCACACTTCATTATTTCGGCTGATATTTCTTTCTTCATTAAATTTCAGCTGCAAGCCTATCAAAAACCCTCTGAACTACCTAGGCGTAAATTTGTGTGCAACTTGGATAATTTATCTTCATTCCCTGACAATCCTAACCCAAAACTTCTGATTTTTCTTCAAGCATTTTTCTTTACATGCTACACATTAACAACATCATGAGTGACTAATTAATTAGGTAAGTGACCGGCTGTTATCTTGTTTCATTTCGCATGATAGTTCTGCGCATTTTGATGCACAAACTGTGTAGATAGGATAATTGGGCCACAAGTTGTATATAAACATTTTAAAAAATAAAAACAATCATGATTTTTGGCAATTTTTCGCTAAATATTTTTACCTCAATATTTATTCAATTATAACTTCGTCCCTAACTGTCCCATCATTTTTAAACTAATTTTAGATTAGAGTGGGCATTCTAACGTTTCTGGAAATGTTGTATTTTTACTCTTTGAATTATAGTTAATTTTCCATAATTTTTAAAATGTTTATTTTTGTTGTTAAATTTTCATGTTATTTTATAAATTTTATTTGTCACTTGCACATTAATGTTGCCATAACATTTTAATTTTTATTCAATCCACTCCAATCTTTCTATAATTACTCGGAGCAGATTCTTGTGACATAAAATTTTTATTACAGTTCAAAAAATAATCATTAGTTTATGAGATATAGTTTAATTAGTGTGATCGAAAAATGGATATTTTTCTTATTTTTCTCTCTTATGTATATGCATTGACTCTGAATATTTTCTAAGTCCCGTTTCTTGCTGCCTGCCATAGCCCCCTCTTCAATTTCGTCTTAACCCTTTGAGCACCAATATCCCTCGCCTAATTAAGTAAATTATTTGAATATTAATCAGCGTTTTTCTCGGCTCCTAATTCTCACAGCAACCCGGGACTACTTTCTAAATTCCTTTTATTAAATGTGCTTCCAATGAGTCAGCTTACAAAGTATATATTCGTAATTTGTTTTTGCTAAGCTAGTTAAGATTAAATCTAAGACTTAAACCTTTTCCATCACTCTCTCTAGGACTTTAACCTTTTGGCTATAATATCTAAACCTAAATTTTGGGACTTTAAAAAAATTGTCCCAACTGTTCTATATTTTATTCTAATATAACTCTTAATTTAATAAGTTCATTTCTTTTATTATTTCTCCCCCTTCAATTTTAAATTTACAGCGTTCTTAACTAAGCCTTTAAAGTCTTCTAAAGTCAAAATCTAAACTATATGGACAATAATATAATTAAATTATCCATTTAAATTTTATTTCAATACAAAATCGAACATTTTACTTTAATGTCTAACTCCAATTACATTTTAATTAATTTAATTCCCAGGCAAAGGATAATATTGCGGTTAAAATGGATATGGGGAGGATGTACGACCATAGGACCATATCACATTAAATAAATAACAGTCTACTAATCTAACTAAATTCTCCAGTTTCTCAATACAACTAGCTACTTGGTCCATGTCTCTTTATGCAATTGTATATGTGTGTATTTATATTTATTTAAGGATATGCCCCGATCGATGCAGTGAATGCCGGAATTGTTGCGCGGGGCGGGATAGCGATGGCATCCGGATCATTTCTATTCACTTATGAATTAAATTCCAAACCGTAACATTAATAAGTAAATTTCTGAATCTAATTCTGACTTCATTTCCCCACCCTATTGTTTCCAGGAGTAGCATTTCTGCAATTTTGCATTTCACTCCTACCTAACAAACCATTCCATTACTCTTTTGGACACCAAACTCTCAAACAATGGATAAAAAAACAACTCAAGAAATCAATCTCGCTTCTCAATATTAAGAACATTACAGTATGACAAAGTCTACCTGCAAATCATCTAAACTCTGGAACAATGGAAGAGGAAGATGACACACCACACTAAAGCTTAACCAATAGCTCAACTACAGTGGAAGCAAGCGAGATTATCCCGTTGAATCAACACTCAGAAGATCCTAGAAATACAGAACCCTCTTCATCCCCCTAAGTGAAGGTGTAAAAGGAATTATTCTTTTAAATACCAGAGGAAAGTACCACCTACAAAGATCTAAAAGAAATCAAGCGATGGAACTGCTTTATAAACTGAAAACACTACTCCCTCCATCATCCACTGCTTTCAAACATGATGATGTGTCATCTCTAAAACAGCAAATGAATCACTTCTAACTGAATCCAAACAACAAATCTTTCCACCTACCTATAGTGACATATTAAAGAGAAGAACAGAGGCTGACATAGAAACATCAATCGTCATCAAACATGCTGAAAATGAAAACCTTACAACCCTAAAATCAAATCTCCTAAAACTAAATAGTCAAGTCTGCCCCAAAAAGTAACATGGAGAAACTCGTAGCTAAAATAAAGTGCTATTCAACTGCAACAAAAGAAAAGCTGAAAAAAACAACTGGAAGAGAAATGCTTTAACATTCTAGAGCCCTCCCAATTAGTTAGAAAAGTAATATTTCTAAATATGCAAGCTACAGTTAAGGATGGCAACATAACCCAAATAATATTGAATAACATTCCAGAAATGGACAGAGATACGCATATTAAAATAACAAAAATTAAGTCATATAGTACAATGCAAACCTACAACATATAGTAATAGAAGCAAACAGCATAGCATCTAAGATACTAGCTGCACGGAGGCAGATACACATTGGTTTTCAGACTACATACATACGCAACCATAAAACCATAATCCGATGTTACAATTGCCAAGAGTTTGGACACTTTAGCAGGGACTGTAAATCTCAAAAAGTTTGTAGTAGATGTGGATATGGACACTCAGAAAATGATTGCCAGGCTCATTATCAAAATTGTATCAATTGCCACATTGCCAACAAAAAAGAAGCGAATTACTCCTCAAACCATGAAACTTTCTCTGAAATTTGTCCCATATACAGGTCTCTGCTTAATTCGAACAAAAACTAAATATGCCTAGCAACATTTACCCAACCTGCAACAATGCCCCACAAACACCTAATCTTCAAGCACAAGAGAGCAGCAACATGCACACAACAAAGATTATCCAAATAAACCTATAAGAGGTCAAGTGCTTCAACTGACTTATTGCAAATGATTGCCTACAGTCTGAATATGCAAGTCTTTACCACATATAAACAAAGATAATCAGATACTGGGGATTCCAAGCACCTCGAAATACTGGCTCTCGAGTAATGGAAAGGCTGAAGTAATCACCAAAGTTGATATAAGCCCAATCCTAGTTGGACTTAAAGAAAACGCGGTAGCAGTTAAAATTGCAATTAATGCTAGCCCACTAACAATAATTCTGCATATAATGCCCTTACCAAATCACAGGCATACTACGAGCAAGTCTGGCCAAGCGAGAATCAGTGAACACTGCAGGATATTGATAGCTTCCTACAAAATTTAGGAAACGAGAAGATCATTATCAATGCAGACCTTAATACCTATCACATCATGTGGGGATATAAAGACAACGACCAACGAGGCGAAGCACACTTGGATTACATGATAGGTATTAATTTACATCTTCTAAACACCTTGGGTGCTCCTCCAACTTTTAAATCCTTAAACAATGAAGGATGGCCGGATGTGAATTTAACTCCTAATGTTGACATTGCAATAGAAAGTACATGGGAGGTCCTGGACACTGAAACACTCAGTGATCATAAATATATCCAGATCACACTGGCAGCACCACCAGATACGACACAAATGACCAGATTCAAGACTAAATTTGGAAATCATCATAAGTTCATCAAAAATCTATATCCCCACGTAAGCAATGTATTACAACTGTTAGAGGATAGTGAAACAACTGATCAACTTGACAATGCAGCCGCAATCATGCAAAGACAACTGATTGAGTGTTGTCAACTTTCCTATAAGAAAACGAAGTCATGCAATAATTTAATGCCAAACTGGTGGATGCAGTCTCTTGATCTCAGAAAAAAAGAATTAAATGCCAAAAGGCATGATAACTGGGGCCTACCAAACAAAACGATGGCAGCTTTACAAGTCATTACTGGCATACCCCCCTCAATTTCACCATCAATACTGAGGCACAAATAAAACAAAAAATTAGGACCGCAAGCAGTAACATTATGGAGGTAAGAGTAGCTACACTTTCAGCAACACATGCTCATGGAATATTCAGAGTTGATACGATTGTCAACCCTAACATGGAGTACGTCCCTACCCTGAAAAATCAGGTCTGCCACATTTTCACTGACGGCTCCAAGATGGATGGAGGAGTAGGAGCCGTATTTATTACAACACTGGAGGATATCATAATCCACAATGAAAGTTAGAGACTGAATGCCAATTGCTCAGTCTTCCAGGCTGATCTGTTCAAAATTAAGCAGGCTATGGACATGGCCAGAAACCAAGAACAAAATTGTCTCGTCTGGTCAGATAGTAAAGGAAGTCTTTATGCGCTTTACAATTCGAAAGCCATCAGTCCTTTAGCCAGGCAAATACAAGAAGAACTTAACAATCAATAAAACATCGCCCTCTGTTGGATAAAGGGTCATGTAGGATTTGAAGCGAAACGAAATGGCAGACCGCCTAGCAAAAACTTCTGCTTCTTCAGGTGAACCAGAAATCTATCTCCCTCTTCCTCGGTCTCCCATCAAAAGGATCAGGAAAATTACATTAATTCAGGACTGGCAAACTCTGTGGGATCAGAATACCACCAGTCGCCCAATGCATTCCATCCTTCCAAAAGCGAATTTGAACCAACAGTGCAGGCCAAGACAAATAATGATTTTTGTAACGGAACATGGACCATTTCCAAGTTACTTGCATAGAATAGGAGTACTAACCACTGACAGCTGTGCACGTGGAGAAGAAGGTACTCCAATACATTACGCTACAACATGCCTCATCACGAGTTCCTGGCACTTTACTACCCCCAGTGACAATCTGAAAAGTGTCTGGCTCAAAAACATCACCATCAACAAGGCTGCGAAGCTAAAAATTATTAACCTTATACCCTTGAATATAGGGACTTAATAATTCAAAGGAATAGGAGGAGAATGATGCCTGTGACGGTGATAGATTTCACATAGAAGAAGATGATCCGTAAAATCCGCATACTCCATCTCTCTCATCTTCTACATTTAGGCATTTCCCTCTCTACCTGTAACATTTCGTCTGTTTTCCATCTCCTTGTATATAGTTGATTATTATTTGTTTGCTATATTCTCACCATCATTCCAGCGCTCTTACTTAATTAATTACTCACCATTATTGTCATCATGTTGTATTGACTTATTTTAATGCCTTATGTATAACCTATCTAAACTCTTTGTATATATAGCTTAGAATTTCATGTGATCTAACTTACTATGAGCGGAGAGACCCAACTATCAAATCCATACTAAATGCATTAATTATTCATAAATCCTTATTACCATATTAATTTGCAGTAAGTGCAGGTATATGTATTTAATTCTGTTTTATCATTTTTAATTTCCTTTTGTATTTCCATTCATTTTCTTTATTTCTTATATGCATGCAATTTGATTTGTATTTTATATGCCTGTCATACCATATCCTGCCATGTATTTTGTCTGATACCTATTTGGGTGCTTCTTACGTGTCCACGTGTTAATTCTCAATTGCAATACGATTTGTTAAATTGTTTACTTTACTACCCTCTTTATTGTGTAAAAGTAATAATTTCCAATGTCTCTATATTATTGCAAGCATAATTGTATTGTCTTGTATGTACTGTGTTCCGTTTTCTTTTCTCTCCAGCGGGTATATCAAATCTGGTAAAACCCTTTCAGGGTTAAAACAGGGACCTATGCTGGTGTTTACTTTACTTTACCATCCAGCCTCACCGAAACATATTCTGGATTGCGTTGGATTTTCCATGGAGGATTTATCTCAGATCCCTTTCTAGTCATCTATTTTCTAACTGTCAACATTTTATTGGAATTGATCTGACAAATGTCACATGTTTAAAGACGATAAACCAACAACAAACATGTGTATGTATATTCCCACATATATTACTTTTCTACATTTGTGAATATTTTATATATGCATTGTGCTCATAATATTTATAAAAACTTATATGTGTTAAAGAAATTTTGTTTTAAATAAAATATTCTAAGTTTTAAAGAAAAAAAATGTGAACTTATTTTAAAATAAATACAGACATATTACAAAAAATTTGCAAAGGCATCTTTCTTTGGAACGATTTGACAACTCTTTTTCATAAGCAGATGAAAAATACCCAGTTTTCAATATTTTGAAATATTGTGGAAATTACATTCACCTTATAAAATTCAGTAAGAAAGCCATAACCTAATTCATCTGCTTAAGTTACTCGAAAAGCAATTGTTTACTGGTTCTATATCAGTACATTAAAAAGTTTCACCCAATAGAAATCGAGGGAATGAGTTATCTATCAATTCAGATCATCAATTTTAATAAGAGTTAGACAATGTTTGGTGATATATTGAGTGTCATATAACGTAAAATTCAAATGAATTAACTCCTGAAGTAATGCAGAAATTTGTATATTATAAATATATTTCTTCTTGGAACATATAAGTATGATAAATTATTTATAATTCAAGAAACGAATTGTAAAAGTGTGTACATGGAAAGAAAATTTGTAAGATAATGAAACTGTAGCATTAATATGAACCCTTGATAAATAGTTTTATCCTTCATTTCCGTGCAGACGAATATAGCATAAAATTCCTTCCGATCATTAAAAATTGCCTTTCTAATTTTTCAGATATTATTACATACATTAATTAAGTATATACAATTAGCTAGATACATATACATACATCAGCTAGGAGAGCAAATGAAGCAATGAAAACTAGCAAATGAAAAATAGTATTATACTATTGCAAATTAATTGCTCTTTCAGACAAACAAAAAAATCATTTACTACTGATAATATACAGGGTGATTATAAAAAAACTTTGCCAACATCTGCACTTCTAGCGTCCATTCTATTTAACCGATCAAGATGATATTTCAAATATAGTTCTTTTGAGATATGCGCTCGAGATTCTGTGAATGGCAACACAGTGGCCCTCGCGGTTACAGTTATAGTGACAGAAACTCGAAATTTTCGAATGGCAACGTCTACTTTTTACCATCACAAAATGTTCAGCACATGCGAAAACCCTAAATAGCGTTGAAATGGTACTGATATGTCTAAAAACGGACGTGTTCTGCAAACACAAAAAAGAGTTTTGAAAACCGGCCAATAAAACACGATCTGGGCGCACGCAATAAATTTGCATGTGACAGAGTCAAGAAACCAATCACAGAACGCCGGTCGCCAGATATTCAGCGTAGGAAACCTATAAAATACCAAGCGGGTATGCGAAGTCGTCATTCGGGAACTCGCACATGCCGAAGATACAGGCTGCACCTGTGACAAACAGCACTCCAGACGGACAACTGTTTCTGAGGACGTTGTCATGGAAGTGCACCATACAGTGACTGCAGGACACACACAAACCGCAAGAGGCATAGCGCGCGTGTTGGATATTCCGAACTCAACGGTCCGCAAGCTCTTGCGCTCGGTACTTCACATGTTTCACTATCGGTTCCAGCGCGTCCAGATGTTGGAGCCGGGTGACCCACAACAACGTCTGGACTTCGCAAATGCATTTTTGTTACGATATGATGCGGATAACGACTGGCCACTTCGCATACTATGGACGGACGAGGCGCATTTCACCTTATATGGCAGCATTAACATAAAGAATTGTGTGCACTGGGGAGAGACGAATCCTCATGCTGTGGCACCAGTACCATTATTTGACGCCAAAGTGACTGCGTGGTGCGGCATTACAGCTACATTTGTTCATGGCCCGTTCTTCTTTGAGGAAACGACCCCGACTGGCCCTGCAACATGTTCTGTAACGAGCCCTCGGTATGCAGCCATGCTGAAAAATTATGTCTTACCGGAGTCGCGTCGGCTGAATACACTCAATGACATTGTTTGGATGCAAGATGGCGCACCTCCACATATAGCGAGGTCAGTTAAAAGGCTCCTGGATCAGCATTTTGGTGATCGCATCATCTCACGCTATTATCCTTTTCCGTGGCCTGCGCGATCCCCAGATCTGACGCCTATGGATTTCTGGTTTTGGGGCTATCTCAAATCCAGAGTTTATCTGTGCAATCCTCAAACATTGTCGGACTTAAAGGATTCTATACGGCGTGAGATTGGAAACATCCCTCGTGCCAAGTTGCGTGCAGCGACATTGTCCACCGTCTCCCGCATGCAATGCGTAATTGCCTGTGATGGCACTCATGTGGAAAATGTTTGAAATTAATAAAGATTTTTTTTCTCTATGTGTTCTCATCATTGAGCAGTGTCTTGTCTCTGTCGTATGCATTATTCCTCCGTGCGCCTTGAAGAACTGTTTGTATGTGTATAACATGTCGGTTTTCGGACATATCGGTACCGTTTCAACGCTATTTAGGGTTTTCGCATGTGCTGAACATTTTGCGATGGTAAAAAGTAGGCGTTGCCATTTGAAAATTTCGAGTTTCTGTCACTATAACTGTAACCGCGAGGGCCACTGTGTTGCCATTCACAGAATCTCGAGCGCATATCTCAAAAGAACTATATTTGAAGTATCATCTTGATCGGTTAAATAGAATGGACGCTAGAAGTGCAGATGTTGGCAAAGTTTTTTTATAATCACCCGGTATTTCAAACATAAAGACACATTTAGGTCAATTTGAATATTATAGAATAAGCTCCCAAACTGCTTGGTTTGGTGGGCTAGGGCATTCGTTATTGGAAGATAGTGGTTTTGAATAGCGAAATAACAAAAGATTTGTCGTATTCATTAATGGTGGCTGAGACACACTAAACTTTTTTGGCGCAATGTTCTTCGAGAGGTGAAAGGCTGAGAATCATCTACTTTCCTGGGGATCATCTAATTGGCACCTTCTTCTAAGCAATCAAGACATTCTGATTGACAGACTAAATAAGATTCTATCACTCCCACCTCTTGTTGAGCTAAAAGATAAAATTCCAAGTTACTGGGAATTATACTATAGTAACAATTTATTTGAATTATTACAAAATTAAATAAAATTTTAAAATGCTTCTTTTAGTGTATAAAACTAAATTAACTCTTCTTGATTAAAAAATTACATAACATTGATGTCATTATCTAAATTTACCTTCGTATATAAAATGAATACTACAAAATTCCAAAAATGTCACTAAATTCAAAAACAAAAATTCTTAATTAAAATGTGTATCATTATTTAATTTTAAAGAGATTTCCTTATACCTTTTCAGCACCACTCTAAGTATAATTAAATCACTTTTTTTCACTTGTGATAAAATAATTAAATTTTGTTAATAGGTAAATCATAGGTCTAGCACATAGTGTAAGTATATATTAGCTAATACAGAGTTTGCTATACTACCTGATGTGCCTTGTTACCCTTTGATTGCTTAAATTTTCCTGCTAAGCTTATTTTTGAGGTTTCTGCTTCATTAGAAGTCCACCAGGGCACATTTCCGTACATTACACTCTTGGAAAAGCTTCTCCGCACTTCGAAATAAACATAAATTTACTCTGACTCCTTGTCAAAGAAATGAATTCACGCTGGAATCAATATTAACCGAAAATATCTATAATTCTACTAAAGAGCTCAGAGCAATATTCAGCAAAAGTTATCATTGCTTCAAGGTTTTACATCTCCATATATATACTTACTGGAATATTAATAAAAGTTTTTATTTTCTGAAAGAGTGGGGGTATAAAGGAGTAAAAACAGCAAAATGAATTATTCCTACTAGGTAATGAATAAGAGTATATTACAAGCATATTATAACAATAGCTTTGAATATATGTATGTATGTATATATATATATATAGTTAATTTATATATATATATATATATATATATAGTTAATTGGCTTTAATGATTATTTTTAAATTATTGTTATAATTTAAATATCTTGATACACAGTTTAATGTTAGAAAGAAAGCTTTATTTTTTTTAAAATTTGCTTTAATGCTTACGTACATGCTTTCGAAAAAAATATCAAAAATAAAGATTGTATGCTTTTCAAAATTGAAAAATTTAAATGGATCTTTTTCTGACATTTTAAATAAATTGTTTTCTGCGAATTATTAATGGTATATATTTGCAGTCAAATTTCTTACTCCATATTTATGTGTTGATGTGCACCATCTGGTGAAGACATATTCTATCAACAATTTGATTGATTTTTAAGTGGATTATTTTTTTGCTAAATACAGATAAGTATGATCCTTTGAACATGAAGCAAAATTATATAATTGATTTATTATGTTACTCCGACATGCATTACTTTTTGTAAAAATATTTATGAAAAATAGAATAATATTTTTTAGTAAGCCATAAGAAAATTACTTAATAAGTTATTTTTGTTTTAGCAAACATCTGATAATTTCTTTGTAATTTTATGTAAATACTTTCGCGTAAGTTGTTTGAATTAATAACACACAACACGTAATAAATAACATACATATACATACTATTAGTGGAATGTATATTTTATAGAACATTATTACTTTATGCCCTTTTTATAGGAAATGCTTTATTTATTTCTCTTATATGAATGAAAAACTATTTTTTTCTAAATAGTAGAACAAAGTAATAAAATTTATTTTCCTATTTTATGGAAAAGGTATATATTAGAAGTCTCCAAAAAAGGACAGCTGAAAGTTACAAAGCACTTTTATTATTAAAATGTTAATTATGTAATTAAAATGGTTAATAATGTTTAAAATTTTTAAACCATTAATTTTATAATTTTTAACTATATTCTAAGGTTAAATTTTAAAATTATTTAGGATTGTTTGTTTCACAAACTAAACTTTTTCTCTTAATTTAATTTGTGCAATTTTTTTTCCACATGAATACTACTGCGTATTAATTTTGTTTCTCTGTTTTATCAAAGGGCCTTGTAAATGTGCAAAAATTTAAATCCAAAGTTATTTACACATAATGAGAATACAAATTTTATAAATAATATTAAAATGTTCCACTTATGACTGTAATTATAAACGTAACACTAAAAATAGAGTTTGAATGGAAAAAATTTATGAGTTAAATTCTTGGCCTAGAGCTATGGCCATATGGTTGTAATACTTTGCATTTTGAATTAAATGTTGTAGTGGTCTGATTGGTTAGGCGATTCATTCTCTTTATGAAATATTAGTGTGTTTGAATACCAACCCAACCAAAGATTCACCGTGTAGAGTAATGGAGGCTGTGTAATGTAAAATAAGTTGTATTTGCAATGTGGGGTTTTCAAGCGCTGGGGGCTCTTTTGATTGATCCCTGGTTCTAAATTAAGTAGATCCTCACTAGTTTGCTTCCGTATTACTCGTAGAGTCCAACTTATGGCAGGGAAGTATGCTGGCACAACAGCATTAACTTCTTAAATTGTTATTTCGAGTACACTTTTCATTAAGATTTATCTGCTTTATTAAAACTTATATTAGTGTTATATATTGCTTTTTGATTTTCTAATTGGATTTGTTATTGTCTCCCTTTACGTTTTAATAGAAGAAAAATTACATAACAGACGAGAGCACAATTTACAGAAGAATACATTTAATGGCGCAATCATTGAAAATCTATTGACTAATAAACATGCTAAAGGAGACAAATTTTAATCTTTGCATCGTATTTATGCGAGTTAGGTGACGTTTTTCATATTTATAGCTCATGTATAATGCGCAGTACAATCCACTAAACTCTGATACAATGGTGGAAAAAAGGCTCATTAATATATACAAATAATTGACACACTTTTATCCCAAATGGAGACCAGATGATTTAATTGTATTGCATATCTCATGCAGATTTCGATGTAGTTCACTGAAGTCCCAAAGTCTCCAATGGAAAAGTAATTGACTCCCAAAGTCAGGCATTTGTTCTCATTAATATAAAAATCATCAAAGAACGTCTTATTTCAGTTAGTATAGGGAAACTCACAATTGAAAACACACCTTTTTAGCCATATTTTTCTAGACTGGTAGTATGTGTCGAACTTTATGACACAAAAATTTATTCTTTTTCAATTCATGAAACTTTACCCTCGCATCATGCAATAGATATCCGGCAATAAATGTCACTTGTGTTAAAAAATACTTAATTTCCAAAACCAAGTCAAAAATATCAGCTCTCCTTCATTTCCACAATATCAATGCTGGATGAGTATATCTTTCTCTGAGCTGAATTTGAGATTCAATTATGTTGACATCAGCTATTATTTTTCCAATTTTGTACTACAGATGTGTTTATCGATTTTTATATCAAATGTATTGCCAGCATTTATCTAAAATAATGAGTTTTATGATGGACATAAGTACATATATATATATATATATATATATATATATATATATATATATATATATATATATATATATATATATATATATATATATATATATATATATATATATATATATATATATATATATATATATATATATATATATATATATATATATATATATATATATATATATATATATATTATATGTGTATGTATGTAAGTGTGTGTGTGTGTGTGTGTGTCACTAATATTACCAAAAGGAATCCTCTTAAGATTTGAAGCTTTCAACTCAGTGATTCAGATTGTTGCACTGATTCTATGTCTTATTTCTTATTCTTGCAAGATAAAATTTGTTTGGTTTAAATAGATCACTTTATGATTCTATATTTGAATCATAAAATTAACTGAGGTGTGGACACTCTCTTAGTATACCATTATTTTTCTCCATCATCTTTTATTAGGCTGTGGGATTTTATCAAAAGCGTTATTAATTGTTTCTATTAAAGTCTGAAGTTCTTGAGTTCTAGCACATTTGATAGGGTTATTTTGAAAAGAAAATATCTTCAAAACCCACTTTTATTCTACACCTCTTACCCTAAACTTTCTTAAACCACAACACCTCCTAAACATTGCTTCATAAGTGCACTTATTACTTTCAGGAAATTATTTTCCGACCGAATTAGTTTTCTACATTCTGTATTGCCAGCTTGATCAAATATGACAGTGATTAGATCTTCTGCGCACAAGTTTCGTATCCGGTTATACTGCATAAGATTCTTTCAAGATTTGATTAATAAACTAAAGATAAATATCAATTTAAATTACACTGGGTGCCTCAAATGTTAAAAAAAGTATTTAAATAATATGGAATTTCTTCTACGTCCCCGCTTTTAAAGCACGCCACTGAACAAGTTTTGTCAGAATGATTTATAGAGAAATATAAATTTGAAATCATTATCCCATTGTGACTACATGTCAACTAAATCTAAATGGCATTTGAAGTTCATCTCCTTGAAGATCAATGATATTACAATAAATATTTTCTTGGGTACCTTTAAATTTTTTTGTATAACTTTTACATTAGTTTAAACAAATCATTCATTGCTTAGTTGTGTTGTCGGGATATTCGGAAATTTTAAAAAAATTCAGAAGAAACCCAATTTCGTTTTAATAATTGAATGACGGAGATAAATTCTAAGCAAAATTCTTCATTATTCTCGTCTTAGCTCATCCTCTTTACACCGTTGGTTTTCCATAGTTCAATAGTACCACTTATACTTCTATGGGATACGTCAGAAATCTCTCCCTCTCAATCGGTTGGTTTGTTTGGTTTGTTTGTCACTCAACGGTCATTTTTTGTACACGGGGGCTAATTAGACCGGGACCTACGGTTTAAAGTGGATTCCACCCCCTCTCAATCCGGACTGTTCAGATTTACATATAAAACATATCATAAAACATAAACTTTTTGAAATTTTCTCAAGAACAACCATTCATTCCGAAAGGAAAAATTTATTCTTTTATTGCACTTGTCTCATTGTGCCAATTTTTATTACATCACTTCCTTTATATTATAATTCCGCTTAGCGGAATTATATTATAAAACAGTTTAGTTTGAAAGGAAAAGAAGACACTCTTAAATTTAAAGTGCAATAAAAATATACACATTTATTTTCTCAGGGTTTGTGTGTGTGTGTGGTTATTTCGTTTTACACTACGACAAATTGTAATAATTTTGAATTTTTTAATTATTTTAGTATCTATTTCTACCATTATGGTTTACTGATAAATGTATTTCACGAGTTTTAATAAAAGAAAATCTTCAATATATATATATATAAAATTATACGCTGCAGAAATCTTAAACTACAGTCTTTATAAAAGATTTCAAACATTGTTTATTCACACACACACAATGCGTCCTAATTTTTATTGATAATCTTACATTTTTTTCTCGCTGTTTTTGTTTTTATCTATTACTCACTTTTACAATTAAGTCCATATAATTCTTCAGACTGAAACATATATTCGCTATTATAAAGTGCGTAACATTTAAGTAACTTGGTATTAAAATGCACATGTATATCATTCATTTTTTAATATTTTAATAGAAAAGCACCAATTAAAACATAAAATAAGAAATAAGAAAAAGATACAGAAAAGCAACAAAAGTGTCAAGAAAATATCGCTTATCCAGCACAAAATAAGAAATAATAAAAAATACAGAAAGTGAGTGTATCTGACATCAAACGAGATTACCAATATCAGTCTAAATGTCCGAGGGGCAAACAAAGAATTTTGGAAGTAATGAATTTTTATTATTTCCTCCAGTACGAGTTGAGGATTAAACTAACCTGAAAATGAGGTAAACATAAAATAATTTATTACATTTTAGAAGTTTAGTGGAGATTATGAATTAATACCGGTAATTGTGTGTAATATCCTCTGTATTACATTGAACTAAAAAGTTATCTATTTATCTATCAACTATCAAACTATCAACACTTATGTACATACTTACATATATATATATATATATATATATATATATATATCATATATATATATATATATATATATATATATATATATATATATATATACATATATATATATATATATATACATATACACATATACACACATATATATATATATATATATATATATATATATATATATATATATATATATATATATATATATATATATATATATATATATATATATATATATATATATATATATATATATATATATATATATATATATATATATATATATATATATATATATAATTTTACAATAATCTGTATTATTAAATTTCATTGTTCATGTAGATTGAACATTGCTAGTGAGCAAACTGTACTTAAATTTTGTGTTATATAAATACTTAGAAAACAATATTACTCTTTGATTTATTAAATTGTATGATAATTATCAATTTAAACTTCTTTAAATATGCGAATTCTTTTACCAATTAACTTTATCACATTATTTTAAGTGATACTGTGTACTGATATAAGTTACGAAAAATAATCAAAGTGTAAGTCATTCCAGAATAAAAAAGATATTTCTCTAATCTTTCATTAAAATGAATTCATTTCAATTTACATTATTGCTTACGCTTCAGATAAAAGGAAGGAAATATTTTTTGTATATGAATAGTTTTGATATGATTTGTATATGAATAGTTTAATAATATATTATAATGAATTTTTTTCTGCTTGACATCTTAAAAATATAATTAAATTTAATATGGTAAATTATTTTGCTATCTTCAACGCTTTAAATGAGGGACTGAAACAGAAATAAAATATATTAAACTGAAATTTAAATTTAAAAATATAAGTAATTTTTTTCTAATACTTGTCTGCATTATTCTATGAAAATTCTAATACTAGTCTATACTCTTTCTAATACATTTAATGATATATTTGTTTCCATACTTTGATTCAACATTGTTGTTCAAAATTAATGGATTTATAATTATTTTATTATAATATTATTTAATACTTAAAAAATAAATTTTCAATTATTTTTAATATAATGTAATAATATCTTCCTTGCATTTCCTACCAACTGAAAAAATATTTTTTAGCGTGCAGTTCATTACAAAATTAATTATGAACAAATGATAACTTTGCTATCTTTTTAATTAAAGCAGGGGCAAGATGGAAAGGAGTGAAATGGTCTTTTAAAATGGTAAATCTTTTTGACCATACTCTGGTATTTTTATTGGCTATTGTGGATTGAGATAAAAGTAATCAACATACCCGTCTCTTTCCCTGGAATTTTACTTCCCCATTAATTGACGGAAAGAAAAAATGTAATTTTGTTTCTTTCAGTAATTAAGAAAAGTGAACCTTCTGGTTTGAATTAAGACATTGCTTTCATTTTCTAATTTATCTTATCTTTAGTCTTATAAAACAATGTTAATTGAAGCTATTCTTTATCTTATAAAAAATAACAGTCTTTTTAAGAGACGTTTGCTAAATTCTTTTTCATTCCTTCATTGCATTTTCGTTCACTATGCAGTTAATTCGAAGTAAATACCATTAAGTGCTTGCTGTGTAATATTAATTTTAATATTGCTCAATGATTTCTAGAATCAATTTTTGCTTGCATTTTTTAATATTAATCCATTAATACCAAATTTGCTTGTAAATAAAATTTTAATCTTTGATAACTTGTTATTGAATTTTAATTTTTCAATTTTGCATAATCTGCCAAAATTGAACTAATGAATTTATGTGATTCTCGTTAAATGAATAAAAAAAATATTATTACGAATAATTAATTTGTAGAATACTCTATTTTATTGCATATCTTATTTGTTGTCTAAATTTTTTGTTAAATATTTAACAGGTAAAACAAGTGAAGGATGTTGGAAATTATTGCTAATTTATTTGGCTCTATAAAATCATTTAAGTTGATTTACATTGCATGGTTCTCCGTCAACAATATTATAGTAAACAACTTATTTCATATACAAAATGACAATATATAATATTTCTACGAATATTTATACTCTTATTTCAAATGTCAATCCAGAAAAGTTTTGAATGGAATAATAACTATTTTACAATCACTATGACTTGCTTGCAATTATGTAATATAATTATATTATTATTGTATTATATGATGCAATCATATTATAATATAATTATATTGTGTTTTCTATTAATATTTTATTATAATTGTTTATTTTTATGGTTTACTGTTTCTATTCACATTATTTCGTCGTTAAGAACGTTTTTTTTTTCACAGTTATTTTTCTCACACATTCAAAATTTTAGATTCTGTTTGGTTTTATCCAAAAGTTACCTTCATTTCCTCAAATGGACTTGAAAATAAAATCAAATGATATTTTAGTTCTCAAAATTTAATTAATTTTAATAAATTAAAACTTGTCATGCAATTCTAAACGTGATTCTAAAATTAATTATTCGCTTAAAAGAAATCCGATATTATTGGAGGTGGAAGGTTAAGAGGAATCAATCATTATTTAAATTCTATAAAATAGAGAGCACGAATAAAATAATTTCCTTATCTTAAAAGTGAATGTCTCATGTAATTTCCTTATAAAATGCCTTTTCAAGCAGTTCATCATTTATGTGTTTATAGCTTAATGAATTGTATTACCTTATTATTGACACAAATACAGAATCTATAAACCAAAAAAATCTATTATTTACTTAAATTTGACAAACAAATTTTTTAAGTCTTAAACAAATAATTTCAGTCAAATTTACGATAAAATTTCATTTTATCAAGAAATGAAATTTTCAATGCAAGCAGAGTTATTCAATTGTTGTAAATATTGTCATTTGTCTTTCTGCCTACATCAATATGATTTTTTGACTGTGATCTTAACAGAACATGCTGTTAACCATATGCAACAACCAACTATCCGAAACCAAGAAAATAATCTCTATACTGCTATAATAAGCCTAGATCTACAACACGCATTCGACTCAATTTGATGGCTTGAAATTAGAAGAGTATTGTATCATACAAGGTTTCCATAAAATATTCTAAACACAATATATAGCTTTTTAGAAATTTGAAAATTTATCTCATTTTATTGTAGAAGATGTATGAAATCAACTCAGATAAGATGTTGCCCTCAGGAATCAGTAGGTGACCCTACTTTATGGAACTTATACTACGATAAAATATTGAAACATCGATGAGAATCCAACACAATTGTAATAACCTTTGCAGGTGACACTGTCATTGTAAGAGACATTATTAACACCAAATAGTTAAAAAATAGCAATAAGCAAATCACTACAGGTTTTCTATGAATTATGAAATTCCATAAAGCTTACTTTAGCACCTACTAAGTCAGCTGCACTTATCATAGGAAAAAGAAGCAAGAGACACAAATCCATACTCAGAGTTCATACCAACAATGAAAGCTTAAGACATACAAAAGAATTGCTTTACCTCGGAGTAACAAGACTTCCTACTCCCCTTCAATAGAAATCTCAAAATTCAAAAAATCCAATTTATCCTACGCTTAAACATAGCAAGTTTCCAATTTATAATATGAAAATTCTTTTAAGTAATAACAATAAACAGAATCAAGAAGATATAGATTTAAATTATTAGATGAATGGAGAAGCTTTTTATTAAATTACAACGAAATGAAAAAAAAAATAATTGAAAGTCAATACAAACTCCATGAAAGTAATTCGGTATTCCAAACTAAGGTGATAACTTTCCTAAAAGCTATCAAATACCATCAAAAATATTTTCCACGTATAACAGCAAACATCTGGTCCGATTTGCAAGCAGCAATTCTCGCTATAACTAACACTGGCAATGCAGGACCAAAGATTTTTCACTTTCATTTTGCTGATGGACCACGGTTGTATACCAGAAAATGAATATTTGTTAAACTTGATAAAACGATAATAACATTGTCAATTATTCAAGACAATAAAAACATTATTTCCAAGATCTTACCATAAAAGACAAATCAGAAATTTCAAATAAAGTAGCTGGCAAGTACAATGATACAATTCAACACAAGGAAGGTAATTATTTTATTTAATTTCATCAATATCATCCACACATTTATTTTCTAATTGTTACATGAATTTCTTTAACACTAAGCACTGCCCTTTTCCAGAATAATTGAATAAATTTGGCGAAGCATTAACTGACTTTTGCATGTATAACTTACCTGTTAGAACTATTCACTACTTATTCCACTGTTCTCCTAAATATCATTTTCATTTAAAAATGCCAGATAATATTGAAGATATTTCATATGTCTGGTTCTGTCGAAAAGAATCACAGAGAAAGAAAATATGACTTATTTGACAACCTACTTCCAAAGTAAATTCTGTTGAGACATTATTTATTCTTCCTCAATGTTATATTACTAAACAGATGAAGATGACTAATCATAAGAATAATTAACGAATAAACGACGAGATTCTTATCAAGGGACTGTACATATTTTTTGTTGCTTTATAAAATTTTACCTTACATATTATTTTTCTTTGAAATGCTATATACTCTTGCTATGAATGCTTGTGTTTCGAAATCATAAACTTACTTTCATTATGTAAATATTTAATATTAAAAATACTATTTCAACTTGAGAAATTACTGCTGTTAATTATCTGTGACGTGACTCCTATTCTGAGCTAGAAATCATTGAATTAACAATCTCTAAATATATATCTATTAAAATGAATAAATTACGGTTCTGTTAGGAGAATAATAAGCAACCGGTGCAGTTCAGGGCTCCCCCACACCATCTTATATCTTTTCATATTGAAAAGTTATATTATTATATAAAGATTTTGGTTTTTGTTGTTGTTGTCTTGTGCCAGCAATATGGGGTGCTCTGCTCCACTTTTCCAACTGAACGGTTATTTGGTGTAGAGTTCAACTTCCTCAGTACACATAGATACCCGTCTATAGGGCAGGCTAGCATTGACACATGGAAAGGACAAAGACAGGAGAGAGAGAAAGTACCTTTATTCCCCCACAGGGATTCGAGCCCAGGACCACCCGATATGCAGTCAGACAAGCTGACCACTAGATAGGGAGGGCGGCATAGATTTTTGTCACATTGTTATTTCTTACATTATAAAATTTATAAAATTTAAATCAAATTTGCATCATTTTATTAGCGAAAGAACAATTCTTTACATGTTCACTTTGCAATTTTTGTACATTTAATTGAGTAAATACTGAAATTGCTGGAAATTACGTACAACTTCAATAAATATAATTAAAAATCTTAATTTATTATTTTATATATTTGAGATTCAAATAATAAATTATGATTACTACTCCTTAAAAAACTGCTTTATGAATTTAAATTATTCTTTGCAAAATATTTACCAATTAACAGTATTTTATTTTACTTGATATTTTTAACAAATTCCCTGAAATACACAATATTTTCTCTACATGTTTACTTTATACTATTTTAAATGCATGTGTGCAATACAAATCTGAATGTTTGGTAAAAAGTCAATACAGTGTACCGTATAATTTTATGAAATAATTTTATTATTCATTTAGAAAAGTTTTTGTGCATTATATTTCATCGCAGCATATTTTTTTCTTCTGAATTCGTGGTTATTCCCTATTAAAGAGAGTGAAACAAATATGAAAGAATATTCTTTTAGTTAAATGGAATAATATTCTTAATAATTTATTCAATATCTTCCTACAAATGGTGAAATAAATATTTTACTGTCGTGCATACCATTAATATTTGGAAATAAATGTAATTTATAAGCAAGTAATTTTGTATAAAATAAAAAAAAATATTTTAAATTAAATAATGTTAGCAATTGTATGATATATTAATAATTTCAGTGAACTACTTAATTTAATAAAAATTAAACATTTTTAGTAACGTTTTGTGTTATAGATTTTTTATTGATCACAATGAAGCTAAAAAAAGCTAAGCATTTAACTTCATAATGGTTTTCAGAAATCTTATTTCAAGCTGTCATTTTATTTGTCAATAGTAATATTTTTTGTGATTATGGCTAATAAATTAAAGATAAAAATGAAAAACGTGCATCTGACAAATGAATTTCTTCCATAAGATAAACATTTTAAAGATTAAGAGGCGTACTCCACTGTGTCATTAAATGAATACTAAGTCAAATTCAAAACTTTAGGGGCACATTTTTTTCAATTACTTAAAATCTATGTTATATATATACTATTATATATAGCTTAATATTATGCATATTAAAATAAGTATATAATTAAGGAAAGGAAAGCTTATAACACTTAAATATGTCCATCTATATTTATAATTAATTTATGTCCAGAAGAATTTAAAATCTAATTTGTATTACAAGGTAAATGTCGTTTCATGTTTTGAACTGAAAATCATTCTAGATGAGGGCACCTAATTTTAAATATGTTTCAAGATAAAAGTTAAAATTATTTATTTGACACAAAGTGTTGAAAATTATTTAAATGATATTAAAATTAATTGGTTTAATCATTCCTAGAATAACTATTTTACATTCATTATATTTTTAATATATGAAATTATTTGCTTAAACTATCAAAAAAATTAATATTATTTCTCGATGCCCTAACATTTACTTCCAGAATTTACAAAAAAATTTATATTAAAAATAGGAAAAGTTTTATTAAAATTAAGAACAGAAAAATTTAAGTTTTCATGTTTAAAATCAAAATGGTATAACTTTTTTCAAATTTCATCAGAAAATACCGTTTATCCTTTATTTTTTAAAAAATATTTTAAAACTAGCATTACCAAAAGTTTGAATTGTAATTAATATTTACAATCTTAAAAAAAAAGATTGCTTTAAATTCGAAGAAAACAAAAGTTTCTGAAGCCATTTTTGCACTTTGTTTTAGAACAATAGAAATGGAAGAAGTAAAAATTAAGCGAATTTCTTTTCTCTAAGGTATATTATGAACTTAACGGAATTCTTTTGAAAAAGGTTTAAAAAGTAAAATTTATTACGCTGTGGAATCCAGCCAAAAATAATAAAAGTATTTTAAAAGTATTTTCTTGCTTCAAAAAAAATGTGACATAAAAATTGCCATTAAACGGAGTTGAAAATTAGCTGATGCGTCAACAAAATTTAAGTAATGAGAAATAAAATAAATTGAAAGTAATTAATTATACGAATAAAATAAAATATATATCTTTGAACTCCATTATAAAAACAAAAGAAAATATTAGGCGCAGTTCTAATTCTTTTTGAAAATTAAGAGAATCTAGAATGAAAAAATATATTTATGGCCATCTATTGCTTAAAATATTTAAAAAAATCCATCTTAATCTTCTCGAGCTCTTGTATGTGAAAACCTTTAGGGCATACATTCTGTCACAATTAAAAGAACTGTAAAAATATATTTGAAAATAATTGATAAGGTGTTGAATTAAATATATTTAAAATATGTAAGTGATTAAATGCTGTAAAAAGAGTGAAAAGACAATAAGCATTCACTCATAAAATGATTTATTTCCCCTTCTCCAATCTAACATAATTTGCGATGTGTTAGTACTCTACAATTGATCTTAAGCAAACTCATATTACAAAGTTGAGAAAAATAACAAACATGTATTTAAGTACATGTATTAGCAATTATTATTACTAAAAAGGATACTGTGTGCAATTTTCATTTACCCGTAATCACACTTAAAACAATGAGGTAACGAGAGATGTAATTAAAAAATTGTTTAATTTCTAAATTAGAAGACTGTAATTAAGAAAAAATACTCACTCATCAAAGCAGACACTTTATGTAATTTATTATGGGATTAATCAGCTTAGATTAAAATTTTTTATGGGATTAATCAGCTTAGATTTGGATTAAATTGCAATCTTTTATAAGTGTTATAATAGATAATAATGCGTAAATAAAGCTTCATTTAATTGGATTCAGTTAATTTTCGATTAGAATTATTAATTAATTTATAAATTATTATTTATTTTCTTGATTTAATAAAATAGTTTCCTAAATAAGAGATTTTAAGAAAATCAACACTTATAATAATATTTTAGTAGGTACCCATATAAATATTTCATCAATTTTAATAATTTCAAAATGTTTAACCTATTATAAATAATATAATATGAAATATAATAACAAAATATTCCTACAAACTGTAATTAAAGGGCTTACAAAGCTTCAAGAGTAGTAAATATACTGCTTAAAAGCTTTGTGCTTTGTACTTGATGATAATTTATTATTTTCTCGATTTTATTTAATCGTTCGATGACAATAAATGAATGAGTTAAGAGTAAAATGACTTCTACAGTATTTTTTACATTAGCAAAACGATCACTAAAATTAATTATAAGGCTTTTTTTATGAAAAACTTATTATGAAATAAAATTTTCAATATGGTCTCAATTACTTCCTTAGAAATTATCTTATTATAGTGTGTATACACTTACGGTATAAATGGAAGTATTAAATGAAATTAAATATTTTGTATGCATTTATATTTATTACATTAATGAAAACTTTATCATTGAATAAAAACAGTTAGAATTGGCTTTTCCTTTAAGAGAATAATATAATTATTTAATTAGTATTAAAATAAAGAGATCTTATTAGCAACAAGAAAGTTTAAATTAAACTGCATATGGATTATTAGACAGGTATGAAAAGATGATAACCTCTTCCTGGAAAATAAATATTATAAGGTATCGATAGCAGAAAAAATCATATTTAAGCTCTACTTGCAAGTAACTTAGAAGGATGAATTCAAGGGAAAATAAAACTGCTAAGGAATTAATTTAAAATTAGTTTAAAGGTGAAATTATTTGAAAGATTTGTGGACTACTTGTGATAGTGCATAACAATATATAACTATATTGTTCTTAAAATAAAAGTCTAATTTAATATAAACTCTTTCAACTCCTGTATTGATGAAGAAGAAGCCGATTCTTTTTCTTTATTTTTAGATAATATAGTAAAGATAATAATTTTGTATATTTTTAAATACATTTATATATTAGATAACATAATATGTGTATTAGATGTGAAAGCTTTGATACGCTTCGCTAAATTTAAATGTATACTGAAATTATTAGATCAGAAAATCAGAAAGTAAAGTAACAGTGAAAGCAGTCTTATAGATTCGAAAAATCACTTAAGTTCTTTTTATCTCTAATTGTGACAAAATATTGTAATGTTTTAAGTAAAAAAATTGGTGTTTTCAATAAATAATTAATGTGCATTAGTGAAACAAATTTCTATATTCATTAATACAATCTAAATTATTTTCTTTTAAACTTTGTTAAGAAGCTACTTTTTGTAAATACATTTATATTATATATAAATAATGCCCATTCGTGGATCACAGAATTTTCAACATTGCCCCATTTACTAAATTTAATAATTATTGAAAGCGTAAAAAAATTCCAGAGGGACAGAGGGAGGGATTGCATATTAATGTTTAAAGTAATAATGACTTCCATGTTTTTATATTAATGTATATCATAATAGATATTTTATGTAGTTTCATTCAAAAGAATATAAGGTATTGGGTTTGCAGTAATCAGAACTATATTTGCTAGTAATAGTTGTTTAATATTTTTTAACATTCGATGCTCAGTTTAATCCTTTAAATTATGTTTGAAGCTGGTAGGAGTATTGTTTACTTAAAAAACGCACTTGATTAAACCCACAGAGATTAACTATTGAATGATAATGGAAGAAATTAAAACGTTTAATATTTATAATTAATAATATTGTCACGTAGAATAATTGGGAAACTCGTAAGGCAAAGCTTTTCGTTTTACCGTTAGTATTCTTTCACAAAGGTGAGAACTAACTTACATACCGAGCTATTTGCTCTTTTATACGATAACAGAAAGTTCTGGAACACCGTTCCAATAAACCAAAGAATTTTCTAGAATACTCGCACTTGAAATTAAACTCAGAAAATTTCCACACCACTCGTGCGGGATTCGAACGCTGGCTGATTCGAAGGAAATCCGCAGCCTTGACCACTGAGCAACGGCGACCACGGCAGTGAAACGTTTTAAGCGGCATTGCTGCCTCTTTTGAAGGACAGCGTCCCGCTGTTCTTATATTTAACTAAAGACCTTCTGTCTACCAACAGGAATCTTATAACTTAGAAGCAGAGTCAACAGATCTCGAAAATTAACTAAATTCTTCAATTCAAGTAACAAACAAACTAATGAACTCAAAAATGTAACACTGGTCGTGCTTTCTGGAGAGCCTCTTAAAGCTCACGCTCCCAGAATACAGTTCCCAGAAGGCACCTGGCATTCCGTGCAGGGTGCCCAACATTCTAGACTGAAGTAGAGGCACAACCTGATAGCCAATAGGAATAGAACAGGGCCTCTTCTTCTCGTTGTCTGCTTATCTGTTCTTATATTTACCCAAACATTGTCTTTGATCTTGAACGAGTTAGTGGACAGGTGTACTGGATCATCCCAGAAAATTTGTGTCCTCCTCATCTATTCTGTTCTCCAATGTTGTAGAATCATTATCCGAACCTTGTGCTTGTTGTCCGGGGTTGAAATAAGGCTTCATTTTGAGTACATGGACGGTGTCTCTCTGTTTTCGGCGTCTCGATGTGGGGTCATGTTCTTGTAACTCGTAGGTGACATCGGATAATCGTCGCAACACCTTAAATGGTCCAAAGTATTTCTTAACCCCTTGCCAATGTAGCACGAATTCAGTTTGGGCAGTTACTGCGTGCAATATTTGTGATGCCCGAAGTCAGTTCGGGCAGAATAAAAATTAACGTTTCTATTTTGTGAAATCTGAGCTGAGTTCGTTTCTACTTTAAGATTTTTAATTCCCTATTTTCCTAATAAATAACACAAGTGGTCCTAGTTATTTTACCAATTCCAACTTTATTTCTGAGGGTAGTCCATGACTACAACAACATTATGGGGGGTGATGTTAGAGTCGATCAACATCTTACAAACTTCCCGGTTGCTAGAAAAGGAGGTAAAAATATTACTAGAAAGTTTTTTTCCATATCTTACACCAGGCGTTATATAAATAACTCCTTTATTTTGCATACTTCAGCAGGAGTTGCTAAAAATATAAACTTTAGAAAATAAATTGTTGAACTAAAAAAACCAAATGTTCAACTACCAGGACCATTGTGTCCTAGTGTAAGCTTACTGCCCCTCACAGGTCAACACTTTCCAGAACACATCCCATCAGTGGGGAAAAAATATACTCCAACTAGGCAGTGTTTTATATGCTGTCGTAAAGCCGATGAAAAAGGGAAGAGAATAAGGCATGAGACAAGAGTTTATTGTAAAAAGTGCAATATATAGGCTTTTGAGCAGTACCTTGTTTTGGGATATACCATACTGTAAAAGATTTGCATAATTTATGTATTGAAAATCATATTGTTGTGCTTTTATTTTGTACTAGTTTTATTTAGCTTCAAAATTTCGTTTAATTTGCTCAATACAAATAATATGTATGTGTAATCAATGTTTTATGTACAATTAAAAATTATAAATGTAGTAGTTATTGTAATTAAAACTTTTATTTTTGTAATAAAAAAGCATTTTCTAACAATTATAATAACATAAAGAATAAAATTAAACAGTCAAAAAATTTTCCATTTTTGGTCCATTTTTCTGAAATACATGTCACAGTTAAGGGATTAAGTAGCTTCTCGGACACACCTACTTTACGAACAGGAGTGAAAACCCACACCAAATCTCCCAGTTAATAGGATACCACTCGATGCTAGGAGTCATAACGCTGGCGGTCCCTTTCTTTTGCTTCTAACGTACGCTATCTGGCTAACTGTGTCGCCTCTTCGGTTTTTACAACAAGATGTTTAGTATAGTCGTTTTCATTGTCAAAACTAAAGGGAAAAAGAGTGTCAAGGGTGGTTTCAGCTTCTCGAACATGCAGCAAACAAAAAGGCGTGAATCCTGTTACATCTTGCCTAGCAGTGTTATAAGCGAAGGTCACACACACGAACGATAGAATCTCATCTTAGTTTCTCTGTTCTACGTCTACGTACATGGATAACATGTCGCCCAGTGTCTTGTTAAATCACTCGGTAAGGCCATTCGTCTGAGGATGGTAGGCTGTCATCATACGATGACTGACACTACACAGTCGAATGATCACCGAAACAATTTTTGATTGAAAGGCTTGTCCTCCATCAGTAATAATGACTCGCGGCGCTCCATGTTTCAGCAGTATATCTTCGGCGAGGAACTTTGCTACTTCTGGAACTTCGGCCGTTTTCAGAGCTTTTGTCAACGCATAGCGACTTAAATTATCGGTACATATTATGATCCACTTGTTTCCAGCGACTGAACTCGGAAATCGTCCAAGGAGATCAATCCCAATACGATGGAACGGTGCTACATCAGGTGGTATTGGCATGAGATTTCCTGGTGGCTTTTGTGGAATAGATTTCTTACGCTGACATTCCCGCAGTGCGTAATATGTCTTCGCACACTTCGGTAAGGACCTGGCCAGTAAAATCTCTTCCTATTCTGATCGTGTGTTTTGACTTATCCTAAATGTCTAGCCGTAGGTGCATCATGGAATTGCTTTAAAATGTCTTGACGTAAATACTTAGGAATTACAGGAAGCTACTTTTTACCTGATGGATCGAAGTTCTTTTTGCAGAGTACGGTGTCAATCAGTTGGAAACCTCCCTTCACTGGTTCGGCATTCAATTCAAGAGCCCGTATTAGTTCAATAAGTCGTGGATTTTTTCTTTGTTCATCAGCGATGTTAAAAATGCATGTGGTCGATATGATTCCCAAAGATATAGGGTCATCTTCAACTGGATTTCGAGATAAACTGTCAGCATCCTTATGTTTTTTCCACTGTTATTGGCAATCGGAATATAGTATTCTTGTAGTCGCAGGGCTTATTGTGCAAATCTTCCAGAAGGATCCTTTAGACTGGTTAGCCAGCACAAGGAATGATGGTCTGTGACGATTGTAAAGTGTTTACCATAGATATAGGGTCTAAATTTGTGCACTGCCCATATGGTGGCAAAACACTCTTTTTCAGCCGTAGAATAATTTTTCTCATATTTTGTTAGAGTCCGTGAAGCATTGGCTATGACTCTTTCCTTTCCGTGTTTTATCTGCACCAGGACTGCTCCCATACCATACCCGCTTGTGTCTGTATGAAATTCGGTTGTGGCATTTTTGTCGTAAATTCCCAATACTGGGTTCGATATCTGTGCCTTCTTTAATCGGTTGAAAGCATCCACCTGCTCACGACCCCAGCAAAATTTAGATTCCCCTTTCAGCAAAATTTGCAAAGGCTTCGCTTGATGATAAATATATTTGATAAAACGTCGTTAATAAAAGCAGAGTCCTAGAAAACATCTGACATCGTGAACATATTTGGGAGTCGGGAAACATTTCACAGCTTTCAGTTTTTCTGTTTCCAGTTGAATACTTCCTTCCGATACTAAATGTCCTGGAATCTTAATTTGTTGAGCCCCGAAAAGGCATTTTTTGGATTCAGGACCAAGCCAACTTCTGTAATGGAATTAAGTACGACATTCAAGCACTTCATTTGCTCTTCAAAGTTATCAGAGAACACGACGATGTCGTCGAAATAGCAGAGATACATGATCCATTTTAGGTGCCATAATAGTTGGTCTATCATTCTTTCAAAGGTTGCCGGTGCATTACAGAGACCGAAGGTCATTATCTTGAACTCTTAAAGTCCCTCTGGTGTGATAAAAGCCGTCTTTTCACGGTCTGCTTCGTCCACTTCTATTTGCCAGTAACCGGAAAAAAGATCTATGGATGAAAAGAACTTTGATCCCTTTAAACTGTCTAAAGAGTCGTCAATACATGGCAGTGGGTAAACATCTTTCTTCGAGATTTTGTTAAGACGGCGATAGTCTACGCAAAACCTCCAACTGCCATCCTTTTTTTCACAAGGACAACTGGTGATGACCATTCACTCTCTGATGGTTGAATAACGCCTCTGTCAAGCATCTTTTCTACTTCTTGTATAATTCGGCGTTCCGCTGGGGATACTCTGTATACCCGTTAAGTGGTTAAGTGGTCACCAGTTAAGTGGTCACAAAATAGGAAGTTATTTTGTAAACATAATAATCATTTATTTTAGCGTATTCTCTTTTTGTGCCAAACCTGAGAAAGACTGTTGATCAAAATAACTCGTGCTATTCCCCAATCTTACTTCCTGAAGAAATCCCCTGTTTCTGTATTTTCGTTTCCTGTTTTCTTTCAAGTCTTCAAAGAAAGTGTAAAGTATGGTATTCAAGAGTTCAGAGTAATCTGACAACTTACTTCAGTAAGAGATAAAAACATGCAGATTTATCTAAAATCCCATTATGTCACCTTCCCAAGAAGTTTTTCTGAGTTACCTTCTTTTTTTCAGTGCCAGTTTCTTCACGCAGGAAATCAAGTTTGTTTTTTAGAATTGCTTATAAAATATTTGTCTTTTAGATACTCTGATCACAGTTATCACAGTTTGAATATAATTTTCTTCTCAACTGAAAAATTTTCATCAAACATATTTTTTTTGCATTTATATATATTTAATAACTTTCATATTTTGGGTTTTTTTTAATGAATACAGAATTTGCTTATCATAAAATCTGTCTCATTTCGTTAAGGGCATTGACCATTCTCACTTTCTTTATCCAGATCATGGAAAACATAATTCTTCCCAGTATTATGCTCACACAACCATTTATTTATTTATCACACAATTTAATCTTACTGTAAATATATAATATCTGTGTACAGTAAAATAAATATTTTAAGTACTTTTGTAAACAAAAATTTTATCATAATTATTTCAATGAATGAAAATAAAAATATAGTAAGAAATGTTGAGTGTTACGTTTTCTCATGTAGTCTAACTGGGATCACTTATGTTCCGATGATGTAAAATAAGGAATGGCTGTCCTGTTTACTTTACTTTTCCAAATTCTCCATTTATTACTTCTTTAATGAATCATAACATATTTAATACATTTACAAAGAAGTTTATTCATGTCTTAAAAAATAAATATTTATAAAAATATTACAAATATTTATGTTATAAATATAATAAATATAGAAGCAAAATATTTATAAAATTGGTTATTTGCTGACTTGGTCCATCCGTCTTTATAATCTACTAAATTCTAAGAAAATACTATTGCAAAAAACGAAGGTCTTTTATACTTTTGTGAGCAACTTGAAATTCTAAAATTAATGTATGATCGAGTTATATCAACTTTTTAATCACATATGACTAATAATACAATTTAAGCTTGTATGAAATAAGATAGGAATTTTTTATTTGATATACACTTTTATAAAGTTTTTGGTACAATATTAAAATTATAAAAATTCACTTATCAGTTCTTCGAATAATAAACAGATATTTATTTGTACGTGAACTTAATTCACCTCAAATCCAACTACCAAGTGTAAACATTTGAGAAGCATAAAGTACCTGTTCTAAGGAATTTTGAACTTAAAGCTTTGCAGAATAATCTACACATGGATGTCTTATGATCCATACAATAAAACTGTGTTTCTAAGGCAGAATCAAAAGGTAAAAAGATAGAATCCAAAATATCGTTATTAAAGTACAAACTGTAGAGTTACCTTCATTTCCCTTTAATATAAGGTCTTTAGTGCAATTATACAACTGCCATATTCAATTTGTATTAAAATAGTGAGGTAATTTCATTTAAAAAGTTTCTGCTTTACTGACTTAAGGAAATTCTTGTTTGTCTTATTCCATGCTGAAATCATTGCCAACTCACAGATAAACTTTCACATACTTAGAAAACTATCGAATAAAGAATATGCATTAATCTATGAAGCAGTATTTGATATCGAAGAAATAAAGTCAACTTGGTATTTGTGCCCCTTATTATTAACAGATATTGAACGTGCATTTACTTTTCTTTTAAACATAAAACTTGCCACATATCTGATGTTTAATTGGTTTTGAAAGTTCTGACGTCAACATTTCTTTCATCAGCAACTCCTATATGGTTTTCTCGTTTAAAGTATTCTAGTTAATATTTGTGTTTTCTTCTATCTATTTTAGATTTATTTTATTGCATAAATAAAAAAAATATTGTTTTTTTTTCTAATTTTTTTACGTCGATAAAAAAAGAGTTGTCAAACTATATAACGAACATTGTACTGCAAATTAATATGATTACTTTGGATTGAAATAACATAAGAATTAGGAAAAATAATAAGGTGGGCGTGGCCTCTTTCGAGTGTGGAAATTGTAAAATTATGTGACATTGTGATTCATCAGCCATCAATTCCACACCAGTAACCTGTTTTTTATGGCTGACAACACTCAAGAAAAACTGGTTATGTGCAGAAATGGAGTATAGAGATATACGTCCCATTAGATCAACAGAGAACATTGAAGCAGTTGATTAATATTTTTTCGATCATCGCAGTGTTCAAAGGACAAGCATGTGTTTGATCTTGGAATTTCAGACTAATCCGTGTGGCTAATTTCCCACGATGAACTTTCTTTTCATACATACAACCAGATTATTATGTAATAACTTTCTGAATGTTAATTCAATTCTCGATGAAATGCATGTAAATCACTTCTTGATCATTTCCCTTAAAACACACGTGTCTTTTTCAGAGTTGAGGCGCATTTTCACTTGATTGGATTTATCAATAAGCAAAATATATCCTAGTAGTCTGCCTACAGCTTCCAAGAACCTCCTTGGAGGCCTTTTCATTTACCATGTGTTACTGTATACTTCTCAATTTCATCAGTTGGAGTAGTGGGATCATGTTTCTTCCATGAAAATGAAAATACTGTCACTGTCACTTTAAAACATTATGTGGACATCGTTTTTTTGCCCCATATTAATGAAAATCACTTAGGAGAAGAATGTCTTTAGCAGGATGGAACAACAACCTAAACTTCAAGATCATCGGTGCCTCATATCAATAAAAAATGATTTGGAGTGGCCAATGCGTTCTCCTGATTTGTTTCTATGTAATTTTTTTTTGGAGATATTTAAAGTCACATTTCCATACTGACCTAATGCAAACTTTTGAAGATACGATAAGAAACATTCCAAGTAAAAAGGTGAACATACTATCATTGTTCAGGAGAGAGTAATGGGAAATAGCAGAATTCGGTTTACACAACTTATAAAAGTCATTCTTAAATCATCAAAATCTTAAACCTTCTTTAAATTCATCTGTCGATGAATTGTATTGCTTAAAAGTTTTCTCGGTTTACAATATTATTGGTTTGCAATAAAATCAAGAATTTATGATTTATGCTTATCCATAAAAGATTTATTTAGCACAATCAGAGGATATTACTCAGTTATATATTTTAAGTAAAGGAGAAATCTAGGTAAAATCTTGAAAAGTATTTTTTAACTATGTATCACGAAATATACATTAGAGAAATATATAATTTGTAGTAGTATTAAAAGGATTTATAGAATTTCCACACTCATTCCTAAAAACATTATTTTTATTTGGAGACTTATATTATATAAATAAATAATATTTTTTCAAGTTGAAAATATTAAAGGAAGTATTTACGGTTATTAAATAAATATACAAATACATTTAAATTTTAAAAATAATATAGAAAATAAAAAATGTTAAAAAAAGTTCTTTTTATATATTTAAAATTATTAATTATAAAAAAACAACTTCTTTTTCATGTTAAATATAATGTAAATTTGATTTTCATTGAGTCGTAGGATATTTAATATTTCAGTTGTATTATAATTTATTGATTTTCCAACTTTGAGTAACAATTTTGGAAAAAGTTACATCAGTTGAAAATTACAAACTCTGGGACATTTGCTTAATATATTTTTTGAATGTTCTACTAGTTTACAACAATCATTATATATATATATATATATATATATATATATATATATATATATATATATATATATATATATATATATATATATATATATATATATATATATATATATATATATATATATATATTAAAATTTCAATCGTTTTTAAAATAAAGCATTATAAATATTTACGCTGTTACATATCACAATGAACAAAGTATCCAAGTAATTATTTAGCAAATTAAAGTTGGTTTCAACATTCTAAAATACTGAACAATATGTGTTTTTAAAATGATACTTTACCTGTTATTTTCTCTGTTATTTTTATATTTAGTCATCTTTTATATTAATATTTATATGTGTTATATTTATATTTACTTGTTAATTTCTCTGTTATATTTATATTTAACGTCACTTTTAAGACAACAGCTTTTTTTGTTATTTTATGATGTGCATATTTTTTGTTGAGGAAATAAGCTTCTAACTTATAAGTAGATAAACATGAAATAAATAACGTGAATAGTTTAAATTATTACATAAACATAACTGTTTAAAAGTTCTACTTAAAATACTTAAAAATTATACTTAAAAATTACTTAAAATTTCTCAATATTAGAAGAACATTAAACACTCTCATTATTAAGTGTGATATATAAAGAAGATTTTCAATGCAAATTTTAAAATGTAAGGTTTTTGGAATCACTTTAAAAAATTGTCGCTGACATTTTTGAAGTTAAATGAATCCAAAAACTCCTAGACATCCCCCATTAAAAATAAATTTTTAATTAATTTAATACAGAAACAGCGCATAACGTAAAAAACATTTAACACATTAGTAATCATAAGTTATTATATCATACCAATTTTGCTTTGGCTGTATTTAAATTATGTACTAAGAACTATATTTGGAGTTCTGAATATAATTTGATAAAGACAATAATATCCAAAGTAATAAAAATTAAGTATTCTAATATATAATAATAAAGACGTTCAATTTGATACTATATATATATATAATATATATATATATATATATATATATATATATATATATATATATATATATATATATATATATATATATATATATATATATATATATATATATATATATATATATATATATATATATATATATATATATAAAGATAGCTCATGAGAGAAGAGCTTCCCGTATTTAATCATTTAATCATAGTTTTATTTTGCCGCCAAAGCAAGCATTTACAATGTTGATTTTACATCTCTACATTTAGAAATCACATATTTGAATTACAAATTAAAAAATAAAGTAATTAAAAATCAATATTGGAGAAAGAAAAATTTAAATCTAAAACCATTTGACATTCGCTACTTCTGTGTATTTAATGAGAGATTTATTTCTTTAATTGATTCTATTCATGTTGAATCTTTTGAATGTGAAATATTCAGATAAATATCGGCATTTCTAAAAGCATCTTTCCACTTGCAATTACATTACTAAACTTAAATTCTTTAACAGCAAGTTTGCTGGTATGTTTATTTAGGAATGTTTCAATTAATTAACTGATGAAAAGATACTCTTTTCGTGTAAAAAAAAAACAAGGTTTTGATATTTGCTTTAAAGTTGCCGCTCCAATAGTATTGCATAAATATAGAATTATTTTAGTAAGAAATAGGTTGTTTGACGTGAAAATATTGAACTTAGTTTGCTACCTACTGTATTATTCTTAAGATTTTAAACACACACACATGTGTCAGGAAACGTCCTTAAACTTTTTAAATTGAAAAAAATTTTAACTTAAGACAGCAATTGAATAAAATAAATTTAATTTTGAACACGATTACCTAAAATCTTTTATTGATAATTTTACTAATTTTATATATTTGTGTGGTTTAACATTGGTCTGCATATTTTCAAAACGAACTGCATCGTTTAATAATGTTCTATATTTAGAAAATGATTTCTATCAGCCAAGAAGCTAATCACTTTGAAATAAATTATACTACTGTTACTTTTAGAAAATAAAAGCATTTATTATCATCAAGATATACAGTACTTTCCATTTAAAAAGAATCGCATTTACAAACAAGTGTAGTAATTGTGTTAGAAAATAATAATGATGGAAACATTATCTCTTTATTATTTAACTACATTTACATAAATAAATCAGAAAAAATAAGAATTTTGAAGGGTCACTTTATTTAAATGAGTTTTTATTAAAAAATTCAATTTTGTATGTACATAATATTTTAAGTGTTATCTTTTATTTGAATTATATTTGTTATTTTTTATTAAATAGTATTCTCGAAATTTTAATGTGCTCATTAAAATTTCGAATGAAATTGGGTTAAGAACATATTCAAGATGTTTTTCTAAAGATATTCAGTATTTCTTTTCGAAGAAAATGTAACACAAAATTAATCAAATATTAAGATATTTAAAAACAAGAAATTACGTGTGTACTGTGATGTCATTTTAGCCTACTTTCAATTTCAATCATATATTTCTGAAATATAAAATAATTATTTGCAGCTAAATTTGTCCATTTATATGAAATTAATTTTGTACTTAAATAAACTATATTTCAGGAAATTATTTCATTTTCTATATTTTAAGAATAAGTATGATTAAAATCATACTTTCTCCTCAAATATTTAATAAATTTGGAATAGTAACTAATTGTTTATGAAAACAAATAGAATATATTCATTAATGAATTTTCCTCATTTACATAATCTCTAAATTTTATATACTTTTATTCCAAAACGTATTGCATTTCAAAGATCAAATTGATTTTAATTTCATGTATTATTTTCTTTAAAAGATATAGTTTACTGAAATATGAAATACTTAATGGTTTTAATTTAAAAATATATCTTATTGAGTTCTTCACTGTCAGATATATCCCATTAAAGTACTGATATTAGCATAATATTCAATTTCATTTTTGATGTGTTCAACAAACAAAAATAACGTGTATAAAAATAAAAATAACGTGTATAAAAATAAAAATAACGTGTATAAAAATAAAAATAACGTGTAATAAATAAAAATAACGTGTAATAAAAATAACTCAAATAGATAAAAAAATAACCTGTGAATTATATTTATTTACATTTCAAATGTTAACAGCTTACCTAAAGAAATTGATTTGCTTATAATTTTTCAACAGTAATTTGACCAACCTTAATAATGTATTTCGCAATTATGAATTGGGGCAAATTGGGATAGATGTCTTTCTTTAATATAGTTATTTTTGGTTTAATACAATGGTATGAATATTAATGATTTTTAGTCTTTACAACTTGGAAATAGTTAAATATTAAAATTGATAATTATTAAATATTAATTGTCTTTAATAAATAGCGCAGTTTATATAAGCTAAAAATGTCCCCTAAATTTTTGTGAGCTCTTAGCTCATTTGAAGTAAGATTTGGATAGAAGTTACATAGAGAAAAGGATAGAAATTAAATTTGAAGAAGTTGTATATGAGAAACAAAACGTTCCCATAATTTCGGTGCGCTTTTGGTTCATTTGAAGTAAGAGTTTAAAACATTCAGGTTCACTTTGAGCGAACAACAGATTCGTGTAACTGCTTTATTTATTGAAAATAGATACCTCAGAGATTAATGGTTGCATAAACTTACAGATGGAGTTTGATAATGAAGCTGGAGTATATTGTGATCTTTTTAGTGTCTTTTATACTCTCATCTGAACTCACTTTACATATTTTTACGGACAAATTGAAGTTATTTGCATCGCATTAAAGCAGATGTCTGTCCAGCTCTTTTCTTTCCATTGAGGAGTTACCTTGTCTGTTTCTATATTAGTTTTATAATCTATTTCAAATAGATAATATACAGTATTTCGTAGTGGAGATATTTTGCTAGGTCTATATCTGTTTCTTTCCAGTGGATTACAACTCATTGTAAGATTCATAGATATGATTCGACTGGCTTCTTGTCAAAGAAAGGTGAACGTTCCTTCAAAATCTCTTGACTAGCATTTCTTTCAATTCAATAAAATTAATGAATGAAGTTAAGATAGGACATGCTGCTAGAATAAAGAAGAAAATATTTTGGGGTTGGGCCAGTAAGCTTTGTTCTTTCCTGATTAAGGTGTCAGATGTTATTCTTGATTTTCAGAGAAGTGAACTTAGGCACATTTTTGCCTATCTACATGTCAGGTTTTCCAGCGTATTTGTATTGGTTAAACTTTGAAGCACTCCTACGTGTCCTTTGTGTAAACAAGGTAAAATTTTTGGCTTTTACTGTTTTGAATCACGCTTTGCACATTTATTTTTAATGTAAACTGCTCAGAGGTACTAGAAGACCAAAGAACTTATGACGTCATAGTTTTCTAGTATTTGTAATAAATAAATATAAAACAAAAAGGACATTTTCTATAATTATTTATCCTCCTTAATAAAACAATTTGTATTTTTCACTCTAGAATGAAGAAATTCTAAACATATTTTTAATAATTATTTAAGTGTTTTGCAGAAATTTTAGACTTTTTTTTATTTTTAATGGTACTGTCAGGTTATATTAAACAAAAGTGGGAAATTACTTCATGATACAAAATGCCTTATCATATGTTTTAAAATGAAATTCTTCTTTAAAATATAATTGATTTATATTTATAATTTTCGTAATATAAAGCAATTATATTCTATTTTCTTCAAAAAATCTCTATGGATAAATTTCAGAACTCGTCTAACTTAGGATTGTTAATTATTCAATTGCAATGCATCAGTGAAGGAATTTTTAATATTTTTGCTTTTATATTTATGAAAAGAAACATTTTTCTACTAGTACCTCTAATGAAAAAATAATAAAAATCTTACGCTGTGCGTATTCTAATACATTAAATTTTAAATACCTCTTTTAAATAGAATTGTTTTCATTTTATAGAAACATATATCAAGAATCTTTACTTTAAAGATTATATTTGCTTCAAAAATTTTATTCTAACTACTTTTCAATCTATTTATTGTTTGTATTAGTTTTACAACATAAAATTTTGATTTCTGGATAATACACAGATGTCAGTAATAAATAAAAAACAGAATTGATTTTTATAATTTATAAGCAAGCGTTCTTGTTTAATTTTTCATAAACCTGTTTGAAGAGGATTTTTCAGAATATCTGGCATTTAAAATACCAAACAATTTCCATATATGTGTTTAGATTCTCGAACTGTCTTCATCAACCCTCAGGTATAGACAAACTGAAATAGATGCTTTATAATTAGGCAGTATACTGTGAGTAATAACAATATCTGTCAGCAAGTTTTTGACTCACATTTTGTGATAAATAATTAATTTATTTCTTTATTTAACGTTATTTAACGTATTATTTAACGTTATTTTGCAATAAGAAAGTAGAATGTAGAATGCTTTCTCTAACGTAAGAATGTATTTTGTCTTAAATATGAATCTGAGCTTAAATATAAACTAAGCAATGAACACATCATTCAATGAAATTTTCTCAATTGTCGGTAGATTTCATGGTTTACAAAACTCTGCTGTTGAGGCAGAGAGAAGTAGAATTTTTCGATTACAAGTTTTTTCTCATATCTGGAAATCATGTTCAAATTTTGCTTAAATCAACTTCTAAAACATTTCCCACTTAATAAAATTGTTGGTTAGCAAAATATAAGGCATTGCATTTTAAGTGATTTAAAAAAAATTGATGCTGTATTATGTAGAAAATATCAGGAAACTCAATGAAACTTGAGGCTACATTACGCTTTTTAGATGGAATTACAAAATTTCACTTATTTCTACATTTCTTATAATAACTGAACAATAAAGCTATACTTTATTTTCGAATGGGTTAAGCTATACTTTATTTTCGAATGGGAATGAGTGATATAGACAAATGTACTGAAGTAAAGAAATAAACTATTTTATTAGGTGCACTGAAGAATAAAAACTCATGTTTTGAGGTTACTATAATAGACTCGGGTGTTTGCTTAATACTCTCGGCTATTACTTTTTTATTTTTTAAAAAGAATAGATGTATACATATTTACATTTTAACATTGAGGAGAAATCCTATACTTTACCAATTGGGTAGAGAAACATTTATACAGCAGAGAAGGTGCCCATACATCCGTTCTTTTTGTATGATAGAAAGAGATTGTTTTATTTGAAATCTTCGAATTCGATTAACTTTATGTTCCCAAACCTACTATATTTTCTCTGTCAAGGATACAAACATGCATTCCATAAACCCTTAGAAGTTTTAAAAAAATTGGTGAAATCTTTACATCCAAAAAAATAATAACCAGCAAAATTTCCTGAAATTGATAGATGACATAGTAACATGTTGCTTTAAATAAAGAATTTTGTAAGAGAACAACTCAATAGATGGTGATCAAACATACCTTCAAAAAACTTTTATTTATTGTATAATTTTTTGAAATAAATTCTTTGAAATTAAACAAAATCATTTTCATAATCCATTATTTATAAACTGTGATCATGTCAGTCTTCAAAAGTAAATATTCATACTATTTGTGAATTAGATCTGGAATAGATAAATAATGACACAATCACTCCTCTGACATACGTAAAGCTAAATATTCAATATGAGCAAAATTGAAACTAATACGTAAAAAATAGGGAATATATATTTTTTACGTATTAGTATTTACGTAAATATAGGGAATTTTTCCATAAAATGACTCATAATATGAAAAAATTATGAAATAATTATCAAGAAATGAATATTTAGTTGTTTGTATTGAAATTATATTTAGTATTTTTTGAATTATAAATGATCTAACATCATGTGGCCTTAATGATGTATAAAAATAATTCATGATATGTTCACTAGAAGTCTTATCGTCATATATCCACTAGTCATGAGTAGTCATATAGACTGCATACGATCAGTGCAATTTAGAGCTATATATATATATATATATATATATATATATATATATATATATATATATATATATATATATATATATATATATATATATATATATATATATATATATATATATATATATATATATAAATAAATATATATATATATATATATATATATATATATATATATATATATATATATATATATATATATATATATATATATATATATATATATATATAAGAAAAAAACCTGAACCTGAAGAGTATATTTTGACGTTTTTCTCTTTGAAAAAAAAACTGTAATACAGTATAGTGAAAAACTTACTGGTAAAATATTTTTCAAAATTATATATTTGTGTGTAAAAAAAGCATCAATATAATTTTATCTGCTTCAAATAAATTATGTTTTATTTTTTCATTTCACTTACAAATTTTATTTTTTTTATTTTTTCCAAAGTTTTTAACATTTTACTAAACCATATTTTTTTTATTTTGAATGTTTTAGTATAAATAGTTTTGAAGCTTGTCACATAAAAACATTATTAAAACTCGTGTTTTATAAAGAAACAAAATAAACCTAATTCAAGATTTTCTGCTTAAAAATGCTTATATAGGCGAAAGGAAAGGAGTTTCTTTTGGGATGATTAATTACTTAAAAATTAAAGCTCGTATTTTAGAAAAGATATTTTTTAAATAAAAATAATAAAAAATTAAGTTATTCAAAGAAAAACAATGAGGATTTTTTTTATCCTTTTCAGAAGTAAAAAAATTAACTAAGATTCATAATTCTTCTCTCTTTTGTCATTTTTACAAAAAAAAATATCTTACTGCAATAAACTTACTGATGAAGACAAGTAGCATTCTTATGAAGGTATGCGAAACAACATCAACTGTAGTTATTTTAAAATAATCCTACCGTATATTTATAAAATAATGAAATGAGTTTCATTGTTCCTTTCTCTATTCATTTTGTTCAAATGCAACTAAAATGTGTTTTGAATTCATTAAATCTAATTTTGTTGCAATTAGTACATTTATCTCTTATTATAACTAAAATTTGAAAATTATTTAAGAGACATATTCAGCTAACATAAATATTTTGAGAATTAATTTAATAATTAATCTTTACATTTTCCTTTTCTCACAAATTCCTTAAGATCTAACAATTTGGTTATTTACCACTTTTCAGGACTTTAATTTTGTGTGGTTTTGATGGTTGCTTACAGAATTGTATAGTGCTTATAAAAGTTTAAAATAATGTATAATTTTAGTTTTTAGGTTTTTTACTTGTTTGAACAGCTGTTTTTATTTCCTTACAAAAATGAAAGTTAATTTTTCAGGATTAAATAAGGAAATACATTATTCTCTAAAATGTTGCAATCATTTGGAGTAATCAGCTTTAAACTCAGTTACATTAGTGCTAGGTCTTAAAAGGGACAAATGTTTTGATAAGTGTAGAATTTTCAAGTAATATTATGATTTCAAATAAGGACGTCAATTTTCATAACTACCTTACCACAAAGCCATGTGCAAGATCAAGTTATTAACACTTCCTGGATAAGCTTTCCAAAAAATATAGGTTAATAACATGTAAGGAGATAGCATAAATTAATATTTAATAAATGTTAATATTTTGAATTATTTTTTGCATTAATAAATGTTAATATTTTGAATTATTTTTTACATAGCACTCTACGAATGACCAGTGTTAGAAGACAGCAATGCATGCAAGCCATTTTTACATAAAAACAGTGCAATCATATTGCAAATTCAATTAAATATTTGTTGCTTAAGGAATAATTAACAAAAATGTAACTGCAGCTAAATCATAAAATCTTTAGAAAAAATTATGTAATTAATCCTTTTAATCTTCATAACTACCTTAATTTTTATAAGGAAAAAGAATACAGTTCCTTAACCAAACATGAAAATCTTGTACAGTAAAATCATTTGTTTTGCATAAAATATCTGTAAATTAAAAAATTCAGTAATAGGTAGAACATTTAATATTTAATTTTGTGATGCACTCAAAACATAAAATATCAGTTTATCAGCTTTTATAGAATACTCTTCATGTATAAAAGATGAAAATTGTACTTCTTTTTAGATGACATTTTTGAAAAAAATATTCTTTTTAAATATTTAATAATTCTCTCAATATACAGGCAAATTTATTAAATAGGAAATAATCAATGAGATCACAATTATTAATTTATAATTTACAAAACAGCATCATAAATTTTAATCCAAGCACTTTTAAATTTATAATTCGACTAATCTAGAAATGTGAAAAAAATGTTAGTTAACATCAGTATCCTGTTACTATTACTGATGTTAACTACATTTTTTCTTGAAAAGTGAGTGCAGTTCTGTGTATTTGTTAAAATAAAATTCATACATAAATGTTATGTATGTGCGTGTTTATATCTCTTCGTGTGTTTACGTGCATAAGTTTTTTTAATTATTTTCAATTGAATTATAATTTTAATGCGCAAAAAATGCAAAAAAAAAAATTATGTTTATGTAAGGACAGAAGAGGTTTTAAAAAATAATAATTTTGTTGATTTTAAAATTTAGAACTAATATAATATTTGTACAAATTATTTAAACATATTTTCCGCTAATAAAATGTTTTTAATGATTTATTGTTCTTGATTTTTATTTTAAAATTATTATTTCAAATTATTAGCTACAGTTCGTGTGTGTATATACAATGATTTTAATGATATTGAAAATCGTTTAATTATATTTTCCGTTTTTCGTTTGATAATTCTATTTTAAGCACTATTAATATTTTTTCGATTTTACAAATGAATTCTTGTTTTCTTGTAATATTGTTATACATATTTTCGTATTAAAAACTGTCGTTTAAGTAACTCGATATACATTAATATATATTAAAAGAAAATATATTATTTTAAACCTAAATAATTTAAATTTGACTATTCATTAAATGTTTTCTTAAACATTGTTTATTTAGAATCACTGATTAGTAATCCAATTTGAAACTATAATAGCTATTACATATCTACAAATATGGAACTTCAATCTATTTCATAATGCTCTATCAACTGTATGTATAATTTTTCTTTTATTTTGTTACATAAAATATGTATAGTTAAAAAAATTTATGTACGAATAAATATGATTTAGAATTCAAAACTTGTTATTCATTATTTCTATATTTTTTCCTGTTCATGTTCTGAAATATGCAAGTTTACTTTGATTTTAGAGCAAATTTTACATACATAATTTTGCTCAATGGTCAAATTATCAGTAATTTGCTTCTTTGCGTGTATTCCACACATTTTTATTGTGTTTCTGAATTTTTAATTGTTGATGAAGCAATGGTTAAACCAAGTTTCCATCTTGAAAATATTTTCACAAGTATTTTTCATTTTTTGATGCATTTGTTTTGTTAGACGGCGTGTTTGCTCAAATTGAATCTTAAGAGAGTAAAAAAAATGCTTTTTTTACCACAGTTTTTAAGTACGTTTTAATGTATAATTTACACAAGCATTTTGCAGCAAAAAAATTTTCTGTGTAGCAATATCAAATTTCTATTTTTTATAGAAATTTACTATTTCTAGCAATTTGTTATTTTTGTGGTATTACAATTACATTAGATGTATAAATGTAGTTTTTAATAGTAAGGTATTTTTACCGTTTTCTTAGTTGATGTATGTTCTCCTGTATTTTGTATAATGTATTATTATGGTGGGAGTTTTGGTTCTTTTTCCCAAAAGCAGATTCTTTTGAATTTTCTGTTCTTACTGAATCTACAAAATTTATTTTTCATTTTAAAATTTTTAGGTAATTTTTAATGGAAAATGCAATTAACAGTGTTTTCCATTTTCACGTACAAGTTTGTATAAAGTTCATTTTAACAATAACAAAAGGCATTAAACGTCTTCAGTTTTATATAATATGTAAGCATATATTATACAATATTTTGTTAATTTATGACTGCAATTACTTATTTTGTCAAAACTAATTCACGTCCACAAACAGAATTGATAGCTCATTCACAAACACATTACTCTTCTTAATAAAAAAAGATATTATATTATGCCTGCTAAATGTTGGAAAATATTAGAAACAAGAGTTTCACTTGAAGTTTAACTCAAGTAAAAGTATTTCATTACATCCGAAAATGACTACATAATCCCGATTGGATAAATAAGTATCTGTGTTAAACATAATGTCTCTTATTTTAATCATATAATTATGTGGCACAAATATGAGAGACAAAAAAATTTTCTTACTTTTCTGTATAACATATTGTTTTCTTAGTTCAAATTCACATTATTATGTACTTCTTTTTGTAGAAGGTAACGAACGCACGTACTCATTTGTAAGCAACATTTAAGAAAGGACATTTTTCCAACATTGATTTTCACATATTATGTTCACTCTAGTGTTTCATTTATCGTATCTAAAAAAGAAAACCCATAATGGTAAAAAAACTGGTAAAAGTACAAAATACTCCATATTTAGAAATATTTATGTATATATATATATATATATATATATATATATATATATATATATATATATATATATATAAATATATATATATATATATATATATATATAATATATATATATATATATATATATATATATATATATATATATATATATATATATTTGTCATAAAATTTATAGAATAGCGTCATTTTCATATATCACATCTCAAAATAATATAAGGATTTATTTTTTAAATCTAAAACTTTTTTCTATTGCTAAAAATAAAACCCCATTAATAAACATTACTCCATCCACTACTACAGAAAACGCATAAATGTTTAGAAATGTTTACAAAAAATCAATGAATTAATATTAAATATCTAGTTTTAGTTTCTGCATTTATGGATGTCATAAGTGAAAATGTAATACAATTTGTGTTTTTTAACTCAGAATAGACGGATATTTTGGGTAGAAAAATGATTTTTAAGTATTTCTTTACGCATTGCTACAATAATATGCCCGTAAGTTTTGGGTAAGCATGTAAATGATATTATCTTCCTTACAATCTCCTTCAACAACAAATACATTTTCCTAAAAATCACGTAAATGTTCTATGATTTCCTCGGGAAAAAGATAACGATGTTTTCCAGAATCATAATTGTGCTCTTAAGATATCGAGAGAATGAAATGACACAAAGGCTAAGGTGACTCAGCTATTCCAAGCGATTGCGCGTATAACTCTAACAAATAGATGAATGATAAAAAAATAAATGCGAAAAATGGGAATCATTTCCAATAAAGTAATTGTAAAGTAACCGAATAATGGAATGTACACGGGAAATATATTTTCGCACAATTTTATCGAAAGAAGCTGAAAGATAAATTGAGAACGGATATTTTTTTATAGAATTTAACAACAGTGATTCCATTATTCCAGGCTCTTTTCTGGATTCAATTAAAGATATTTTTGTTATAATTTATATAAACACACATACTTGGATTTTTTTTTAAAAATATATACTTAACTAAATCTTAAAATCTTAAAAATAAAAGAATGCAAATCTGAGTTTAAGGATAGTTTTAAAATTAATAACCTGAAGTTTGATTTATGGAACAATAAAACTCAAAAATGTTTAACTATTTTAGTGCGATAATAGTGAAAAGAGCTTGAAATATATTCATAAAATATTTCAACAAAATATATTCAATGATTAACATTATACTAAAATATCGTACATTTTTAATTTATTTAATGTAAAAAAATCAGAATACTAATCTTATTATAATCATTTGTTATAATCTCATTACATATATTATCTTATCTTTTTATAAATATTATATTTATGTCTTATGTTATTATTATAATAAATAGTATAAATAATAATTTATATTTATTTAAATGTGCAATATTTGAAGCATAATGTTCTGAAAAATACATTACAATGTACTAAAGAAATTAACACAGCTATATTTTCCGTTTGTTTAATAACTCATTTCAAACATGTTAGCAGATTTTTTTTCTAAATTTAAGTAAAAACGAAGAGTTTTCCTGGATTATATATAATTATTTGTCATTCAAAACAGTTAAATTTTCTCTGTAATATTTGTCTTATACTCTTTATTTTAGAAATTTAAGAGTTTCTAAATGAAACAAGAAATTGAAATTAATTCTCACTGTGATGTAATGTGAAAATTAAGATTAGTTATTTTATCTATTTAAATAAAAATTTGAAAAAGTATCTAGAAAAACTTTAACAGATGTGCTAACTTGAAAAATAAATTAAATTTCTGACTGTTTATATTTACTCTAATAATATATTGTGTTTACTGTAAACTGCAAAAGTAACTATCTTATTAATCCTAGAATACAAAATAATAAATTTAGGTAAAACATCAAATTCAGAAAAAACTTTAATTTTTCCTATAAATTTTCTAATTTATTTTTGGAATTTTTGTACATTTAAAGAAAAATCAATAATTATGATTTATTATTATAAATAAATATTATAAACAAACCCCGAAAACACGAATACGATAAATGAAATTAAAATGCTATAAAATGCATGTTTGTTACATGCATTTTATGGCATTTTAATTTTCATGCGTTAAATTTGGGAACAAACTTTCCTCTGATCCCATTTAAAAAGCTATTAAAGCTTTAAATTTTGGATGTAATTAATTAATGAATATTATTGAAAACATGCAATAATTTTTATTATAATAGAGTTATAACATAATACACACAATTCGAATATAATCCTGCATTATAAATGCAAAACCTACTCATAATAACTTAAGTTTGTATGAAGGATAATTATTTGGAGCAAAAACACTAATGAGTGAAGTAACACGTGTGCACTTTAGTTTCAAATATTTATATTCTTATATATGTAAACATATATAAAAAGCAAGTGAAATTCTAGCATGAAAGTTTCCGATAAAAATATCCATTTCATTTTTTCCTATTTAATAGTTTTATTAATTTTATTATTAAATTATATAAGTTTTTTGTTTGTTATTTTTTTCGAATTATTGAGTTTGTAGGCTATTTAATGTCTATGGTGATTCCGTTTATTTTATTTTATTCCTTTAAAATTATTATTAAACTATATTTGAAAAATTGGTGAAAGAATAAATTTATAAAGAACACAGACTCTTTGGTATTGTTTTGGAAACAAAAGCATTCCACATAAAATAATTTTTTTTCTATTATTAAAGTTTGATTAAATATACTGTTGTATTATAAAGCATTAAAATATTAATTTCATTAAATTTCCTAAGCATTCAACATTTGTCCATATAAAATTATCAGATTTGTATTTTCTTTTAAATTAAATTTTGTTTAGAATTAGACAAAATGTTTCATAAATAAATTTTAGGATTCATTTAATAGTAGATAATTTGTTTGACCTGAAAATCTAATTTGTATCAAACAAAGAAAAAATAAATATATATCTGATATATATACTAGCCAATATTTCTCCTAATTTGTACAGATTTATGTAAACACAATTTCAATTTTATGGGTAAAACTTGGAAAATGAATTAATTTTATCCGTAAAATATTGTTCGATTTTTTTAAACTCAAAATTCAAGAGAAGCAGTTAATTCCTATTTTAGGAAATATCTAAATAATATAATACATTTTCAATACTAAAATAACATTTCTAATGAATTTAAAGGATATTAAGCAAGTAAATTATTTCTCCAGTAAAAATTTTTTTTTAATTCAATTGAATTCTTTTTAAATTTTATTTTAGTCTTGATGCTTAGTATTAGAAATTTTCTATTACTGAAAAAATAATCACTCCAATTCATGAATTTTTAAATATAAAATTTGTAAAAGTGCAAAAAATACAAAAATTTTAAGAAAATGCACTCTGAAGTATTATCTTGAATTATTTTCTTTATCATGACAAGCTCCTGAAATTTTCGCACAACAAAGATATTTAAAACTGACAACATATCACCAGAATGCAGAAATAGATTTGCATTGCGAATTCGTTTAAAAAAGTCACAGTTAAAAATGTTTCTGTACACTAGGTACATTGTAACTTGTATTATTCCTGATTATATCCTATTTTTCTTTGCGCGTAATAGTATTGAAAGTTTCATTCCATTTCTGAAAAAGGAACTTTAAATATGTAAGCAATTCCTTTGATCTTTATGGCATTTATTTCAATTTATAATTTTTAAAGAATATTATAGTTTTATCAAATCAGCAATTGATTGAATGATTTATATTTAAAAGTTCATAGACAATTACCACATGATAGAGGAAATTATAATATTAATCGCTAAAATAAACCGATAGTATTCCTTAAATAAATGTCACGATTCTTGCTTATCACTATACCTTCTTGAACATTTTAACAGTTGTTAATGGAAAGAAGAAAGGATTCTGAAAGACATTTTAGAATTTACAGAAAAAATACATTCCTGCATGGTTTTTCACACACAATGGGCCTAATCCATGAGTCTAAAAGAAGGAAATAGGGTAAACACATAACTAACCCCAACAGTACATGCAAAAAACCATTGTATAAAATTCATCTTGTTAAAAATCATCAGTTGTTTCAAAGAGTGTAGAATTGAGCCCAAAACCATCTGCACTAAAGACAACTACAATCCTCTGTGCCAAAACAGATCGTTTTCTTATTATATTGCAAAATCCACATTTATCAGAATGAAATACGTTTTATTTCACTGTACCAGGAAAAGCAAGTAGTCACTATATTAACATTTGAAAATAATACGGTTTATAAAAGTTAACACTACATATTTATCTTCGAAGACATATAGGCTCATATTTTTCAGCATAGTTTGTATTAAAATATACGTATTTAAGATAAAGTTTATTTTATCCAAATCATACACAAAATCTTTTCACCCAAGAGAAGTTATCTAGTAAAAAGATTCTTAAGGGGCAAGTTCATCACTTATTACCTACTTTTAATATCCTATCAGCCAAAAGGAGCACTAAATGTGACAGATAAGAAAAGGAAGTTGAAAGTAACGTAATTACTTTCTCCCCAGAAATAATTACTAGGTTATTTATCATGGCACTATCCTTTGACTTTAATGTTCTTACGCATGACATGTGATTGGTCTGGATTAAAAATGATTCTATGAACTATTATTCATGCACAAAATATAACTTTTCTAAAAAATTAAATCTTTTTAACTATAGTTTGATTATTATTAGTGCAGTTTAAAATTTTGTTATTCCATTAAAGGATAAATTTTATTTATATTATTATATTGTTAATAGCTTATATATTTACAACGCGTTTGATACCAAATTATTATTATTTTTTCCTTTGATTACAAAATAATTTATAATATTGTATATTTTAGTAGAGCATATTTATCATTTTAGGGACTTTAACAAGTGCCATTTTAATTATACAAAAACATTTAATTTATCAGCATAAAAACTGAATATCAAAGCAAATTTGAAATCATACTTGCAAGAAAAATATCCATTTTGATAAAAATGTATTATATACTTTGATTAGTTAAATTAAATGAATTTAAATTAACATCCGCTTTATTAAACAGAGCATAAGAATTTGCAAAAAAATAAAAAAACTAATAATAAAATGTACTTTGTTTTAAATGTATCTAGGATATAAGCTAAATACACATATCAGAATATTTTGAAACTTGTAAATCTGTGTACAAAATTGACAATATTGTGTACAAGTATTTATGAACCTATTTCGGCAAATTTTGCCTTAAACTTACCTTATTCTTATAGTATCCTACATTTTATTAAAATTTGTATACTTAATGGCACAATTTAAAATTTCAATTATTATTGTATTAAATATAATTTGAAAGATTTTCTATAAGAGCTACTCTGTGTAATACTTAAGTATAAAACACAAAGTTAGATGAATCGTTGCATGAATCTATTTTACGTTGATTTTAATTTAAGAAAACTTTTCAAAAGACTGAATAATCATGAAAAAACGTTAAATAAGTAAAAGACAGGTAACATGAATTCTTTCTAAATATACAGAAAATTTTCCCTAAATACTTTCTTTCGCATTTTTATTTCTTTTTCTGTGAAAGAAGAACCTTTTGCCATTTTTGCATGCAAATTCGCTTCAACTGACAGTTGAGTAGTCAGAATTACATGTAATTGTGTTTCAAATGACAGCTGAACGTAAAAGCTTTTTTCAGTATCTTTTGGCTTTTATTATGATAATATAAAGTGTTTTTTTTTATTTCTTATTGTTTACAAAGTGTTGAATTCATCATTCCATTTGATTAAAAAAGTTCTAGGCCATTCATGCATCTTTAAGAACCTGCAAGAGATTCTGACAGATCCGTTTTATGAGTTGCAAATAAAAATATTGGTTATTATTTATAATTTAAAAAATTGTTCTCAAAGATAAAACGCGTATCTTGAACAAATGTCTCAACTGTGTTATGATTATTAACAGAAATGAATCAGTATTACGGTCTTAAAATAAATTCTAGGTATTAGTTGAAGTTAAAAGAAACAACATTTAATAGATTAACTTCCTATGTAGTTGCATTCATTTGATGATTTTTGTTCTTTCATGTCTTTCATGTTAAAACATGTTATATATATATATATATATATATATATATATATATATATATATATATATATATATATATATATATATATATATATATATATATATATATATATATATATATATATATATATATATATATATATATATATAGATATATATATATATATATATATATATATATATAATTTTTATAATTTTTATTTAAATTTTTAGAAAATTTAATATTTTTTCATTAATTAAAAAGAAAATATTAACTTTTTATTTCAAGACAGATAATTTTTTTTCCCGAAATGAATTTCGTTGGTCTGTAAATGATATCACATTATATATCTGTAAGGATTAAATTTTAAAATACTATAACATTGTAACACAATATATATCCTAAAAATTTATGCACACTCAGACACCAAGGCTGCTCTAGAGGCAATTTTACCTGGAGACTCGAGGCGCACTCTGGAAATTCATTGACTAACTAAAATAATTTATCGAATGAGGAAATTTGAACCATGTAGTGAATGCCTGCATATATAGGAATCGCGGGCAAAGGCACAGCTGATAAACTAGCCAAAGAGTCAAGAGACTTAAACAGCAACATCGTCAAAAGCTGTGTTACTTTCAACAATACAAATACCATTTCCCGATATCAACTTGAAGAGAAAACCGTTAAGGTAAATTTAACAAATATGCGAAATTGATCCCAACCGAGAGAAATGACAAAGAGAATTACATGATTGAGAACTTACTTCGGTAGTATGAAAATAAATGTAAGCAATTCTCTCCAAGATATATCTTCAAATGTCTAGCATCTCTCCAGAACATTTGACAAATACACATTTGACGAAAATATCTACACAGAGAATATAAAATATAGCTAAAACCATCATTTACAGTCACAGATTCAACACACTTCATCAACCAGATTGCTTTGCATTCGAAATTTCATCATAATGGGACAATCATTCTTTGTTATTTGATTTTTGGAGGAAGATATTAATTATGACTTTTTATTATTTACAAATAGAGATACATTTAATATTCAATTACTATAAAAATACTTATGTATTAATATATTTTATAATTCCCATGCAAATTATTTAATCAATTTATTCATCTTTTTTCAATTGCTACTCAATTTTTTGCGAAGCTAAATGTATTTAAATTGTTACATATTTAATAAACATGCATTACCAAAATCTTTATTGCAGTTCATTTTAACAAAAACTTATAATATATACCAGATAGGACGGAAATTTAAGCTAATTAATTTTTTATCCAGTTCTGACTAGTATATCTTCTGTATTTGAATTATTGCCAAATATAACTCAAATAATAATACGTTTGTTAAAGTTCGTTTAATATTTTCTGATGTAAAAAATATTAGAAATCATATTGTTTGAGTTGCCTTGTGCCACTCAGATTTTTATCATCAATATTTTTGATGAAAACATCAAGGATATTAACCTAGATCAGCATTTACAGTGAACTTTGTACACATTACAAAGACTTAATTATAAGTATCACTCATCAATTCTTCTTGTAAATCTTCTTACAAGGTAAGCTCAGTAAAAGTTCAAATTTTTATGGAGCCTTTATTACAATGAAAACAACGCCAAATAAAAGAGCTCAAAACAATTTTTATTTATATGCGCGATTATTTTTTGAATAATGCTAGAAAATATCAATATTAATAATATTTTAAAATCTGTTAAATTATTTCAAACAATCTTCGGATTTTGCAATAAACAATGTCAAATTTTGACTTTGAATTACTAGAAAAACCATAAAATTTCATGAACAACTTAATGAAAAAATCATGAAGCACACATAAATTTAACTTAAAATAACTATTATTATATAAGTTTAAAAAGAAATGAAGTCGTCTAATAATGAATAAGTTAACAGAAAACAGGATTTATCTAAGATTATGAAAATTAGATCAGATTCAACAAATAATAAGAATATTCAATTTTAATGTATCTTCTGTAATAAAAAATAAATTCCATAGATAGAAAAAAATATTTAAACATTATTTGTATTCTAGAATAAAGAAATCATTAGCACACATTCACAAAATATTTTCATATTATCCTGGATAATTGATATTAAAATTATAGATATATAATAAGGATCATTTATTTCAATAGTAACTCTGCTGCATTAAATTTTAAATTTTTTTAAAACTTGAATTTTTAACAATAGCTAAAATTTTTAATCGAAGAATGATTAATTTCATAAAAAATTAGTGTTCTATAATAGGTATAATACGTAGTTAAAATGGAAATTCACAATAAATTTCCCCTAATGCTAAATATTTATTGTAATTTATTAATTGGAGTAGTATAATTTATAATGGAAACTACCATCGTAAATAAATTTCATATAACATGGTATTTTTGCTTTTTCTTGGTAAAACACATTTTTATCACACAATTATAAATTAGAATTTTTCTATTGTAAAAACAACAAAGAAATTTTATACATATATGTGAGTCAGTAGCTTTAAGAATTATTCATTGTAACAAATTATTATTCTTAAAAATTAATCAAGGCTCATTAATATTATTAATTATTTATTATTGTTAAACTAATTAATTGTACATTAAACCAATGTCATCAATTTTTATGAGAATTACACATAATTCATAATGTTTAAAATACAGTAATCAGTGGACTTTAATTTTTTAAACAAGTTTGCTCAAAACGTTCTAGATGCAAATATATAGTGTAGACAATTTAAAAGCTTAAGGGTTTTATAAATTTCTGGGAGAAATTCGCAATTCTCAAAATTTGTAAAAGAGTTACCTTCAAATTAAAAAATATATATATTGATCTATTTTGTATTAGGAGTTTTACATAATCTTGAGCATTTTCAACTGAATGAAAAGGAGGATTTCGATATAAAATAAAGAAATGCCACAAAATTTAGATTGTTGTCTGACATTTCATGTATGAACAATACAATACTTTCCACACAATTGAATATTCATTCTCTTGCAAATTTAAATTGCGTTATTTGTGTTTTCATGAATTTTAAAATTATATATTCTCTAAATCATTTTTCATTTTTGATTTATATATATAATATATATACATACATATATATATATATATATATATATATATATATATATATATATATATATATATATATATATATATATATATATATATATATATATATATATATATATATATATATATATATATTGTATGAGTGTGTATGTAAGTATATACTACACTAATTACGTTAGAAGTATAGAATTATCTGGAACTTAATAAATTGATAAACCTTAAATAATTTGTTATTTTATTTCAAGTAAACAATATTTTTGAAACATTTTAAGTTCAGTACCTATTTTTCATAAACTAAATTAGCAATGTGTTTCTTAGTTGATATCGACAAAAATAGTAATTCCTTTTATTATTAATTTATTTTATCTTTCCACAAAAATGCATTTTACATTTTTATCTAATTCTAATCACAAAAATAATCATAAAAATATGGCTTCATAGAACTCAATTTACTCATGGAAAAAGGTTTTAAAAATTTCTAAGTATAAGCAATTAAATATTCATTGCTCTCCCTTTCTTGAAATAAATTCTTTGCATCATAATCCACTCAAGTCTTTATTAATGAAATCTCTTAGGAAATATAATGGCTGAGAATTTAATTATTTATAACCAGTATCAATTTAAATTCCTTCCCATTATAGCATGTACTAATTTAATTTTTCGAAGTCCTGAAAAATAAATTTATCTATTATTTGGAACATTTATCGAATAGATATTATATGCTCATTTTTTAAAATAAAAAGAAGTTTCTTCCGTAATTTTAAACTCTCGTTATATTTGTAAATTTCTATTAAAATTTAGTTTGTAGTAAGAAGTATTAAACTTTTATATTTTGATTTCAAAACAATTCTTCATGTCTAAAATTATTTATGGACAATTTTCTTCTTCAGTTCTTCAAAATTTGAAACAGCATAACGTAGTGGCTATACTTTCATAGCATAATACTTAGTCAACATTTAAATTTTAATTGTATAAATTAAAATACGGGAATAAGTTCATAGATAGAGAGGACAACTTAAAATCCTATTAATTAATGTTTTAATTCTGTACCATTATTAAAATTAGCACTCTTCTATATGAAGATAAACATGCAAAAGAGCGAAGATGGTTACATTTAATAAGCAGTTCATGGAACAAAACGGCGCCATAAATTCTATAACGTCCAGTTTTACTATTAGATCATGGGAACCACTTAGAGGCTACATCTGAATATTTTGGAACAAAAAAAATTATAATTATAGAATGGTACCTTTTTTATATTAATTGTTTCCTTAAAATAATTCATAGAATGTGAAACTGCATAATTTTTTGTAATTTATAGTGTGATCAAAATAAGTATTGAAGGCTATTAACATCTAAAATTTCTAAAATCACTCAGTAATATAGTGGAATTTTCCACTATATTCCTAATATATATATATATATATATATATATATATATATATATATATATATATATATATAGACATATATATATATATATATATATATATATATATATATATATATATATATATATATATATATATATATATATATATATATATATATATATATATATATATATATATATATATATATATATATATATATATATATATATATATATATATATATATATATATATATATATATATATATATATATATATATATATATATATATATATATATATATATATATATATATATATATTTATATATATATATATATATATATATATATATATATATATATATATATATATATGTATATATATATATATGTATATATATATATATATATATATATGTATATATATATATATATATATATATATATATATATATATATATATATATATATATATATATATATATATATATATATATATATATATAAATATATATATATGTGTATGTGTGTTTGTATATGTATGTATACAAAAAAAATTATGAAATGTTTGTTTCAAGATATCTTCCAATTTTAATTTTTTTAGTAAAATAATAAATATGCGAGGATTTAGCTACTGCTGATCAATACAGTATTGCATGCTTAACTAACAACTTTGCATAAAAAAACAGAAAATGCATAAAAGAGATATTCATTGAAAAAATAAACATTTTATGGTCCGATATTTCATCATTTAATTTTGTTACTTTAACGAAAAGTATGCTTTTTCAAATATTAGTTTCAAAAACTCTTTGCAAATTTTTGTGTTACTGATATTCTTAAACTTTGAATTACTGATTTAAAATATTTTATAAAATACAGTTTAAAACTGGCTTCCTGACTTTAAAGTCATTTTATATGGGATTGTATTTTTGTTTTATAAAATGCTTGATATTTTTATGGAAAACTTTTTTTCAATAAAATGATTTGGAAATATGTTTGAAATAAGTATGTCTGGTATGCTTTTAAATGGATATATTTACATTACTATAGATAAAGTAGATTTGTAATCTTTTGATGTAAATTAATTTTATATATAAATTCACTGCTATTTTATTTATGAATATATGAATCGAAATTTTAGAGTACACATTTTTAAAACTCAATAAAATTTACTATATTATATTTTTAAATTATACTATAGCATTTACAATATTTAGGTTTAAAATGAAAATTTGTATTTACTTTAAACTTGATTTTTACTTAGAAAAGTTTATTGGTTTCATAAATATATATTTATTGAATAAATTTATGAATAGAAACATTTATATTTGCAAAATCTTATTTATTATCTTTTATCCTATTTAATAAAATTCAAAGGTAAATGTTATTTATTTAAAGCTTTAAAGATAAGTTCTTATATTTTTATTGAATTTAAGCAATCATATTTTAAATTTACAATATGTGACAATCATATTGTAAAAATCAGTTGTTAATATGAAAAATAAAATATATTTATTTGATTGGTATACTGAAATAAGTCAAATATAAGATAAACCTCAACATGTCTTGTGTTTTGTTATTTTTGATTGTTTCCATAATAAAAATAGTTTCACAAATGAAAGAGCAACATTATTTTATTCATTTGATACGCATATATTTTCTACACAAATATTATCCTATTTTTATTCCTGTACTACACATTTTTTAAAAGCATTAAATGCTCTTCAAATATTTAAAATTTCAAATAAAATGTTACCAATTTATTATTAAAAATATTATAAAAATAGTTTGCTCATAACTAAATTTATGAAATATAATATTTTACAATAATATTGAAATTCCTTTTCTAGCAATTTAATTATTGTATATTTTTGTCAGAAAAGCAAAAAAATTGTGTGTATTGATTTTAAGTATTTTAATGTAAAAGGAGCAATACAGAAAAAAATAGTGTTGCATTCACTCTGAGAGCAATGCATTTATAATTTTTCATGACATGACCAAATAAACATTTGCTTGCATTCATATTAATTTTAAATATTTTTAAATAATCTAATTTTATTTCAATGTAGTTTTAGTTTTAACGAATTAATTTAATACATGCTAGTGATAGAGCTTCGATTTAAATAAAATTTGACAATAGCTTAAAATTTCTGAATTAAATATTTGCAATTATTTGTGTAAGAAAATATAAAGAAAAAGATTTTACCTTTCTTATAAAATAAATCGGAAAAGAGTAAATGTATTTTTTGTATAAAATTATATCAACGATTTAAATAATTCATTTAATATAATATACAAATAAAAGTCTTTAATTATTTTAGTTACACAATAAATTGGTTTTTAATTATTTTTTATTTGTATTAACTAAGTTAAAATGAATTAGAATTTAAGAGAAACATCTTTAATATATTTACAAACAGCATGTTACAGTATGCTCTAAATTGATATTGAAATATATCTTTCAAAAAATTAAAAAGTAAACATAATATATAAAAAATAATCATGAAATTTTTAAATAAAATAAAAAATAAACTAGAAATCTTAAAAAAGTAAAAAAAATATTCTAAAGAATATTTTCTTTGTATGCATATATTTTATTAAATGATTTAATAAGCATAAATTTATGTTATTTTAATATTGATATTATAAAACTATAAATATGTGTATTCAACGCATTCAAAATTATTAGCTTTATTTCAAATTTTAGGAATAAGTTTCGAAGTTCATATTGGGCAGAACCATTTGCCATAAACTGGTTACTAGAGGCTTGCTTTCATGACGTCCGTTAAGAGGAGTGCATTGACCCCACAGCATGGACAACAATTTCTGGAATAAGGCCGAATTAGAATGATATGAACGACAGAATAACACAGGATTTTCTTCATGGATGAGTCACGCTTCTGTTTCTTCAGTGCTAGTCACCGCGTACGTCTGTGGTGTCAACGTGGAGACAGCTCTAGTAATGTTGTAATTGTGGAACTCCCCACCAGGTGACAACGAGGCTTCATGGTTTGGAGTGATATTGTATATGAATCCAAGTCAACTCTAGTTTCTATTCAAGCCACTATGACAGCCCAACGTTAGGTGGAGGATATGATATGGCTGGTCACATTACCCTACCTTCAAAGCCAAATTCTCTTTATCATACATACATAACTGTGTGGGGAGACCCCGGACTGTACCTTGAGGTTAACGGATACCGTCTCCCCAACACCTAGTATGCTCCACACTTCTACGAGGTCCGTGAGGTCGCCACCATCGTGGCATTTAACAAGGCAAAGAAATTGTGCTTACAAATTCGTAGCAAGAAGTTACAAAACATTTTAAGGGGCTTTAAGCCCTGTTGAACATCAGGCAATAACATTAAATATTTTCTCGGAGTTACAAATAAAATATAACATGATGACACATACAACAAACAAGAAACAATTTACAATCAATGAAAAGCCAGTTAACAATTTCTAGGGTAATTATGGCAATAAAAACATTATATACATTGAAAGCAATATTATAAATAATATGAATCCTTAATTATGAAAAGGAAAAAAATGGCATGATACGAAAGTTGATAACTATATACAGGCACGCCATATACAAGTTTAATGAGCACCTTAGCTTTTAAAAGCATTTTAGGTTCAAAAAAATATTTAAAAGGTTTCTAAGGTACTAAAAGGGAATAGGATTCAAAAAGTTTTTAAAGTTCTAAAGCGGGCTCATACCGTACGAAAAGTCAAAACAATTCGGAACATATAGTTCATAAAATTCATTAAATTTATAAAAAATTTTATACACCTATTAATTATGGAAGAAAATTATTTTTAAGAATAGTTTTCTGACTCGTCTGTGTCAGTAGGATTAGGGCCTATCGCACATTGCTCGCATCAGCCAACATGCCTTGCAAGGTGCAAATCGGCTTCCTAGGCCACAGTGCTCACCAGATCTTTCATCAACTGAACACGTCTTGGATATGATTGACAACCATTTGCAGACCCCACAACTGGAATTTTCAGAAGACGCACTTTCGCAAATACTTGACAATAAATAAAGAGCGATTCCTCAGGGCACCATCCGTACTCTCTTTGTTGCTTCGTGTATTACCGTTCACGGCGGTCCCGTAACTTACTAATCCGACCCTGTTTTTGCTCTGTATTATGCATATCATTTCGAAACACAGATCAATAATTGTTCATTACTGTCTTCTCAGCGTATCTGCGAGCAGCTCGGCCGTCGTGTCGTTGCTGCGCCATGCAGAACAGTGATCGGAATGGGCAAAGAATCTGTCCTACGAAAGGGATTGGTAGTTTATTCTACCTTTTCCGGCATGTAAATTAATGTATGGCTGATATTGGTAGTCGAATGGACTGTGGCAATGTGAGAAGTGATAATGTAAAGTATGTAAAGTGTGTATGTGGCAATGAATGTGTAGTTCTCTATATTATTCCTATCTTAATTAAAAGTTAAGCGTTGAATGTAGGTTCTAATGCGGAAGTCCCCCGCGTTAGAAATAGTATGAGTGCTCTTTAGTTACTATATATATCTTAAATGAGTGAATGGTGCGTATTGTGTAATGTGGCATGGGTCAAATACACCGCACGAAAACGAGACAATAAAAGATTGAGGGAGGCGTTGAGCTGTCAATGCGAAAGTGGATGTTGAGCGTGTGGTCTTGCTTGAATGCTAAGGTGGGGATGTACCAATCTTGGGATCACAGGGTTAGTGCCCTGCCCTTGGTCAGTGGAAAACTCGCCGACCGCCGCAATACGGAAACGAGTAGTTGCGCGGCGAAGACGTAACTGTTTCTGGTCGTGCTTGCGAGAAACGACCCCGCTATGTCGAGCGGTCAGAAGAGCGTATGGAAGGAGGGTGAGAGGCCTTCGAGAAATCCTCCCCATTCCGAAATTGACTGACTTGGCAGTCCGATGGAATGAGGGACCGTAGGATTGAGCCCCTACGTTGGTCCGACCTTCTGGAAGTATGTAATTCACGGCATGTTGGAGTAGGGCGGACTACATACTGGAAGCCTTGCTGGTTACCCTGAACTGCAGCGTGGAAAGGGTGGTGGAACCGTGTCGGGGACGGTCCAGGCGGAATTCCACTGGAAGAAACCAATTTAATTTGGGAGCTGAGCCGAACACCAGCTCAAACCTTTAATTCACTATGGAGACACCTGATAAGAGCCCAGAAAAATGCGCATATCATAAATCCAATGTGAAATTAAGTGCCAAAAGCCCTTTTAAAAAGGGCAAGAAAAAACGCACTTTTCAGTGCGAGTTGTTGAAGTTGTGCGAACGCTTCAACGTTGATGGTAGCGTGCTCGAAGCGCTATTCGAGCACATAGGTGCAGCTGTTGGGATATCGCCAAGCAAGCTTAAGGCTACACGGAAGCCTGAAAAGGTAACTACAGGTTGCCAAACGGACGAGCCAGGAGGAGACTCAGAAGTAGCTCCTAAGGTGACGGTGCAGGATGCCAGTACTGCACCGGATGAACCATGGCAGAAAGTTGAAGGAAGGAAGAGAAAAAAGTCCGGGCGAGGTGGTGCGACGCCCGGAAAGATAGCCAGTGAGGCTCAATCGCAAAAGCAACCCGTCCTCCAAAAAGGCAACCCAGGAAAGGGCCCAGTCAGGTCCTACGCTGAGGCGGCCAAGTCAAAGGGGAAAAAGAGAGTGCAGTCCAGCGCTCTCTTAGTGTACCCAAAGGAGGGTTGCAACATGACGTCAGATGACGTCAAGGTGGAGCTGAAGAAAGGCGATAGACCCGAGGAAACTCGGGGTATCGGTTCAGGGCCTTAAGAACCTGAATAACAATGGGGTTGTTATAGAACTCAAGGATGACAAGGACTTGCGCACCATGCAAGAACAGGTGCAAAAAGTATTGAGCGAAAAAGTTGAAGCAAGGGAGCCGACACGGCGGCTACCCAGAGTCCTTATATATGACCTCCCGGGCACGGACGGAGAGGCTGAAGTCCTTGAGGGACTTAGAACCCAGAACGAGCTCCCGGAAGGCCACATGAAAGTGGTCTTTAAACTGACCGGGAAGGGCTCGGAGAAGCACTGGGTGATTGAAACCGCACCCGTTGTCTTCAAGTCCCTACTAAAGAAGGGCAAGGTCAGCTGCGGCTGGCAAAAGCACAGGGTAAAGGAATTCCTTGAACCCACAAGGTGCTTCAAGTGCTGTAAATTTGGACATCTGCAGTCCAAGTGCCCGGAAAAAGGGCAGATATGCACTGTCTGTAGTGGGCCACACTCCTTCAAGGAGTGTGACAAGAAGGACACCAAGTGTGCCAATTGTGTGAGGGCCAACGAGCAATTCAAGCTCAAGCTCAACACAGGCCACAAAGCGGTAGACCTACGTTGCCCCCAGTATAAACGAGAATGTGAGCGATTACGTTCTCGCACAAACTATGGTTGAAACGGCCAACGAACTAGAGTATGGCATATTGCAGATTAATCTCGCAAGATCGAGAGCGGCAACCTTGGAGATACTAAAGGAGTTGGAACTGGGTTCGTCCGACATCCTTCTCCTGCAGGAGCCGTATTTGGTGGACGGCGAGATTGCGGTCTTCCCTAACTCATGGTCGGTCTCACACACAGCCGACGGGTTGGCTGCAGTTGTCGTCACTAACACCAAACTCAGCGTCTGGACTAAATATGTCGATGCTCATATCGTAGCGGTTGAGATTAAGGATCTGCACCAATCGCTGCTGATAGTGTCGGTTTATGTTCCTCCAAAAGCAGACATTGGCGGCTTTCTAGAGACTCTCGATAAGATCATTCGGTTCCATCGGAGAGTTCTCATAGGAGGAGACTTTAACACCAGGCATCATATGTGGGACCCCGAGTGTCCGTCTAGAGTGGGGACTAAGCGAGGGGAAACTCTCGTGGAATTTCTCATTCGAAACGACCTCGTATTATTAAATGATGCAACCTCCATGCCGACCTTTGAGACTGTGAACGGAAGGAGCTGGATCGATCTGTCGGTGACGACGGGCGATCTGCAGTCGTCCTTCTCATCGTGGAAAGTGGTTGAGAATTGCGTGAGCGATCACAACTACATCTCCTTCAAGCTAGTACCTAAGCTCTTAGAGAGCAAAAATTCGAGCAGATACAAACTAGGGAAATATCGCCTTCAGAGATTGGGTGCAGACTTTAATAAAAGAGCGCCCGATCTCAATGATAAGATCATACGAGCAAAAGAAGGCAAGGACCTAGATGAAGTGGTGGATGACATCACTAAGGTACTGCAGGAGATCTGCAATAGAAGGCTTCGGCCTCGTACTAGCACGACCGCTAGGAAGCAGGTTCCATGGTGGGATGATGAGTTGACGACGCTACGGAGCTTGACGCGAGCGTTGAGGAGAAGGTATCAGAAATGTGCCGACTCCGATGAGCGCAAGTTCAGAAAAACGCTGTATAATCGATCTGCGGCCCAGTACAAAAGACTCATTCTGCAGAAAAAGGAGTCAAACTGGGACAAATTCTGCTTGACTGTAATGCGATCCAATGCGTGGTCGTTGCCATACAAACTAGCGGTTGGTAGCGCTGTTAAGAGCATCCCATTAAGTAGTGTCAGATTGGCCGACGGGACCCCGAGCAATAGCGAGGAGGAGACCGTCAAAACGATAGTCGCTGGACTATTCCCGGTAGACGATAAGGACCAGGAATGTTTGGAGCAAATAGGCATGAGGAGTAGAGCGGACTCCTACGACTGTGGAGATGACGACCGGCCATTCACGAGAGTGGAGATTAAGTCGGTTGTTAAATCCATGGCAAAGAAAAAGGCTCCGGGACTCGACAATGTCCCGGCCGAGGTGGTGCAGACAATCTTCGAGAGAAATCCCGGGATGTTTGTGCTCCTCTTCAACAAATGTCTTTTTCTTAAGCATTTCCCAAGATCTTGGAAACATGCCAAACTGGTGTTATTTAGGAAACCGGGAAAGAACGCATCTGAGGCGCGTTCGTATAGGCCGATCTGTCTACTGTCCTGTTTAGGCAAAGTGCTGGACAAGCTCCTTACACAAAGGATTTATCATCACTTGGTGAAGACTCAGGCGCTTCACCCTGCCCAACATGGCTTTAGGCCGGGCAGTTCGTGCGACACGGCGCACATGTGTCTTCACGACACAATTAGATATTTCCAGGAGCGAGGAAAGTACGTGAGTCTAATTTCATTGGATGTCCAGGGGGCTTTTGACAGCGTGTGGAGACCAGGTGTTATGTTCCTCCTCGGTCAGGCACGATGTCCACATAATGTATATATGTTGGTGAAGTCCTATTTGGAAGACAGGAAAATAATATATAATGGCACGGGTGAAAACCTAGTTTTCGAATCCAGCAGAGGTGTACCGCAGGGGTCATGTAGTGGACCACTATTCTGGAACATTGTTGCAGACAGCGCATTGCGACTGGACATGCCGGATGATACGAGGTTGATAGCCTTCGCTGACGACATGCTGCTGGTCGCAGCTGGTGACTCAAGAGCAAAGCTCGAGGCAAATGCGGGAGTAGCCCTCAATACGATCAGCAAATGGGGGAAGATGTATAAGCTGGTATTCAACCCGAATAAAATGGTGGCCCTCACGGTCACCAGACGGCGCAAACTAAAGCGACCGCCTGTATTCAGATGGGACGGAACCTCCATAAAGTCTGTGCAGGAGTTGAAATTCTTGGGCGTGAAATATGATGGCGCACTCACCTTCAATTCCCATTTAAAGGAGGTGAGGCAAAATATTGTGAATGTCACAATGGCACTCCAACGTACGGCGAGGGTTCTGTTCGGGCGCGAGCCTGGGCTACTCAAACGCCTTTATAGGAGTGGAACCGAAAGAATGGCTCTCTTCGGTGTAGGTGCATGGGGACACAGATTGGAATGCAGGACCTTCTGTGATCACCTACAAAGTGTGCAAAGACCGGCACTAGTGGCAATAACTAGATGTTACAGGACTGTTTCTACTGCTGCTGTGCAAGTCTTGGCGGGTGTCCTACCGCTAGACATTAAGGCAGGCATGGAATATGCAAAGCTTATGGTATTGGTAGAGCGCAGGCCACATATCTTTTACGAGACAAACCTGCGGCCAGAAGATGTTGAGCAGAGGATCGACATCTTAAAGTGTCATCCAGCGGACAGGTGCAGTGTGCCTTTCGACAGTGAAAAGCCGACTGGTGAGGGTCTGGAGATATACACGGACGGATCCGGCATTGATGGTAAAATTGGTTTAGGGTTCACCATCTACTACTTTGGGCATGAGATTGTTACCTATGGGGCTAGACTCGGTGACGATAACTCCGTCTTTCAGGCGGAAATGTCGGCGCTGGGAAAGGCTCTAGAATGGCTCAAAAGTAGTCAGGACAACAGCACTTGTCATATATACAGTGACTCGTTGTCCTCCCTTTACTCGCTGGCCGATCCGAATAACCATAACATCTTGGTTAATAAAGTCAAGGACTCTTATCGGGAGGTGATTTGCCGAAGGGAGGTATTCCTGCATTATGTACGTGCTCACGCAGGCACTTTCGGTAACGAAAGAGCCGATGAACTGGCCAAGGAGGCTGCGGACTTACCAGAGCCAACGCTGGACCTGTCACGACCAAGGTCACACCTCATCAAGGTGTTGCATAAAGAAGCACTGCGTGTATGGCAGCAGAGATGGGAGAATGTAGGAGTAGGCCGACAAACCTACAGACTCATTCCAACAGTGACTGAAAAGAGAGTCTTCGGTAATGCCATCATAGCCCAGATAGCGACTGGACATGGACGTGTACCGGAGTATCTTCATAAACGAGGGTACCCGATTAGTGAGTTATGTCGCTCATGCAATGTGGTGGGGGATTGCCTCCACTTCGTGCTGTCTTGTACCAGGACCTCGGAAGAAAGGAGCAAGCTGGTGTACGATAGCGAAAGCTTGAGTACTATCTTGGACCGGCGCAATTGGTCGTTCCTTAAAAGGATCATGTCCATAGTGTCGGATGACATTCCACAGATGGAATACCAGCGAGCCACCGACGATGGTCCGGTCGAGAACTGGGAAATAGAGGAATAGTATAGGAATTGACGGAAGACAGGAATTGACGGTTGGAAAATGTTCTAAAAGGAGAGAGTTCTAAATTTTATTGATAACATATGAGAGAGTTCAAACAAATCTTTGAGAGAGTTCTATCTTGCCATGTAAAGTGAGTGGGTGCCGACGAGTTTACTCGTCTCATCAAGGTATGGTTCGCTGGCTCGTCTACCGAGGCAGGTGGCGGCTGCTGGACGGTAGACTGGAGTTGAAACTTTCGGGTGTCTTGGTACTCGAAATTAGTTATAGAAGCCTCGGCTTCTGGCACTAAGCCTCGACCACTCGATCCCCTTCTGTCCCTTCTGTCTCTCTCAGTCAGCCGAGTTTCATTACTTCATTTCAATTTCTTATTGACGTTGGATTTTAAATGTCGGTCAGTGTACTATACATAACAAAATGTATAGTGACCTAAAAATATGCTTTATCCACTTTAATTAAAAACGGTAACTAATTTAACTCTAACCTTTCCTATAGAGAACACAAGATTTTTGTCCCTCAAAAATGTATTTAAATACGCTATTCATTCTATCATAAGTTTCTTGAATGATTTCATAACTTTTATTAAATTCAGTTAAATTTAAATTGAAGTAAATTTATATCAATAATTAAAATAAACTCATTGTATCAATAACAAACCAATTGTAGACATACATTTTACAAAATCATTGATAAAATTTAATTTTGTTTCACCAATTTCAATTACCTTGCTCTTGGAAATTTAATTTTATTTAAACCACTTTAACAATTAAAAACTCTTAAAAGTGATATAAAATGATGCAAATTGTTAAAAGGAAATTTTATATGTTTTTTTTTTACTTCATAAAAACTACGTGTTTTTTTTCCTTAAAAATGTATTTATGAAGAGAGTTATTCTAGATTTACAAAATTTTGAGTGAAATAAAATTTCACAAGAATATATTGTGCTTTCATTGGCATTTAAATAGTTTAAGTATTGTCATAAGTTGTATTTTTTTTACTTTCTTATTATTTATCATTTAACTTAATCACATTATCCCTTAAAAACTTTCGAAATTACTTCAGACTTTTTAAAATTTCTCTGATTTTTAACTTTTACAAACTTATAAATAACATCAAAAACTCTTTAAAAATTTTGCTCAAAACTAAACTTACTTTACTTTGATGTATTAGATTAAAAGTGTATGCTAAAGTCAAAAAAAAATTAAAAATTTGTTTTATTAAATATACTTGGTTAACACTAAGAAAACAGAACTTAAACTAATTCATTTTCATAACTTTTTCTGACAAGTTTGCTAAAATTTTACTGTGATTCAATTAAAATCGAAGTACTTTTTTATGTAAATAGTCGTTGAAATGTACATATGAATAGAATAAATAAAAATATTTGAGATTTCTTTCATATCTAAGATACAAATAACAAGAATTATAGATTCATATTTCCTGTTACTTGTGTAAATGTTAATATATGATTTGTTTTTATTATTTCCTTTTATATATCACATTGAAAAAAATATAATTTTGAAAATTCCTTTCTGTCAATTGTTGTCAATCTAATGTACCAGTAAAAAATCGTTTTGAAATCGGTTTTCGTGTCATAATTCATGCTTGCTCTTTTTGTCTCATAAATATTGAATTATTATAAGACATTTGGATCTTATCGCAAATCTCAAACTATTATAGAATCTGATTGGAGCTCTGATTCACCTATAATAAGAGTTTGCAAAAATAATTTCTTTCATAATTTGAAAAAGAAACTATTTAATTATTTTATTTGCATATTGCTTTTCCTCCGTTAATATAATTATTTGTCAATTATGTAATCTAAATTAATATTGTGTTACTAAATTCAAAAATTATATTTTTAATTTCAGTTCCAAAACACGTTAATCTAAAATCAAGGATCAAGCTGGAAAGTTGAATTCAACTGGTGAAATTATGTGAATATTCTCTAAATTTAAATTCCACTGACAACTTTAAAATTAATTATACTGTACTCATGGTTGAGTTTGTCATCCCTTTACATGGGAATTAATTTAACTATTTTATTTATACTCATTATTTAAAATTAGAGGACATATTATAAATATTCCATGTATCTGAAATATAAAATAAAAGTAAAGGAATACTTGAAAAAATATACATATTAGTATGTAAATGCATAATCAAACCACAAAATTATTTAATCAGTATTAGTATTTAAGATTTTCTTTTACTGAAAGATTTACATTTTTGAATCAATATCTTTATGTCCTATAGTAAGACTAATTAGTATATTATTATATCTGTTGAATTAAAATGGTTTTGTCTTTAGAGAAGTTAAAATATGAATGTAACTTCCTTCCTGATTTATTAATACCGAAAGAAACCGAATAAAATATCTTATCTTTCAAAACAGTAAACCCAAATATACATTAAACAGGTTGGTGATATGTATAGAATACGTCTGCTTACTTTCATAAGCCACTGGGAAGATTTCAACATTATGTATAATCTTGTTTGCTTTACTCTAGTAATTCTAGACGTATTCACATTCCAGAAAAGGTGAATGTGGGATACATTTTATTTTATTTTTGTGGGAATAAAACCAGTTTATGTGTGCGTGTCCATAATATATATATATATATATATATATATATATATATATATATATATATATATATATATATATATATATATATATATATATATATATATATATATATATATATATATATATAATCGCGGATAATTCGATTGTTTAATTAATAAAGAAATTATTATAAGACCCTCTCCTTTTATCAAATGATTTATTCAATGAGTTAAATTTAGGGTTCAAAACAATATACTATAAATTATAAATGACTTTATCCATTTCGTTAAAATCCATATATACTCTTTGAAGATTAACAGTCTTCCATACGATGCCTAAAATCTTAAAATTAGTCCTTATGCACATATTCCTATAATATATATATCTATACATGTTTTACTGATTCCTTTGTATTCATTAGGTTTTACTGGATAAAATAATTTAAAAGTATATAGGTATATGGATATTTTAAGCACATCCTATTTTTTATACACAAATGATGGAAGCATGAGTTTATGTGATTTGCATGAATGAATAATTTTTTGAATAACTACTTTAATGTTTTTAACAATTTAATTTTCAATTCTTTTTACAAAACAATTTACATTTTAACAAAACAATTCTTAAATTTACATTATAAATGAAATATAAATGTGACTTCATAAAATTGAATTATTTATTATAAGTTTGCATTTTTATTCTTATTACCATCGTAATTATTTCAAAAAACTTTAGATGGATACTTTATTATCATGTAATTTCAGGTGTATTGAATTTTGAAGAATAATAATTAATTTAAAAGCTGCAAGTAAAAAATTAAAATCTGTTATATTTTTGTTTTTTAGGGTGTTTTGTGCTTTTAGGATGCCCCCCCCAGTTTCTCGCTGTATTGATAATGATATTAATTTATTTCTAGTAAACTTAGTTTTTTTTTTTTTGGAATTCGATACCTCATTTTTGTTTTGTAAGTTTGGTAAGCCGATTTTTCTTATTTTACTGTACATATTTCTATTCATTCACCAATGTAATTGATATTTTTGAAAAAAAATAATTTTACGTTTAAATATATTTAAACTTATTGTAGTTATTTTAATTGGGATTCATTGTACATTTTCTCCACGCCATTTAGTTACAAACTTCAAATACAAGTTAGGAAATTTGGTTAACTGTAAAAAATATATGAAATCTAAATTCTTGATTATAAATTTATTTTTTTTATTAATAAAAAGTCTTATTTTTATCTTTTATAGTATTTTTAAAACTTGCTTAATTGCTTTAGATGTGGTTCATATCAACGTATTTTCAGCGTCAATTTGTTTCTTCAAACATGCACCAAAACATGCTAGGCGAAAACAAAAATCTACAATTTTCGTCAAGAGGCACCTAAATGCTAAAGTATTTCTTTTTTTTTTGCAATTTTTATTTACTTTAACAATTCAAAAAATATACTATAGCAATTCAAAAAATGCTAAAGTATATTTTTTGCAATTTTTGGAAAAAAAATTATGAATTTTTATTTTTTTAAATAACCTATATGAATTTATCATGTCTTTGTTCTTAACTTATTTTTTTAAAAAAATATATTTAAAAGATTTATTTTTATAAATTACCTGTTATTATGAAAACAGCAAATTGACACTAATTTATAAAACATATTAAACAAAAATAAGCTTATGTGATATTTAATGAGCAAATAGTGACTGTATGAAAGAATTTCGAAATTTAAAATAATTTATATAAGTTGAACAATATATATTTGCACCATTATTGTTCTACATTCAAAAATTACACAAGGGTATTTAGCAAATGCATTTATGAAGTCACAGTTATTTTTCTGGTAAATTAATTAAATATGCCTTACATTATAAGATCAATTTTGTTTAGATATTTCATTAAATATATAATTCATATTGTATTCCGATAATTAATTTACATAAAACCAAATTATTGGTTAATATGAACTATTGGATGACAGTTTTATTTTCATAACTTAATCACCATTGTAATTACTAAATATAAATGTATGTGTGAGTTTGTGCTCATATCAAATGTTAACTTGAATAAAAATGTTATTAACAAAATAATATGACATAATGTAAATGGTTAAAAACTTAAAGATAGAAAGGAAGAATTGTAAGTTTAAAATTTAGTAAATTAGACAGAAGGAGTAGTAACTAAAATTTAATAGTATAAATTATATTGTTGGGTTTTTTAAGCTCTGAAATTTATTGCTAATCACTTATGGATTGGTGCACTAATCTGAAGTATATTTACGATACAAATGTAAACTACACTGCATTGTTTAATTATGAACATATCATTTTTGTTCTTCCATAAACGTATAATTAAAACATTATAAACTCCATAAAATAATTTAGTTTGCTATTTATTTAGATTTATGATTGCAAATGTAAAACATTTTAAAATGATAGATTGATTTAATAATAAGATGCTATTGAAACTAAAAGATTACTAAAATATCATCAAATATTTCAAATATTAAAAGTAAAAAATGAGCAAACAAACAGCACATCTATATATTATATAAATTAAACTCCTATGCAATTTATAATCAGTAAATTTATGAATTAAGCAATTGAGTATAATGGATACCAAACTCTTCAAGCTATATTCCCTAAATTCTAATTAATTAAATGATTAAAATATACATATTAGAACTTATTAAACAGAACCTCTGGGGTCTTAAATGATTTATTAACTTCAATTAATTAACAAAATACATTATCATCAACTAAATTTTTTCTGTAAGATTTCGGTAATTTTTGGTTTTTACCAAATGAATCTTTAATGTTGTAAAAGACATGCATTCTTTAAATTGATAATTGAAATGAATTGCAAAATATATTTTTATTTTATTTGAACATTACAAATAATGACATTTGAAAGAACAAATAGTTAAAGGATTTTGACATGAATATATTTTCATTATTAAGTAAGTGTTTTTGTTCATTAACTGTTAATTGAATATTCTTACTTGATCAATATATTTGAATCAAAATGTTATTTACAATCTCTTTAGAAGTAAAATTCATCTAATAATAATTAATATAAGAGAAGTTTTTATTTCTTTTAAGGTATGTGCCAGATAGAAGAAATTGAAATGACCCCTTAACATAGTAAATAAATTTGTACTAGTTAGTCTAAATGTGATGGTAATTTCTTATAAAAATTACTTTAGAATTTATTGATAAAATAATAAAGATGTACATTCGTCACCTTCAAGAATTCTTCACATTCTCATTACGTTAGCCGAAGAAGATAACCACTTGTTCTTTAATGTAATTAAATAAAGTTAGTGTTTGATATTTTGATAAGAATACTAACACTTGTTTTCAGTTTATATGAGAATACTTCTAAATCTAAGTTAAAGTCTACTTTCAATTGCACTTTAAATTTTATATTCTAAACAGCAAAAACTTTGCTCACTGAAACATGATTTAAATTTTAAAATATTTTCAGTCAGAGATTCTCAGTAATTTTTTAATCAATGGTATATTCACGGTAATCATCTGGAGTTGAAAATTCCCTAAATAAGGTTTTATTTAATGTTTTGTCAAATATTCATATCTTCATAATATATATTAGATTATTTCTCATAATTGACGTGAATTGAACATCTTTTATTTTTTACTGCTAATTCTAGATTTGATGAAAGTATGTAATATGTAAATTTTTTCTTAAATATTTAAATATAAAAGGGATACCAATTTACAGATAAGAATTCATACAACTAATGAAAAAAGCTTTTAAAAAAAGAAGAGTAATCTGTAGAAGAAAACTAGCAATTACTTATTTAGGATTTGATGACTTTTTTTATTTAAATATAAATATGTATTTTCTAGTTGTTTTTAAGAATTTTATTAATAGCTACATTTTTTGTTAAAAACATTACAAAACCTATTTAATAAGATTTTTATTTTATTTTAATGATTAAAAATATGTTTGAGATTTTTTTTTCATTTTTCAATAATAATGTAAAATTATTGATAAAAAAATTCCAAATCTTTTCTTATACGTTTGATGGAAATTTTGAATAAGATAACTTATTTGAATACACCATAAGAATATTAGGTTATAATAATACAATATTTATTCATATTAATTTTACTTCATACATGTCGTAAATGTAAGAAAACATGTTTAAACTTCCAGGAGGTAAACACCCGAAATAAATGTTAGAAAGTTACATAATTCAAATTCATTGTGTGTGTTGATGATATTCTGTGTCACATTTCTCCAACTTTAATGATTAACTATGGATGGCGTGTCAGTAACTGCCTTAGTCTTTGTGCAGTTGCTTATGATTGGTGACCGAAACGGAAATTATATTTCCTTGACATTTAAGTTCAAGGTATCTGCTGTATTAAGCAATCCTTATCACTTTTTGGTGTAGTATGTACTAAAAATTAAAAGTTTTAGCTAATTTAATGTGATTTTCCAAAATTTTTACTTTTATTGAATAAAAAGGAATATTACCTACTGAAATATTTATACAATTTTAAAGATACATTTTTATTGATAAATAAGTAAAACTTCATAATGTTTCTAAATAATACTATATTGTAAAATCAAGCATTTTTGTAGATTGAATAATCCACCAAAAGGAGAATGAATTAAACACATTAAATAATAGATATTTTTATGATGTTTTAAAGATGAAAAGATAAAAAGTTTTGATTATAATCAACAAATTTTCATGTTGAACATAGAATCATAAATGATTATCGAATCATTTACTAGAAAACAGAAAAATTGTCATTCATTCCAATACGATGATTTTCAGGTATTGTTTATGTATTTTCTATGAAAACATGATAACATATATTGCTATTTTATTGTTTTTATTAAAATAAACACGATGATAATTCAATAGCATTTAAAGTTATCTTGACAATATATATTAATAAAAGCGATTTACATTTTTGGGAAAATGAGAGACAAAATTATAATATAAAAATATTGAATCGTATGATATTTAATTATTTTACCATTTAATTTTTAAATTAAATCTTTAGAATATATTTAATATAGCGTTTATGGAATAATTTGTCAGAAAGGAAATA